>CM035162.1:73371696-73671696 GCA_020205615.1 Panax quinquefolius
CAGGGATCATATCCCTAAGCTTTGATATCAACTGTGACGCCCCCAAAATTTGGTATACATCACCCATCTTGGGTCGCCAGATACATGGTACATAAATACAAATACAACTTAATTATACAACAGTCGTGTAAAATACGACTAAACATATGTTGTGAGTTTTAATACAAATATTGTCTTCTAGACAATATCCACACCCAATGGCGCCCTCATTGCATTATTTATTACACTATTTCACAGAATAATGAGGACTACTAATGCACCATCTAGGACCATCACACTGTTCCCTGACTTGCCCCAACTACGTTCTCATTTCCTGAAGAGAACAATGAAAGAAAGGGTGAGCTCAACTAGCCCAGTAAGAAATATTATGACTAAGATAATGCAGAATAAATTATCGTTAGCCTTGATGATGTTAAACCGATAAAATATAACAATCATCAAGTTTAAGCTGCGGTGAAACAAGCAATCCATTAGAAGAGTCAGTAGAGCATAAAATCTACTATCTTCTATGGTTTAAAAGGTTTTCATCACTTTTATCGGCGAGACTCGCGACAATAAATAATCCACATCATTAAATCATCCATGCACTACAGGCCAAGGATATTCTTTAGTATCACGACCACGAATTATCCATGCACTACGGGCCAAAGATAATCGTGTTTTCATCAACGGTCCTGATCATGCCATAAAACAATTCATCTTTGCACCCTTGGCCGAAGAGAATCCATAGCCATAATCATACCAAAAACTGTCCATCAATGCACTACGGCCAATGAGGATTTTTACCACATCATTCATCACATTACGGTCATAATAATTATCTTTGAATAATCCACGTCATAATCACACCAAGTCCATCTATGCACTTTCTGGTCAAAGATGACTTTACCACATCATTTATAACATTACGGTCATGATTATACCGAATAATCCACAGTCGTAATCATACCAAGTCCATCTATGCACTTCATACATGCCAGATGACTTTCAACATAATATAAACATGAGGATGATGACAATGACATAATAATTCAATAAAACAAGTTCAAGAATTAATTTATCCAGGAACCAATAACGTCCAAATTGTCAACATGATACTTCTTTGTAGAGTAAAATTTAAGAATGCTCAGAAGAATAATTCCATGAATAGATATTAGATGAAGCGCAAATATCAAGGATATTCCACTAATTTCATGAAGTATAGAAGTCAAAGCTTTAACCAACTGAGTATAATAGAATATATGAAACTGCAAATGGATTTTCGTCCGCCATGCGGTAATCCACGTATACAAATCATTTTCACAATTTAATAAGGAATGAATACAAAGGATCATTCACCATGCATGTGGTAATCCACATGACAGAGTTATTCAATGAGAATAATAAAGAATGGAATAACGAAGGATTCACCATGCGTGCGATAGGCTATCGCATGCAGACGAGTTATTCCCAACGAGAATAATAAATAATGGAACCGAGTCCGGTAAAATGCCATGACGGGATATTTCGGCGAAATTATAAATATTGGAACCAGGTCCGCACAGACAGGATATTCCGATAGAATAATAAAGAATGAAATAATAAATAATGGAACCAGGTCAGGCGAAATTCGCACCGACAGGATATTCCGATAGAATAATAAAGAACGGAATAATAGAAGAATTTCACCATGTATGCGGTACTTCGCATAAACAGGTTATTCCAACATAATAATAAAGAATGGAATAATAGAAGAATTTCACCATGTATGCGGTACTTCGTATAAACAGGTTATTCCAACATAATAATAAAGAATGGAATAATTGAAGAATTTCACCATGTACGCGGTACTTCGTATAGACAGATTATTCCAACATAATAATAAAGAATGGAATAATAGAAGAATTTCACCATGTATGCGGTACTTCGCATAGACAGATTATTCCAACATAATAATAAAGAATGGAATAACAGAAGTTCTCTTCATGAATACAAAAGAATAATACCCTTTACAGGTACAACAAATAATATCCCTTACCTTTGAAAGAAGAGTATTCCAACTGGTAGGGCGAGGATATACTCGAAAAAAACTTGCACTACGCTCAAAGTTTTCTTAAACTCTAAATAAATACGCTCAAGATTATAGAAGAAGAACTCTCTCTATAATTTTTATCTCTAGAGTTTTAGTGAATTCGTAAGAAATAATGAATGAATGAGCTTATTTATAGAAGAATGGATTGCATAAGTAACTAATTCATGAAGCAGTTCGATTAATTTACTTTAATCGGACGGTCCAGATTTAAAGAAAAATCTTTTAAATAAAATATAATATATTCTATTTATAATCTAATAAAACAAATAACTTTATAAAAGTATTACATTTTTATATAAAAGATTTTACTATGAAAACACTATCGCAGCATATATCTGAAACACTATCGTAATAAAATATAATATATTCTACTTATAGAATAAATTTATAAAAGTATTACATTTTATATAAAAGATTTTACTATTAAAACTTTAAACCAACGATCCATAATGATTTACTATTATAATTTCTACCAATGGTTTGAAAAATTAGCACATCTCCTCATGGAATAATATTGTACCCAAAAATGATTTAGACCGAAAAGAAATATATTTTTCGGGTGAATAGTACCCCATGAATAGTACTTCAGGAATAGTACCCTGTGAATAGTACTCCGACAAAAAAAGTGTCCCAAATATCCGAGTGAACAATACTAGAGTGAATAGTAATCGGGTGAATAGTAACTAGTGAATAGTACTCCGACACGAAAAATACCCCAAATACCCAAGTGAATAATATTCGGGTGAATAGTAATTTAGGTGAATAGTAACCCGTGAATAGTAACTCGTGAATAGTACTCTGACACAAAAAGTGCCCCAAATATTAGAGTGAACAATATTTAGGTGAAAAGTAATTTAGTAAATAGTAACTCGTGAATAGTACTCCGACACAAAAAGTGCGGACTACTATTTCACAAAATAGTGAGGACTACTAATGCTATCCTCTAGACCATCACTCCGTTCCCCGACTCGTCCCAGCTATATTCTCATTTCCTGAAGAGAACAGTGAAAGAAAGGGTGAGCTCAACTAGCCCAGTAAGAAATATTATGACTAAGATAATGCAGAATAAATTATGATTAAACTGATAAAATATAATAGACATCAAGTTTAACTGCAGCGGAACAAGCAATCCATTAAAAGAGTCAAGTAGAAAATAAAATCTATTATCTTTTATGATTTAAAAGGTTTTTCATCACAGTTATCGCTAAGACTACGACAATAAATAATCCACATTATCAAATCATCCACCGCACTACTGAGCCAGGATATTCTTTAGTATCACGACCACAAATTATCCATGCTCTATGGGCCAAAGATAATCGTGTTTTCATCAACCAGTCCCGATCATGCCATAAAATAATTCATCTTTGCACCCTTGGTCAAGAAGAAATCTATAGCCATAATCATACCAAAAAGCGTCCATCAATGCACTACGGGCGAACGAGGACTTTTTCCACATCATTTGTAACATTACGATCATGATTATCTTAGAATAATCCACAGTCATAATCATACCAAGTCCATCTATACACTACGAATACACGATGACTTTCAACATAATATAAACATGAGGATGATGACAATGATATAAGAATTGAATAAAACAAGTTCAAGAATTAATTTGTCCGAGAACGATAACGTCCAAATTGTCGACATGATCTTTGCTTTGTAGAGTAAAATTCAAGAATGCTCGGAAGAATATTTTCACGAAAAGATACTGGATGAAGCGCAAATATCAAAGGATATTCCACTAATTTCATGGAGTATAGAAGTCAAAATTTTAATCAATGAGTATAATACTGAATGGAATAACAAAAGATATCACCATGCATGCGGTACTTCGCATAGACGGTTATTTCAACAGAATAATAATAACGGAACCGAATCGGTGAAATTCACAAAAGCGGGATGTTCCAACGAGAATAATAAATGCGGGATAATAAATGATGGAACCAGTCCGTATATAGCATGAGATAGGATATTAAGCGAGAATAATAAAAGGCGAAATAATAAAAATGGAACCGAATTCGGGCTTATAGCACAGACGGGATATTTCGACGAGAATAATAGAAGAATGTCACCAAGTATAGGGTAGCCACAGCGTATCTGAGTTATTCCAATGAACAATAAAGAAATGGAATAACGAAGTTCTCTTCTTGAATACAAAAGAATAATATCCCTTACTAGTAAAATAATACTTGATATAAGAGTAGTGAAGTAGCGAGAAAACTTTTCTTCTATCTCTCATAGTCTCTCTCTATAGTTTCTCTCTCTAGAGTTCAATTGAATTCGTAAAGAAAATAATGAAGGAATGAGCTTCTATTAATAGCAAAATGGAATGCATAGTAACTAATCCATGAAACGGTCAGTTGATTTACTTTAATCGACGGTCCATATTTAAAGAAAAATCTTTTAAATAAAATATAATATATTCTATTAATATAAAAGATTTTTACTATGCAAACACTATCTTGGTACTTGCCTTTTGGTTGTCTTGACTCATTATCGCGCTCAATAATCGAGCCCTATTCACAACATCCTGAATATAAACAAGTTTGTGAGAAATGAGGTATTGGCGTATATCGGGTTTCAAACCTCGCAAAAACATTCGCGTCATTCGCTCCTCATTATCGACCAAATGGGATCTGGCAAACCGATAACTCATAAACTTAGCTTCATCTTCTGCGACACGGTCATATTGTTTTGCTCGACTTGATGAATTCTACCTCCTTCATGTGACGAATACTTTCACGAAAGTACTTATCGTTGAATAATTCTTGGAACTTCTCCCAAGACATCTTGAGTCGTCCAGTTGGAGTGCGTTTCTGATTCCCACCAATGTCTCCTCTTCACGCAACATAAAGGTGGCAAAGGGAACCTTGTGCTCCTCGGAGCATCCCAAGATATCAAATATCTTGGTGATCTACTTTAACCACGTCTCCGCCTTAAATGGTTCTAGCTTTCCCAAAAACTCTGGTGGTCCCAGCTCCTTGAATTGCTTAGCGGTGACCAACCGTGGGTTGCCATTGTTTCCTCCTGCATTATGAGCAGGGCGCCTTAAGCTTGATGTTGCATGAATTTTAAAAAGCTCTTAAACGTACCGTCATTCGTTAATTGATCAGTGTTGTTGTTTACATGAGGATTATCGCCATCCTGTTGCACATTGTCCCGATTATTGATCTATGGAGAATCAACAGTCTCCTGTGCTCCATTGCTGATCTAAACATTATCGGATGCCATTTTCAAACACTGCCACAAAACAAGGGTTAATTAACATATCACATATTATCCATATACTTTGACCGACCAATTAAATACCAAATAAACTTAGGTAGGTCATACTAGCGAAGAAATTCCCGTCTCTCCCTCTAGTTCTTATCTCACATCTTAGCAGGGATCATATCCTAAGCTTTGATACTGTTGTGGCGCCCCCAAAATTAGGTATACATCACCCATCTTGGGTCGCCGGATACATAGTATGCAATTCAAATACAACTTACTAATACCACATGGTGGGGAGTTTTAAAACGCATATTGTCATCTAGACAGTATACAAACTCAAAAGGAGTCCTCATTACATTTATTGTCACACTATTTAACAGAATAGTGAGGACTACTAGCTAATGCTATCATCCGGACCGTCACTCCATTCCCCGACTAGTCCCGATTCGTTCTCATTTTCACGAAGAAAAAGTGAAAGAAAGGTGAGCTCAACTAGCCCGATAAGAAATATTATGACTAAGATAATGAAGAATAAATTATCGTTAGCCTTCAACAGATGTTAAGCGATACAATATAATAAATATCAAGTTTAACTGCAGCGGAACAAGCAATCCATTAGAAGAGTCAAGTAGAGAATAAAATATATTATCTTCTATGATTTAAAAGTCCATCGTTGATATTTTATTCCTGTAATACTCATCAATAGTTCTTTGTTATACTTAAGACAAATAGAACTTTCAACACTTGTCTTCACTTGAACCACTAAAGATGTTAGTTAAATTCACAATTAATATTTATAATAATGTGAATTAACAGTTCCTTCTTGTCACAAAGGTTTAATAGAACGTTTACTGAAAATCCTTACCCCAAAGGCTGAAGATATTCAAATGTAATAACAATGATCATACCAATCAGTTGTCTATCTTCGCACTACGGGCCAAAGATATTCAACTATAAAACCAATGGTCATGATTATACCAATCAATTGCCTGTTAGTGCACTACGGCCAAAGACATTCAACTGTTAGCTAAAAGGGTCGCGATCACCTTGAATCAAATCATTAAATTATCCATACACTTCGCCCAAGGATGTTAGTATCACTAGTGGTCATGATCATGTATACACCGCTGTCCATCTTACACTACTGAATTGAAAGCTATCAAACAACAAATCATCTTTTGCACTCTGAGCCAAAGATATTCAATAACATATCATCTTTTGCACTCTGAAAGCCAAAGATATTCAACAACATATCATCTTTTGCACTACGAGCCAAAGACATATAAATGTAAAACCAATAACCAACAATATAATAAATAATAGAAGAACAACAGAGACTTCACGGTATCTGAGAATCCGGCGTGTATCTGAGTTATTCAACAGAAAAATAAAGAATTGAATAATAGAAGAATTTCACCATGTATATGATACTTGGCGTAAACAAGTTATTCCAACATAATAATAAAGAATGGAATAACAATAGCTCTCTTCATGAATCTGAAAGAAATAATACTCCTTACTATAATAATAATATCCCTTACGAATATTGAACGAAAATAATATTCCTTACGAATATTAAACAAAAATAATATTCCTTACGAATATTAAACAAATATAATGAATATTGAACGATAATAATATTCATATGAATATGAAAAATAATTTCTCTTCAGAATAAAAAAAAAATAATCCTTACCTTTGAAAGAAGAGTACTCCGACTGGCAGGGCGAGGATATACTCGAAGAAAACTTGTACTATGCTCAAAGCTTTCTTAAACTCTAAAGAATACGCTCAAGATTATAGAAGTAGAATTCTCTGAACTTCTGTTGTGATTTCAATTCTAACTAAGCTTCCTATTTATAGGAAATGGACTGCATAGTAACCAATCCTATGAACGATCCAGATTGATTTACTTTAATCGGACGGTCCATATTTAAAGCAAAATCTTTTAAATAAAATATAATATATTCTAATTATTGCCTAATAAAATAAACAACTTTATAAAAGTATTTTGTTTTATATAAAAAGATTTTACTATGCAAAATACTATGCAACACTATGCATAATAAAATATAATATATTCTATTTATAGAATAACTTTAATAAAGTAATGCATTTTATATAAAAGATTTTACTATGAAAATACTATATGCACGATAGAATATAATATATTCTATTTATAGAATAACTTTATAAAATAATTACATTTTATATAAAAAAAATTTACTATCTGAAACACTATATACAATAGAATATAATATATTTTATTTATAGAATAACTTTATAAGCGTATTACATTTTTATATAAAAAGCTTTTACATTATAATTTCAACCAACGGTATGAAAAATTAGTACATCTCTTCATAGAATAATATTGTACCCAAAAATGATTTGGACCGAAAATAAATACATTGTTCGGGTGAATAGTAACTCATGAATAATAACTCATGAATAGTAACTCGTGAATAGTAACTCATAAATAGTAACTTGTGAATAGTAACTCCGACACAAAAAGTGCCCCAAATACCCGAGTGAATAATTCTAGAGTGAATAATGACCAGGTATTTTATGATAACTTGTTTACTTTGAAAAATTTTCACATATCACCCTTAACTTTAACCTTTTATCAATTTAACCATTTACTAAAATAGAAAAATTGAAAACTTATTTCATAACATTCGGGGTCTCACAATCTCCCTTCCTTATGAAATTTCGCCCTCGAAATTTACGTACGTACCTGATATTCGAAGAAATGAGAATACCTTGCTTTCTTTTCGGATTGTACCTTTTCGGTTATTTCCGCTCTATCACGATTTTCCCATTTCTCATCTCCTATATTTCAAATATCATTCTAGAACATAGTTTCAAAATAAGGGTTAATTGACATGCCACATATTAAACCTATACTCTGACCGACCAATAAATATACCAAATAAACTTAGGTAGGTCACACTAGCGAAGGAATTCCCCGTCTCTCCCCTCCTAGTTCTTGTCTCACACCTTAGCCAGGGATCATATCCCTAATCTTTGATACCAACTGTGACGCTCCCAAAATTAGGTATACGTCACCCATCTTGGGTCGACACTTACATGGTACAGAATTCAAATACAACTTACTAATACCACATGAGCTGGGAGTTTTAAATACGCATATTGTCATCTAGACAGTATACAAACTCAAAAGGAGTCCTCATTACATTTATTGTCACACTATTTAACAAAATAGTGAGGACTACTAGCTAATGCTATCATCTGGACCGTCACTCCATTCCGCGACTAGTCCCAGCTACGTTCTCATTTTCCTGAAGAGAACAGTGAAAGAAAGGGTGAGCTCAACTAGCCCAGTAAGAAATATTATGACTAAGATAATGAAGAATAAATTATCGTTAGCCTTCAACAGTGTTAAACTGATACAATATAACAAATATCAAGTTTAACAACGGGGAACAAGCAATCCATTAGAAGAGTCAAGTAGAGAATAAAATATATTATCTTCTATGATTTAAAAGTCCATCGTTGATATTTTATTCCTGTAATACTCATCAACAGTTCTTTGTTATACTTAAGACAAATAGAACTTTCAACACTTGTCTTCACCTGAACCACTAAAGATGTTAGTTAAATTCACAATTAATATTTATAATAATGTGAATTAACAGTTCCTTCTTGACACAAAGGTTTAATAGAACGTTTACTCAATATCCTTACCCCAAAAAGTGAAGATATTCAAATGTAATAACAATGATCATACCAATCGATTTGTCTATCTTACGCTTTCTGGGCCAAAGATATTCAACTATAAAACCAATGGACATGATCATACCAATCAATTGCCTGTCAGTGCACTATGGCCAAAGACATTCAACTATTAGCTAAGGGTTATGATCCTGTCAATCACATCATTAAATTATCCATGCACTACGGCCAAGGATGTTAGTATCACTAGTGGTCATGATCATGTCATACACACTGTCCATCTTCGCATTTACGGTCAAAGCTATCAAACAACAAATCATCTTTGCACTGAGGCCAAAGATACTCAATAACATATCATCTTTGCACTACAGGCCAAAGATATTCAACAACATATCATCTTTGCACTACAGGCCAAAGACATATAAATGTAAAACCAATAACCAACAGTATAATAAATAATAGAAGAACAACAGACTTCACCAGGTATACGGTAATCCGCGTATACAGGTTATTCCAACAGAATAATAAAGAATTGAATAATAGAAGAATTTCACCATGTATGTGATACTTCGCATAAACAGGTTATTCCAACATAATAATAAAGAATGGAATAACAATAGCTCTCTTCATGAATACGAAAGAAATAATACTCCTTACTATAATAATAATATCCCTTACGAATATTGAACGAAAATAATATTCCTTACGAATATTAAACAAAAATAATATTCCTTACGAATATTAAACAAATATAATGAATATTGAACGATAATAATATTCATATGAATATGAAAAATAATTTCTCTTCAGAATAAAAAAAAAAATAATCCTTAGCTTTGAAAGAAGAGTACTCCGACTGTCAGGGCGAGGATATACTCGAAGAAAACTTGTACTACGCTCAAAGCTTTCTTAAACTCTAAAGAAGTACGCTCAAGATTATAGAAGGAGAATTCTCTGAACTTCTGGTGTGATTTCAATTCTAACTAAGCTTCTATTTATAGGAAATGGATACATAATAACCAATCCTATGAGCGGTCCAGTTGATTTACTTTAATCGGACGGTCCATATTTAAAGTAAAATCTTTTAAATAAAATATAATATATTCTAATTATTGCTAATAAAACAAAACAACTTTATAAAAGTATTTTGTTTTATATAAAAAAGATTTTACTATGCAAAATACTATGCAACACTATCGTAATAAAATATAATATATTCTATTTATAGAATAACTTTAATAAAGTATTACATTTTATATAAAAAAATTTACTATGCAAAACACTATGCATGAATAGAATATAATATATTTTATTTATAAAATAACTTTATAAAAGTATTACATTTTATATAAAAAGATTTTACTATACAAAACACTATGCGTAATAGAATATAATATATTACTATTTATAGAATAACTTTATAAAATTATTCTGTTTTATATAAAAAGCTTTTCTGTTATAATTTCAACCAACGGTCAGAAAAATTAGTACATCTCTTCATAGAATAATATTGTACCCAAAAATGATTTAGACCGAAAATAAATACATTGTTCGGGTGAATAGTAACTCGTAAATAGTAACTCATGAATAGTAACTCGTGAATAGTAACTTATGAATAGCAACTCATGAAAAGTAACTCATGAATAGTAACACGTGAATAGTAACTCGTGAATAGTAACTCATGAATAGTAACTCGTGAATAGTAACTTGTGAATCGTAACTCCGACACAAAAAGTGTCCCAAATACCCGAGTAAATAATACTAGAGTGAATAGTGACCAGGTATTTTATGACAACTTGTTTACTTTGAAAAATTTTCACATATCACCCTTAACTTTAACCTTTTATCAATTTAACCATTTACTAAAATAGAAAAATTGAATACTTTTATTTCATAAAATTTGGGGTCTCACAATCTCCCCTCCTTATGAAATTTCGCTCTCAAAATTTATGTACGTACCTGATATTCGAAGACATGAGAATACCTTGCTTTCTTTTCGGATTGTATCTTTCCGGTTATTTCCGCTCTATCACGATTTTCCCATTTCTCATCTCCTATATTTCAAATATCATTCTAGAACATAGTTTCAAAATAAGGGTTAATTGACATGCCACATATTATCCCTATACTCTGACCGACTAATAAAAATACCAAATAAACTTAGGTAGGTCACACTAGCGAAGGAATTCCCTATCTCTCCCCTCCCAGTTCTTGTCTCACACCTTAGCCAGGGATCATATCCCTAAGCTTTGATACCAACTGTGACGCCCCCAAAATTAGGTATACGTCACCCATCTTGGGTCGCCACTTACATGGTACATGAAATTGAAATGAACTTACTAATCTGACATGAGTGGGGAGTTTTAAATCGCATATTGTCATCTGGGCGATATACTGAAACTCAAAAGGAGTCCTCATTACATTTATTGTCACACTATTTAACGAATAGTGAGGACTACTAGCTATCTTATCATCTGGGCCGAATCACTCCGTTCCCAGAGCTAGTCCCAAATTCACGTTCTCATTTTCTTGAAGAAACGGTGAAAGAAAGGGTGAGCTCAACTAGCCCGATGAAATATTATGACTAAGATAATGAAAAATAAATTATCGTTAGCCTTGAACAATGTTAAACTGATACAATATAACAAATATCAAGTTTAACTGCAGCGGAACAAGCAATCCATTAGAAGAGTCAAGTAGAGAATAAAATATATTATCTTCTATGATTTAAAAGTCCATCGTTGATATTTTATTCCTGTAATACTCATCAACAGTTCTTTGTTATACTTAAGACAAATAGAACATTCAACACTTGTCTTCACCTTAACCATTAAAGATGTTAGTTAAATTCACAATTAATATTTATAATAATGTGAATTAACAGTTCCTTCTTGTCACAAAGGTTTAATAGAACGTTTACTGAAAATCCTTACCCCAAAGGCTGAAGATATTCAAATGTAATAACAATGATCATACCAATCAGTTGTCTATCTTAGCATTACGGGCCAAAGATATTCAACTATAAAACCAATGGTCATGATTATACCAATCAATTGCCTGTTAGTGCACTACGGCCAAAGACATTCAACTGTTAGCTAAGGGTCATGATCCTGCCAATCAAATCATTAAATTATCCATGCACTACGCCCAAGGATGTTAGTATCACTAGTGGTCATGATCATGTCATACACCTGTCCATCTTCGCACTACGGGTCAAAGCTATCAAACAACAAATCATCTTTGCACTACAGGCCAAAGATATTCAATAACATATCATCTTTTTCTACTGAAGCCAAAGATATTCAACAACATATCATCTTTGCTTTTCTGAGGCCAAAGACATATAAATGTAAAACCAATAACCAACAAATAATAAATAATAGAAGAACAACAGACTTCACCGGTATCACAGTGTCCATTATCTGAGTTATTCCAACAGAAAAATAAAGAATTGAATAATAGAAGAATTTCACCATGTATATGATACTTCGCATAAACAGGTTATTCCAACATAATAATATAGAATGGAATAACAATAGCTCTCTTCATGAATACGAAAGAAATAATACTCCTTACTATAATAATAATATCCCTTACGAATATTGAACGAAAATAATATTCCTTATGAATATTAAACGAAAATAATATTCCTTACGAATATTAAACAAATATAATGAATATTGAACGATAATAATATTCATATGAATATGAAAAATAATTTCTCTTCAGAATAAAAAAAAATAATAATCCTTAGCTTTGAAAGAAGAGTACTCCGACTGTCAGGGCGAAGATATACTCGAAGAAAACTTGTACTACGCTCAAAGCTTTCTTAAACTCTAAAGAAATACGCTCAAGATTATAGAAGGAGAATTCTCTGAACTTCTGGTGTGATTTCAATTCTAACTAAGCTTCCTATTTATAGGTAATGGACTGCATAGTAACCAATCCTATGAACGGTCCAGATTGATTTACTTTAATCGGACGGTCCATATTTAAAGCAAAATCTTTTAAATAAAATATAATATATTCTAATTATTGCCTAATAAAACAAACAACTTTATAAAAGTATTTTGTTTTATATAAAAGATTTTACTATGCAAAATACTATGCAACACTTATCGTAATAAAATATAATATATTCTATTTATAGAATAACTTTAATAAAGTATTACATTTTTATATAAAAAGATTTTACTATACAAAATACTATGCACGATAGAATATAATATATTCTATTTATAGAATAACTTTATAAAAGTATTACATTTTTTATATAAAAAGATTTTCTTGTGCGAAACACACACATAATAGAATATAATATATTCTATTTATAGAATAACTTTATAAAAGTATTACATTTTTATATAAATAGCTTTTACATTATAATTTCAACCAATGATGCGAAAAATTAGTACATCTCTTCATAGAATAATATTGTACCCAAAAATGATTTAGGCCAGAAAATAAATACATTGTTAGGGTGAATAGTAACTTCGTGAATAGTAACTTTCGTGAATAATAACTTCGTGAATAGTAACTCATGAATAGTAACTTCGTGAATAGTAACTTCGTGAATAGTAACTCTTGAATAGTAACTCAGAACACAAAAAGTGCCCCAAATACAGGAAATTGAATAATACTAGAGTGAATAATGACCGGTATTTTATGACAACTTGTTTACTTTGAAAAATTTTCACATATCACCCTTAACTTTAACCTTTTATCAATTTAACCATTTACTAAAATAGAAAAATTGAATACTTTTATTTCATAAAATTCGGGGTCTCATGATAAACCTGTGGCGCCCCCAAAAATTAGGTATACATCACCCATCTTGAGTCGCCAGATACATGAGTACGAAATTCAAATACAACTTAATAATACAACTGTGTATGTAATACAATCGACAAAATATAAACTGTGAGTTTGAATACAAATATTATCTACTAGAGATTATACAAACTCAAAAGGAGTCCTCATTACAATTATTATCACACTATTTCATAGGATAGTGAGGACTACTAATGCTATCCTCTGGACCATCACTCCGTTCCCCGACTCATCCCAACTATATTCTCATTTCCTGAAGAGAACAGTGAAAGAAAGGATGAGCTCAACTAGCCCAGTAAGAAATATTATAACTAAGATAATGCAGAATAAATTATCATTAGCCTCCAACAATGTTAAACTGATAAAATACAATAGACATCAAGTTTAAGCTGCGGTGAACAAGCAATCCATTAAAAGAGTCAAGTAGAGAATAGAATCTACTATCTTTTATGATTTAAAAAGTTTTTCATCACTTTTATCGTTGAGACGCAGCTCAATAAATAATCCACATCACTGCACTACAGGCCAAGGATATTCTTTAGTATCACTGCCATGAATTATCCATGCATTACAGGCCAAAGATAATCGTGTTTTCATTAACGATCCTGATCATGCCATAAAACAATTCATCTTTGCACCCTTGGCCGAAGAGAATCTATAGCCATAATCATACCAAAAACTTTCCATCAATGCACTACGGGCCAATGATGACTTTTAATTTTCACATCATTTGTAACATTACGGTTATGATGATTACACGCATAATCCACAGTCATAATCATACCAAGTCCATCTATGCACTACGGACCACGGATGACTTTCAACATAATATAAACATGAGGATGATGACAATGATATAAGAATTCAATAAAATAAGTTCAAGAATTAATTTATCTAGGAACTGATAACGTCCAAATTGTCAACATGACAAATTCAAGAATGCTCAGAAGAATATTTCCATGAAAAGATACTAGATGAAGCGCAAATATCAAGGATATTCCACTAATTTCATGGAGTATAGAAGTCAAAACTTTAACCAACTGAGTATAATAAAGAATAGAATAACACGAAATCATCATGCATGCGGTGCTTGGCGCAGACAAAAAGTTATTCAACGAGAATAATAATAACGGAACCGTGTCGGTCAATTTCTGCAAGCGGGATGTTCCAAAAGAATAATAAATGTGGAATAATAAATGATGGAACCAGTCCCGTGTATAGCAGCAGACGGGATATTCCGACGAGAATAATAAAGGCGGAATAATAAAAAATGGAACCGAGTCCGGCATATAGCATGAGACGGATATTCCACGAGAATAATAAAAGACAGAATCGAGGTTACGTAAAAAAGCGCTTGCAGACGGGATATTCAAACGAATAATAATAAAGATGAAATAATAGAAGAATGTCACCAAGTATAGGGTAGCAGCGTATCTGAGTTATTCAACGAAACAATAAAGAAATGGAATAATGAAGTTCTCTTCTTGAATACAAAAGAATAATATCCCTTACCATAATAATATCCTTTAACTTTCAAATAAGAGTATTCCGGCTAGTAGAGGCGAGGATATACTCGAAGAAAACTTGCTACTCTCAAAGTTTTCTTAAACTCTAAAGAAATACGCTCAAGATTATAGAAGAAGAATTCTCTCTATAGTTTCTCTCTAGAGTTTGATTGAATTAAGTAAAAATAATGAAGGAATGAGCTTATTTATAGAAGAATGGAATGAATAATAACCAACCCATGAGCGGTCCAGATTGTCCATATTTAAAGCAAAATCTTTTAAATAAAATATAATATATTCTATTTTATATAAAAAGATTTTTACTATCTGTTTCTATATCGGAACCACTATCCAAATACTATGTATAATAAAATATAATATATTCTATTTATAGAATAACTTTAATAAAGTATTACATTTTATATAAAAAGATTTTACTATGCAAAACACTATACACAATAGAATATAATATATTCTATTTATAGAATAACTTTATAAAAGTATTCTATTTTATATAAAAAGATTTTACTATGCAAAAACACTATGCGTAATAGAATATAATATATTCTATTTATAGAATAACTTTATAAAAGTATTACATTTTATATAAAAAGTTTTTTCACATTATAATTTCAACCAACGGTCTGAAAAATTAGCACATCTCTTCATGGAATAATATTGTACTCAAAAATGATTTGGACCGAAAAGAAATATATTTTTTGGGTGAATAGTTCCCCGTGAATAGTAACTCGTGAATAGTACTCTGACACAAAAAGTGTCCCAAATACTCGAGTGAACAATACTTGGGTGAATAGTAACCTATAAATAGTAACTCGTAAATAGTAACTCCGACACAAAAAGTGTCCCAAATACTCGAGTGAACAATACTAGAGTGAATAGTAATTTGGGTGAATAGTAACCCGTAAATAGTAACTCGTGAATAGTATTCTGACACAAAAAGTGTCCCAAATACTCGAGTGAACAATACTAGAGTGAATAGTAATTTAGGTGAATAGTAACCCATGAATAGTAACTCGTGAATAGTAACTCCGACACAAAAAGTGCCCCAAATACTCGAGTGAATAATACTAGAGTGAATAGTAACCTGGTATTTTATGACAACTTGTCTACTTTGAAATTTTTTTCACATATCACCCTTAACTTTAACCTTTTATCAATTTTAACTATTTACCAAAATAGAAAAATTGAATATTTTTATTTCATAAAATTCGGGGTCTCACAGGTTATTCCAACAGAATAATAAATAATGGAATAACAGAAGAATTTCACCATGTATAGGGTAGCAGCGTATCTGAGTTATTCAATGAGAATAATAAAATCTGAAATTCAAATACAACTTACTAATACCATTGTATATGTGTATGCAATACAACAAAACATAAAGCTGTGAGTTTGAATACAAATATTATCTACTAGAGATTATACAAACTCAAAAGGAGTCCTCATTACAATTATTATCACACTATTTCACGAATAGTGAGGACTACTAATGCTATCCTCTGGACCATCACTCGGTTCCCAGACTCGTCCCAACTATATTCTCATTTCTTGAAGAGAAACGGTGAAAGAAAGGGTGAGCTCAACTAGCCCAAGAAGAAACATTATGACTAAGATAATGCGAGAATAAATTATCATTAGTCTCCAACAATGTTAAACGATAAAATATAATAGACATCAAGTTTAAGCTGCGGTGAACAAGCAATCCATTAAATGAGTCAGTAGAGAATAGAATCTACTATCTTTTATGATTTAAAAAGTTTTCATCACTTTTATCATTTGAGACTCGGCTCGATAAATAATCCACATCATTAAATCATCCCCACTTTTCTGAGTTAAGGATATTCTTTAGTATCACAACCACAAATTATTCATGCCTTTCGGGCCAAAGATAATCGTGTTTTCATCAACGGTCCCCGATCATGCCATAAAACAATTCATCTTTGCTCCCTTGGCGAAGAATCCATAGCCATAATCATACCAAAAAGCGTCCCATCAATACACTACTGGGCTAATGAGGAATTTTAATTTTCACATCATTTGTAACATTACGGTCATGATTATCTTAATAATCCACGGTCATAATCATACCAAGTCCATCTATGCACTACTGAGACCACAGATGACTTTCAACATAACATAAACATGAGGATGATGACAATGATATAAGAATTGATTAAACAAGTTCAAGAATTAATTTGTCCGAGGAACGATAACGTCAAATTGTCAACATGATACTTCTTTGTAGAATAAAATTCAAGAATGATCGAAGAATATTTCCATGAAAAGATATTGGATGAAGCGCAAATATCGAGGATATTTCACTAATTTCATGGAGTATAAAGTCAAAATTTTAATCAATGAGTATAATCTAGAATGGAATAACAAAAGATATCACCATGCATGCGATTACTTAGCATGAGGCGGTTATTTCAACGAATAATAATAATAACGGAACTAGGTCGGGTGAAATTCAACCAAAGCGGGATGTTCCATAGAATAATAAATGCGAATAATAAATGATGGAAGCAGTCCCATGATAGCACAGACGGGATATTACGACAAAATAATAAAGGCGAAATAATAAAAATGGAACCAAGTCCCAGGCGTATATACGCAGACGGGATATTAAACGAGAATAATAAAGGCGAAATAATAGAAAAATGTCACCAGAGTATAGGGTAGCCCCAGCATATCGAGTTATTCAATGAACAATAAAGAAATGGAATAACGAAGTTCTCTTCTTGAATACTGAAAGAATAATATCCCTTACTGTAAAATAATACTTGATATAAGAGTAGTGAAGTAGCGAAAACTTTTCTTCTATCTCTATAGTCTCTCTCTATAGTTTCTCTCTACTAGAGTTCAAAGTTAATTAAAGAAAATAATGAAGGAATGAGCTTATTTATAGGAAAATGGAATGCGTAGTAACTAATCCATGAACGGTCCAGATTGATTTACTTTAATCGGACGGTCCATATTTAAAGAAAAATCTTTTAAATAAAATATAATATATTCTATTTATATAAAAAGATTTTTACTATACAAACACTTATCTGGAACCTTATCGTAATAAAATATAATATATTCTATTTATAGAATAACTTTAATAAAGTATTCTATTTTATATAAAAAGATTTTACTATCTGCAAAACACTATGCATAATAGAATATAATATATTCTATTTATAGAATAACTTTAATAAAGTATTACATTTTATATAAAAAGATGTTTCTATTTTATTACATGAATAAAACAAAACTTCTAAATCAACAATAATTGAATCAAATAATGTGAGATCTTGTCTGATAACTATTATAGCGATAATTGAACAAAACTAAGTGACTTCTCATATAAATATCGATTATCAATCTTGTGTACTCTTATCTGACAACGCGTATTCTTGTACTTTTACTACTTAGAGTAGTTCAACGATTATCAACGGTAAAACTTCCGCCGTTATTTTTAATAAAATATTTTTGTCGTTTTCTCAATCCGACAATAATTCCGTTATGGGGTCCACCAATGATTGTGCCATCGTACGAATATTTCCTGTTTAAAACGAATAATCCCCGACCAATCGAATATAATATGACAACTTGCATACTTTGCAAAATTTATAAATATTACCCACAACTATAACATTATCTCAAATTCACACCATAATATAAAAAAATTATTTCGAAAAAATTAATTCTTTATTCATAAAATCTGGGATTTCACAATTTCCTTCTTAAATAATTATTCTTCCTTTTATGGTGTGACCCTATAAGTTATCCATATTAAACCGGTTGTGAATAAATCAATTAGAACAATTCTAATCATATTTAAATAAATAAATTAAATTATTAATTTATTTAAATAAATAATATTTATTCTATAATAGAGATAAGCCTCCCTAGCGATCAACGACTTTTCGGATAATATAGATTTCAACATTAATCATAAAAGAACCTTTGAGTAAATAGTTCTGCGTCTGATTCAATCCTTCCACCATCTGATGTCCCAATTAAATATAAGGCATGGAATTCTTGTCAAGTCTTATTTTATTTAATTATATGTATTTCGACTCTTAAATGCACAACTCAAATAATGCAAATTAGAAACTCCTTTCTAATTTCATTATGCCTTGGCCAAGGACTACTAGGTTATCATTTATCGAATCACATAGGATATTTCTCTTCTTTTACTAGAAGTGGTAGATTCTTTATTGATCATACATTATCTCCATGTACAACTTATTATACCCAAGCATACCCTTTGATATACCCTAAGGGTCTTAAGGAATAAGTCAAAGTATAACTCATCATACACAAGATACTATGATGATCTCAAGTCTAAGGATCACTTGTACTACTATCACTACAGGAAACTACATATTGACAGTCAAGTAAAACTACATTAGGTATTCCTTAACGAGCCACGTTCAGTGAAATTATTCTCTAATAAGCACCTTCATACTTGCTTTAGTGTCTCCACACAAATGATAATGAGATCAATCATCCTCATCCAATGAGCAAGCAACGTATGTACCAATCTATCCGGATTCACTAATCCCCAATTTAGTAATCCAACGATTGGGAATTATTTTAGTTTTAAGCTTTCTAATCATTTAGATCTCATTAGAATGATCATTATCATTATTCTAAAAGCATTGCTTAAAACTATGGGTTTATCACATATTATAAAATAGCATCATGTAGATAATTAAAAGCCTTTAATAAATTAATACTTTTTATTAATAAATGAATAAGATTGTTACAAAGTATATACTTTATCATCAAACATGATTGGCTTGTGTGCATACTACTTTTAATCTCCCACTTGCCCTAAAGCCAATCGCCATGATATCTCATACCCTTCTTCTCTAAGTGACGATTATCTTGCTGTTGGATAAGCTTTAGTTAATGGATATGTAATGTTGTTCTTGAGAGTCCACTATCTCTATAGTGATTTCCCATCTTTCAATGATTCTTTAATCAAATAAAAGTCTTTATGAACACATGTTTAGATCGAAGATGAGACTTAGGAACTATTCCTAGTTACGTAATGAACTTTTCATCCAAACAATCAACTTCCGACTTCATTTATAGCTATATACTTTGTCTTTATAACTAAACCAAAGAACTCTTTGCTTTTTGAAACCTTTCGAATTCTTTTCACCACCGATTCAGGTAACGCTTTACCTTAAAGTGGATTTTCTATTATCTTGGTGCATCGAAAAAACTTGAGTCATTAAGCCCTCTAGTTTTAATTTAGACCCACCATAAATTTTAATCACATCCTTAGTCTTGGGTTAAGTACTTTAAGATGTTTTTCAACATCTTCGATGATCTTCTCGAAATATAATGCAGATCATCATCGGTCTCGTATATTTCATTGTATACATGATTGTCACTCATGTGATCTCTCTTTTACGAGTCTATGAGGACTATTAAGATAGATACACTCCATGACTCATCAACATAAGAGTACATCTCTTGTTGTCATGCTAAACAACTTTAACATCAAATAAATGTACGTTCTTTGGGTAAAGCTGAGCATCCTTTTAAATCCATCTATATAGATTTGTATCCTCAATTAAGATACTCTTCCAAAATTATTTATGGAGGAATGTTTAGGAATGTCACATGGTAGCTCCAACCCTTTTATGTATTCTTATTTGTGATAAAATCAAACTCTTTTGATTTGTTTCATCAAAACGAATGTTCCATATTTGAGAAGCTTGCTTTAATCCATTTCTCTGTAGTGTCTACTGAGATGTGTACCTCATTATCATCATTTATGATGAATCTATACCTCCTTGATTACTATTCGATTCGATTAGGTTTGTGGTGATAATGGAATTACATCTACGGAGTTCCTCTTATTTGACGTGTAAAATCGAGTTTTATCCTCCACTAGCCCTTCGGTGAAAAATTTTACTTAAACCATATACGGGATCATATACCCTTTTATGTCCCACAATTATTAATTAAGCGAAACCTTTTAATAAAGTTGGACAAAATCATACCCTTGAAGAGTCTCGGTCGAGCTTCCTCGGTTTGTAATATTCATCAAGTTCACCTCGATATCCTTTATCGCGTTCGACTTGAATCCACTTCCTCGGTACAAGTTCCTTCCTTTGATCAGAATCCACCAGTTAGCCTTCCTTTGATCAATTAGTTTTGGCCTCTGGGGTGATCCACGAGGAAGAATAAAATTCAAGAAGAAGGGTGTTTGGCTAAACCCTAGTTTTTCTATCTACATAGAAAAGGTGTACTCTCCCAACAATTGGAATTATTACGTATGTTGAAAAATCAACAACCCGTACACACCCGTAATAAGACTCCTCTTATTTATAGATGTGGGCAACCCACCTTAACAATTAAGGAATTGGGTTTTATTTAATTAATTAAATTCTTTTAATTAATTAAGCTCCCTAATCTTATTAGGGATAATTAATTAAACTCCTTTAACTAATTTTCCTTCTAATCCATTAGGAATAAATGAAAGTACTTATATTAAATTAATTCCTAAACTCTTTTAGAAATTAAAATAATAATAATTGTAATAATATTAATAAGACTCCTCTTATTAATTTATATTTAATATTTCTAAAATATTAAATAATAAATATTAAACTATTTAATTTATTCTATCACCATAGATTAAATTAAATATATAACTTATATATTACGATTATGCCATTAACTTCTTAAATAATTATTCTTCCTTTTATGGTGTGACCCTTTAGGTTCTCCATATTAAGCCGGTTGTGAATAAATCAATTAGAACAATTCTAATCTTATTTAAATAAATAAATTAAATAATTAATTTATTTAAATAAATAATATTTATTCTCTGATAGGGATAAGCCTCCCTAGCGATCAACGACTTTCCGGATAATATAGATTTCAACATTAATCATAAAAAGAACCTTTGAGTAAATAGTTCTGTAAATCTGATTCAATCCTTCCACCATCTGATGTCCCGATTAAATATAAGGCATGGAATTCTTTGTCGAGTCTTATTTTATTTAATTATATATATTTCGATCTCTTAAATGCCTGACTCAAATAATGCAAATTAGAAACTCCTTTCTAATTTCATTACGCCTTAACCCGAGGACTCTTTGGGTTGTCATTTATCGAATCACATAGGACATTTCTCTTCTTTTATTAGAAGTGGTAGATTCTTTATTGATCATACATTATCTCCATGTATACTGACTTATTATACCCAAGCATACCCTTTGATATACCCTAAGGGTCTTAAGGAATAAGTCAAAGTATAACTCATCATACACGAATCTTATGATGATCTCAAGTCAAGGATTACTTGTCTTACTATCACTCTGAAATTCCTATTGACGAGTGAATAAAACTCCATTAGGTATTCCTTAGCGAGCCACGTTCGATGAACTTATTCTCTAATAAGCACCTACATACTTGCTTTAGTGTCTCCACACAAATGATCATGAGATCAATCATCCTCATCGATGAGCAAGCAGCGTATGTACCCGATCTATCCGGATTCACTAATCCCCAATTTAGTAATCCAATGATTGGGAACTATTTTAGTTTTAAGCTTTCAAGAATTTAGATCTCATTAGAATGATCATCATCATTATTCTAAAAGCATTGCTTAAAACTATGGGTTTATCACATATTATAAAAAGCGACATCGTGTAGATAATTAAAAGCCTTTAATAAATTAATACTTTTTATTAATAAATGAATAAGATTGTTCTGAAAGTATATGCTTTATCATCAAACATGATTGGCTTGTGTGCATACTACTTTCAATCTCCCACTTGCACTAAAACCCGATCGTCATGGTATCTTATACTCTTCTTCTCTAAAGTGGCGATTATCCTGCTTTGTTGGATAAGCTTTAGTTAATGGATATGTAATGTTGTTCTTGAGAGTCCACTATCTACATAGTGATTTCCCATCTTTCAATGATTCTAATAATCAAATGAAAGTGCCCTGACACATGTTTAGATCGAGATGAGACTTAGGAACTATTCTAGTTACGTAATGAACTTTTAATCCAAACAATCAACTTGCGACTTCATTTATAGCTATATACTTTGTCTTTATCACTAAACCCGACAACTCTTTCTTTGTTTGGAACCTTTCGATTCAACTGCACCTTTTATTCAAAGTAACGCTTTACCTTAAAGTGGATTTTACATCGTCTTGATGCATGCGAAAAAACTTGAGTGCATTAAGCCCTCTAGTTTTAATTTAGACCCCACCATGTATGATCACATCCTTAGTGTTGGGTTAAGCACTTTAAGATGTTTTCTGACTATCTTCATAGTGAACTTCTCCGAATATGGTGATCGACATCGGTCTCGTACATTTCATTGCATACATGATTGTCACTCATGCGACCTCTCTTTTTCGAGAGTCTAGGGGACTATTAAGAGATACACTCCATAGCTCATCGACATGAGACATCTCTTGGAGTTTGCCATGCTAAAGCGACTTTAGCATCAAATGAATATCGTTCCTTGGGTTAAGTCGAGCATCCTCTTAAATCTATCTATATAGATTTTATCCCCAATTAAGATACTCTTCCCAAATCATTCATGGAGGAATGTTTAGAACAACTTTATCTTCTTGATTGTAGCATTGGTATGTCATTCCTTATCAGTAGTATATCAACATATAATATTAGGAATGTCACGATCTCGGCGCCTCCTTGTTCCTTTTGTTTTGATAAAATCAAACTCTTTTGATTCCTCATCAAAATGAATGTAACTTTGAGAAACTTGCTTCAATCATCATCTTCTCATGATGTGTACCTCATCATCATCATCATCATCATCATGATGAATCCATACCTCTAGGTATCTTGATGTACTATTCGATTCTGATTGGTTTGTGGTACAATAGATTACATCTATCTATAGGTTCTCTTCTTATTTGACTTATAGTGTTTTGTGGTTCTTGAACTCTTCAAGATCTATTATCCTCCCACTAGCCCTTGAATGATAAACACCTTTATCTTAGAAAGTGCGTGTTTATAACAAACACCTTTTGCTAAGTAGGATTATAGAACATATACCCTAAACTTACTTTAGGATGTCCCACAAATCATGCACTTGTCGAATCTTGTCCCAAGCTTATCCTTTGAAACCTTTTCACATAAGTTGGACAACCCTTATCTTAACATACTTAAGATTAGGAATCCTCCACATCCATAACTTTTATGGAGTCTTGAGGATTTTGAGGTTACCTTTTTAGTAGATATGTCGACCATTTCTAGGACATGATCTGAAGGATCTTTGGAATGTCGGTAAAATCATTATGGACCGCACCATGTCCAACAAGTGCGATTTTTCCTTTCGAGATACATCAATCAATTATTGCGTGTCGGGATGTGTCCATTATGAGAAAACCATTTGAGATGATCTGAAACTTATTGCACAAGTATTTATTCTTGATCTAATCAAAGAATCTTAATACTTTTTGCCAATTTGTTTCACTTTTGAATTCTTTGAACCTTTCAAATAATTCACACTTGTATTCGAACAAATACACACATTCAACTCTTTGAATGATCATCTCCTTTTCTTATACTAATTTGTTCAATATGCAAAATATATTTTCACGTAAGTCAGTATACAAAATCCATTAAGTAATATTCGATTCTATACAAAACATTATTATTATAAATAGAACAACAATTGTTCTTAATTATAATACCAAAGATTTCATTGTCCAACAATAAAATGGAAATAATATTTCTAACAAGAACTGGAATCTGATAACAACTTATTGACTTAATAGATTTTCCGTAGGCATTGCTAAACTATAAGTTTCTATGGCTAATGTAACAACCTTTGCTTCATTTTCCACACATAGGATTACTTATATTTGTTTAGCTTTCTACTTACTTGGTCCTTCATAAATCTATATTTATGATAACCAAAATCGGTATCAATACCCAGTAGAACCTTGACTTAAAAAAATTTATTTCAATCATGAACAAAAATTGTATTTATGTAAAACTTCACTAAGCTTCTTTGGTTAGCCTCTGCAAATGCTTCTTGATTTCTTTCGATGTCGGGCTTATTGCGGTGGAAGCAAACTCCTTTCTTATCCGTGTCGATTTTGTTCTTATTATCCTTTGTTTATGCCTTTTATATTTACCTTCTTTGAATCGTTCTTCTTTTGAGAAGATCCTTTGGCCCCTACCGATAAGACTTGATCTTTCTTGGTTGGAAAGTGACTCTCAACATTTTTCAATATGTTAAGCAAATCGGTGAAAGGATATCTAGCTTGTTCATATGAAAAATTCACAACAATTGTGAAAAGAGTCAGGGAGTGAGTGCAAGATCAAATCTTGGCTCAACTCTCCATCCATGACAAAACTCGGTTGTCTTAATTGATCAATCAAATTGATTATGTTAAGAACTTTTATGCATACTATAGTATAGTGCCATTGGCCATTCTAGATCGGAAGAGCTCCTTAGATATCGATATCTATCGATCCTACTTTCCTCACCATCGACTACTTGATGTGCGGGAATATAGTAGGAGCATCCATAGTTTCATCTTGTGGCTTTGAAGCTTCGTTACTCGTGGATCTGAGCATGATGCGTTGAGCCAATGTGCATCATCTTGCCACTTTCTAAAAGTAGCAATCTCTTCCTCGGAGGCATTATGCGCAACCATTCTTGAGGATAGGCGTATTAAGGACATAAGATAGCTTTTTAACTATGAGAACTATTCTCAAATTCCTTAACCAATCCGTTTAATTGATTAGATTAAATAGCATCTAATATGCTTGTGCGTGATAGTAATTTTAGACATTGTAAAATTACGTAAATGAATTTGTAATTAACAACATTTTAACATACATTCTTTTATTAATTACCAAAATAAATTAGGTCTTGTTTTTTTTATTGGTATCTCCCACTATTTTTCTTCAAACTATATTACCCTCACTTATATAGTTAAATGAAAATCTAATTAAAGATTTGCTAGTGAGAATAAGGATCCCATTTCAAATGTATATAGCCTTGTGGTGACCTGACAAACTATATATAAATAAATAGGTGAACAACTTTTGTCGATTACATCAACTATACAACTCCTTGTATTTTGCCTCTTAGATTATTTTGATCAGTGGTGGCACATCCAGAATCAAAATTATCGAGTTAAAGTCAACCTAGCACTCGTATATTCAAAAAGAAAAATATCATCCTTGTGGTGACACAACAAAACAATATTGTTCAATTTTCTTTATAAGCATCAAATGTGATAAATTAACATCTTAAATACTTAATACTTGCCTTGTGGTGACACAACAAACTCATATTAAATATTTAATACTCTATTAATTTTATCATGCTAGAAAGCGACGTTCGATATTCAAATATCTTTGAGCGCTTAGGACTTAATATAAAAATTGAGGGGTTTGTTATTAATTTGTCTCATCTTGTTTAGCGGCGCATGCATATATATATAAAATAATACGCGTCGTATTAATGAACATCTGAAGCGTGTTTGCATAATATATAATATATATAGTATAAGCATGCACATATAGAATACTATATTCTACCGGATTGATTATGGACTTTTATTCTAGTTTGGTTCACTAGAGCCACAAGTGAACCAAAATTCAAACTCCCCAAAGTGCAAGAAATAATATTTAAATATAACTATTACATTTAAACTTGGGGCTCCATTCTGAAAGCGGGTCTTCAAGCTCTTTGTCCCTTGATCTCTAATTCTTCAAAATTAATTCTAAATATTCCTATTACAAAACTATTTAAAATAAATAGAAACCTTGATCGTGATCGAGGGAAAAATACATAGGAGAGAGATAGAATTTACATTAAGAAAAATTAGAGAAGGCGAGTCTGTGAGACCCCATTTAATAAAACCCATTCATTCATGCATCCAACTAAAATAAAATCAATCACATTGGTCGATAGTCCATAATCAATCCCATTTATTATCATACACATCATCATATGCATCGATAAATAACATTCATCTCATGAATAATAAACATTTAATATATATATTGATATCATTTAATGGGCAAAATTTAGTTAGTATAAAATCTAATTTTGAATCAAAATAAACTCCTTTATTTTAATCAAATTTAAATCAAAATAAAACTATTTTATTTTAATTTATCCAATTTTGAATAAAATAAACTATTTTATTTTAATCAAAATTTTAATCAAAATAAACTCCTTTATTTTAATTAATTATGGAATCGATTCCATGTAAAAAAAAAAATCTTTAATTAAAATAAACTCTTTTATTTTAATTAATTATGAATCCAATTCCATGTAAAAAAAATTTAATGGAAACACGGATATTCTTTCTATTCACAAATAAACTCCTTTATTTTGAATAATATGAAATCTTATTTCATATTTAAATAAACTCCTTTATTTAAGAAATTGGATTTTCTTTCCTATTCACAAATAAACTCTTTTATTTTGAATAATATGAAATCTTATTTCATATCTAAATAAACTCCTTTATTTAAGAAATACGGGATTTTCTTTTCCTATTCACAAATAAACTCTTTTATTTTGAATAATATGAAATCTTATTTCATATTTAAATAAACTCCTTTATTTAAGGAAATTAAGCAATCCAATTTCAACTCCAATTAGTTATCATGGAATCCAATTCCAACTCTAATTAGTTAGCATGAAATTCTAATTTTAAAATTAAAATAAACTTTATATTTTAATATTAAAATAAACTTTTTATTTTAAAATTAAAATAAATTTTTATTTTAATTATAAAATAATAAATATATATATATATATATATATATATATATATATATATATATATATAAATATTAATATATATATATATATATATATAATATATATAATATATATATATATATATATATATATACCATATATCATTAACCAGTGCACTTTCCTTTATTCACGTGCATTTAACTTCCTTTTTGTTAATTCCCACATTAAATGGAATGCTTGATTCTTTGGACTATATATATATATAATATAATATATATATATATATCCGTGTACCTTCTTTATATAAATAAAAAAAAAATTTGCTTTTAAAAAAAATAAGCTCCTGTTGATTTTAAAATGCGTATAATTTTTTTTTTTTATTTTTTTTTTTTAATTTATCGATTTTTTTTTTTTTAAATGAAAATCATAAATTCCCTTAATATTAAAATAAAAAAAAAGCAAAATTTTTTTTTTTTTTTTTTTTATTATTATAAATTTTATACTGAAAATTATGCCCAATTAAATTGTTCTAAACACATATCGATATACATATCAAATTAAAACAATTAATAATTTACATAAAGGTTTGGCTCTCGAACCATTTATTAGGTTTGTAATATTAATATGGGCCATGATCAAATTGCATAAAAAGTGCGAGCGTGGTAAAATCGAGTTTAAAAATTTACAAACCATATACGGATCATCCTTTATGCATGTAATTATTAATTAAGCGAAAAAGAAGAATAAGAATCATACCCTTGAAGATCGAGCTTCCTCGGTGCAAGTTCACCTCCAATCCTTTTCGCGTTCAACTTGAATCCACCGGTTTGGTTCCTTCCTTTGATCAACGTTAGCCACCCAAATGTGTTTGGCCTCTGGAGGTGATCCACCAGGAAGAATAAAATTCAAGATGAAGGGTGATTGGCTAAACCCTAGTTTTTCTATCTCTATAGAAAGGCGTGTACTCTCCAACAATTGGAATTATTACGTATGTTGAAAAAAATCAACAACCCATACACCCCCATAATAAGACTCCTCTTATTTATTTATAGATGTGGCAACCCACCTTAACAATTAAGGAATTGGGTTTTATTTAATTAATTAAATTCTTTTAATTAATTAAGCTCCCTAATCTTATTAGGGATAATTAATTAAACTCCTTTAACTAATTTTCCTTCCTAATCCAATTAGGAATAAATGAGAATACTTATATTAAATTAATTCCTAAACTCTTTTAGAAATTAAAATAATAATAATTGTAATAATATTAATAAGACTCCTCTTATTAATTTATATTTAATATTTCTAAAATATTAAATAATAAATATTAAAATTATTTAATTTATTCTATCACCATAGATTAAATTAAATATACTTAACATATTATTATTACGATTATGCCATTAACTTCTTAAATAATTATTCTTCCTTTTATGGTGTGACCCTTTAGGTTCTCCATATTAAGCCGGTTGTGAATAAATCAATTAGAACAATTCTAATCTTATTTAAATAAATAAATTAAATAATTAATTTATTTAAATAAATAATATTTATTCTACAATAAGGGATAAGCCTCCTAGCGATTAACGACTTTCCAGATAATATAGATTTCAACATTAATCATAAAAGAACCTTTGAGTAAATAGTTCTTAAATCTGATTCAATCCTTCCACCATCTGATGTCCCAATTAAATATAAGGCATGGAATTCTTTGTCAAGTCTTATTTTATTTAATTATATATATTTCGATCCTTAAATGCACAACTCAAATAATGCAAATTAGAAACTCCTTTCTAATTTCATTACGCCTTCGCCAGAGACTCTTTGGGTTGTCATTTATCGAATCACATAGGACATTTCTCTTCTTTTATTAGAAGTGGTAGATTCTTTATTGATCATACATTATCTCCATATACAACTTATTATACCCAAGCATACCCTTTGATATACCCTAAGGGTCTTAAGGAATAAGTCAAAGTATAACTCATCATACACAAGATACTATGATGATCTCAAGTCCAGGATTACTTGTCTTACTATCACTACTGAAATTCCTATTGACGAGTGAAATAAAACTCCATTAGGTATTCCTTAGCGAGCCACGTTCGATGAACTTATTCTCTAATAAGCACCTACATACTTGCTTTAGTGTCTCCACACAAATGATCATGAGATCAATCATCCTCATCGATGAAAGCAAATGGCGTATGTACCAATCTATCCGGATTCACTAATCCCCAATTTAGTAATCCAACGATTGGGAACTATTTTAGTTTTAAGCTTTCAAAAATTTAGATCTCATTAGAATGATCATCATCATTATTCTAAAAGCATTGCTTAAAACTATGGGTTTATCACATATTATAAAAGCAACATCGTGTAGATAATTAAAAGCCTTTAATAAATTAATACTTTTTATTAATAAATGAATAAGATTGTTAAGTATATGCTTTTATCATCAAACATGATTGGGCTTATATACTTTCACCTTTTCATCACCATTTCTAGGATTGGCCCAAGAAAGATACTAGATATATCGGTAAAATTATGAACCGCAAATCACGCCCAACAAGGTACGATTTTTTTTACACAACGCTTTAAAAATAAAACATCAGAGCATATACGTAAAAAGCAACGTTATCTATTTAAAAGGACATTTTTTTTGATTTTAAATAGATAACATTTTTAAAAAAAAAACGTTATCTGTTTTAAAAACACGGAGCTTCAAATAAAGGGCGGAGAAGTGAAAACATAAATTTGACGTAACATTGAAGTAGAACTTTTAACCATCTCAGCACCACCATGGCTCTCTGACTCTCTCTCTCTCTTGTGCTTCCTAGCTCTCCCCTCGTCAATCTCTCTCTCTCTCTCGCGGCTTCCTAGCTCTCCCGATTTCGTGTCTCTCCCGCTGCTCTGCTCCTTAACCAACTCAGCACCACCATCGCTGTTAGCAAACGATAATCAGGTATGAATCTAGGGTTTATATTTTTTTTTCCCAATCTGAAGAGTCTACATCCGTGTTGGTTGATTTTCTCAATAGTATTTCCGATTCGGTTGTAACGGATCCGGAAAATGAAGAATTTAAGAACACTGCATTTGAAATCCTTTCAGAAATTCATACATATTTATCCTCTCCTTCACTGGACCAGGTATGATTCATTCTATTTTTTGAACTTCTGTAATTCCGATTCTGTAATTTGTGGTTAAGCTTGTGGTTTTTGGGTTGTTTGTTGTTCCTCTGTAGGAAGTTATGGACACACTTTCATTTGAGTTGCCAAAGGCTGTTGCTAGGTTTTCAAGCGCCTCAAAGAGGCGTATCAGTGTTTCAGAGGGTATTATTGATCGGTTTATAGTTAGTTGTAGCCCTCGCAATATGCTTTCTATTTAATTAGTTTGGATTTGGTTATTAATAGATGGTATAAATTCATTTTTGTTTCCAAGAAATTGTGTATTTATTATCTCTTGTGCTAGTCCTAGTCCTAGTCCTTAAAAACTAATTCGTTTTTTACAGAGATATAGCTAGTAGGATAAAGTTTTCAAGAAGTTGTGTATTTATTATCTCTTATCTTTGCCCTTCTGATTCGTTTATTTTTACAGAGATATAGCCATAGGGTAAAATTTCCATGAAATTGTCCTTATCCTTAAAAATGATTCATTTTTTTACAGTTTGATGGAGTCATTCATTGGAGTGACAGATGGTGATAGAGCTGTAGGTTCTCAATCATTAATTTTGCAACTTAATGGTTCATGCGTGGTTGTTGTTGCGTGTGGAGCTGGTCAATGTAAAGTTTCTGTGGAAGGTACTAAATTGGGCGTAAGGCTACTGCTATTGACAATTATATCGGGCAGGTACTGCTAGAGCCAAAAATTTTGGTTTTTGTAAATTATACTACCACCAAGTTATATTTATTTTGGTAACAGAGCTTGGCTTTTTAGTTCTTCTTACTGCAGAGTTCTATTGAGATACTGCCTCAAATTTTAATTTGACCAGAATCTTGTATTTTTCTTAAAAATTTTGGCTATACAGAGGAAAGCAGAAGATCAAAAGTAAGTAGGCTAATGCGAATCATACTGTTTCCTGTAGTACTAGCAGTACTAGTGGCCTTATTTCTGATATATGGATTCAAGAAGATAAACCAGGATAGAGAAGGTAAATGTGTTTGAATTGTTCTTTGAAACAAAAACTACATCTATTAAACAAAGGATATATAATTACTTCTACAATGAAAAGAAAAATATTGAAACACTTGAATAATTATACTCCACACTTCTCAGTTTGGGTAGTACTGGGTATATTATATATCTATGCATGTGGCCCTGATGTCAAAGCACTTGAATAATTTTACTCCACACTTCGCAGGAAGCTTGGAGTTCAATTCAGAAAGAGTTGGCATAAACAGAAATGACAGGGAAGATTTAGAGTTACCATTATTCGACTTCAAAACAATTGCAAATGCCACAGGTTAAGAAAAACATACATGAATGTAATGCATTTGGGTTCTTTAAATGAGAAGGGAGATTGTAATATTTCTACAAAATAAAACATAGGATAGAGTACGTGTTTACATACATGAATGTAATTTCAATTGCTTGTAAGGTCATAATTAAAAGAATAAAGGAGAACCATATATATATACATATACATATTGTTTATGCAACTTTATGATGTTGTTTGATTGTTGTTTCTGATGACACAATTAAAGTAGGACTTCTTACGTCGCTGCCTAATGCGGACAATAGATTAGTATTATTCAAAGCAGATATATACAACCCTACTGAATTTGAAGCTGCAATTGAGGGCTGCCATTTTGTTTTTCACGTGGCCACCCCCATGCTCCACACTCACAACTCTCAGGTAAACACGTACTCTATCCTATGTTTTATTTTGTGTTGAGGAGTTTGGCCTGAAGCAGATGTGGAAGAGTCCAAATGGGACAATTAGGAACATTTTAAATGGTCAGTGACTTGTTTCACTTTGTAAGTTTCAAAGTTACTGCTTCACATAATATGATTGACTGTTGATGGCTCATTATAATTCACACTCGCGATGAGATTTTCTATAGTGTTTTGATTGTAATGTATTCTGCATTTGATATGATGGGTGAAGCAAGGTATGTGTTTCTATAGTGTTTTGAATGTTTCTTATTAGAGCTTTGGTTGTAGATCACTTTTGTGATAATCAGTGTGATATATGCAGTGGACACCTGTGTCGGCGTGTCTGTGTGTGCGACTGCTAAAGGCACCTTATTTAGCAGTGTGAATCAGTTGATAGGCTTTAAAATAACTAGTCTGAAATATTTTGTTATGAATTTTTTTGGCATTGTAATTCACGACTATAAAACTGATCGATTAGATTCTCTTAGTCTAACTGGGATTAGGTCAGGCACCCTACTCTTTTAACTCTTTGAAGCTTGTATGATTGCTCCACATGATTTATATACATGACCAAAGTTGAGCATTTGTTGAATGGGAAACAGTCTAATTCTGAGATGATTTATTTACGCTTTTGCTGCAAATGCAATTCGTTGTTGTTTTAACTGTTCAGTTATTTGTGTCATGATACATTGTTTCACTTTTATATGATACATTATATGATACACACAAGCTGGAAGGAAAGCAAAAAAAGAAATTATTTGGTACTTGTGTTAGCATTAGTTATTGAAGGTAATCTTTTTGAAGAGTCTTGAATCTGGCATTAATGTTAGTGTTTTGGTGGTATTTCTCTAAGATCCTCTTCATGTGCAGTGCTTTAATGGGTGTTGTCCATGCTGACAACTTCGTACTGTAAATCTTTTGGGTACTGTAAAGTATTGTTGATGATGTTATTGCTGAATTTGCACTAATTCCATAATTTAGTGCAACCGCTCGATGGCAGGAAGTAATTTCTGGTGCTTTGTTAGCAAGAAGGTCTGAAGAAAAGTTATACTGCATTTGAAGATAATATCTCTCTAAAGGTGTGTTGACTCTTAGGGCATGAAACTGTAATGCTTCCTTTTTTGTTGTTGACAAAGTTCAATTGTATTTCTCCACTTTTCAGCTATAAATTAACATGATTACTATTGTTTCTCTCAAAAGTGAATTTGAGATGTATGGATAGTTTGGCATTATTGAGATGTAAATGTATTGTATGGTATTAATATTCTTTGTAATTGGCATTACAAAGAATTATTGGGATATAAACGTTTTGTATGGTATTAATATTCTTTGTAATTTTAGCTATATATCATGGCATTAGTATATTGTAGGTGCATTAGTAATATAGGTAAAGCATAACTTTTTTTTTTCTTTTTTTTAATCTACAACATTTTTAAAACGTTGTGTAAATGTGTCTAAACGTTGTCTGATATACTAAACAACAACGTTTTTATCTAAAAAACGTTGTGGTATCATACCTTCTATAACGTTTTTAAGTATCTGTTAATTTTAAAAAAACAAATCTACAACGTTTTTTTCCTAAAAAACGTTGTGTATTGTGCTTAACTACAACGTTTTAAAAATATTATGTAAGGGTGTCAAATAGATAACACCCTTAACTACGACGTTTTTCTGACTGAAATCACAACGTTTTTTTCACGTTGTCTATTTACTGTTTTGTAGTAGTGAATACCAAAGATTTCATTGTCCAACAGTAAAATGGAAATAATGTTTCCAACGAAAACTGGAATACAATAACTTATTGACTTAATAGATTTGCCTGTAGGAAGTGCTAAACTATAAGTTTCGATGGCTAATGCAGCAACCTTTGCTTCATTTTTCACGCATAGGATTATCTATCTTTATTTAGCTTTCTACTTCTGCTTGGTCCCTTCATAAATCTATATTTATGATAACCAAAGTCGGTATCCAATACCTAAGTAGAACCTTGACCTAAAGAATTTTTTTTAAAATCTTGAACAAAATTGTATTTGTAACCGAAACTTCACTAAGCTTCTTTAGTTAGCCTCTGCAAGATGCTTCTCGTAGTTTCTTTCCAGTGTCCAGGCTTATTGCAGTGGAAGCAAACTTCTTTGATATCCGTATCAGTTTTGTTCTTATTATCCTTTGTTTTTGCCTTTCTTTTTACCTTCTTTGAATCGTTCTTCTTTTCAGAAGATCTTTGGCCCCTACCAGTAAGACATGGTCTTTCTTGGTTGGAAAGTGACTCAACATTTTTAACATGTTAAGCAAATCAGCGAGGCTAATATCTAGCTTGTTCATATGAAAAATTCACAACAATTGTGAAAGGAGTCCGGGAGTGAGTGCAAGATCAAATCTTGGCTCAACTCTCCATCCATGACAAAACCCGTTGTCCTAATTGATTAATCAAATTGATTATGTTAAGGACTTTTATCTGTACTGTAGTGTCATCGGTCATTCTAGATCGGAAGAGCTCCTTAGATATCTGATATCTATTGGTCCTACTTTCCTCACCATCAACTTCTTGATTTGCAGGAATATTGTAAGAGCATCCATAGTTTCATACTGATGCTGAAGCTCGTTACTCATGGATGCGAGCATGATGTATTGAGCCAACTGTGCATCATCTTGCCACTTTCTAAAAGTAGCAATATCTCTCTCAGAGGCATTATCTGCAACCATTGCAGGGATAAGCGTATTAAGGACATAAGATAGCTTTTTCAGCCATGAGAACTATTCTCAAATTTCTTAACCAATCCGTTTAATTTGGTCCGATTAATTTAGCGTCTAATATGCTACGCAGTGATAGTAATTTAGACATAAAATTTTGTAAATGAATTTGTAATTAACAATATTTTAGCATACATTCTTTTATTAATTACCAAAATAAATTAGGTCTTGTTTTAAATTTGTATCTCCCACTATTTTCTTCAAACTATATTACCCTCAATATATATAGTTCGACAATATCTAATTAAAGATATGCTAGTGAGAATAAAGATCCCATTTCAAATGTTTATAACCTTGTGTGTGCACAACAAACTATATATAAATAAATAGGTAGACAACTCTTGTCAATTACATCAACTATATATCTCCTTGTATTTTGCCTCTTAAATCATAATGGTCAAGTGTGTGCACATCCGAACTAAAATGATTTAAGTTAAGTCAGACCCAGCATTTCCATATAAGTGAAGAGAAAACTATAACCCTTGTGTGTGCACAACAAAGCAGTAATGTTCAATTCCTTATAAACATCATATGTAATAAAAATAACATCTTAAATATTTAATACTTGCCTTGTGTGTGCACAACAAACTCATATTAAATATTCAATACTCTATTGTTTCTATCATGCTAGAAGGCGATGTTCGATATTCCAAATATCTTTGAACGTTATAACTTAATATAAAATATTTGAGGGGTTTGTTATTAATTTGTCTCATCTTGTTTAGCGCGCATGCACATATATATATAAAATACGTGTCATATTAATATTTATATAGTATACGCATGCACATATAGAATACTATATTCTACCCGGATTGATTATGGACTTTATTCTAGTTTGGTTCACTAGAGCCACCAAGTGAACCAAAAGGTCAAACTTAGGGGGTGCAAGAATTAATATTTAAATATAACTATTACATTTAAACCCGGGCTCCATTACAAACGGGTCTTCAAGATTTCATCATCGATATAGGGGTTATAATCAGTTTTTCAATTCGACGATGCCTACGAGAAAATTTTCGGGCGGCTTGCCACACCCATCACTCATTTGTGGGTTGTATAGCCAAGCGGGCGTTAGATGGTACGATGATGAACCCACTAAGATGCCGCTTTATCTATTAGATTCCAGAATGATTGCGCGGTATGCGGTGTGGGTCGGGGGTGAGTCACATCCAAGGGGAGTAGGCTTTATATTTCCCTCAGCTTCAGAGGACGAGGCTGACGCTGAAGACACCTTGTATGATGACGAGTTTCAGGGGGATGCAACGATGGGAGAGCAAGGAACATAGGAAGCACCACAACCCGATAGCATATCTAGCCCTCAATTCCTGCACTTTCAATGACAACTGGATGAGCAAAACAAGGAGGCACGATGAGAAATTCGGAGACTAGCAGCGAGGCATGACCACATGTTCAAGGCTATGAATACATCCTTTGCTTCATTGAATGCGACACTCCAGAGCTTCAATCCAAATGCTTAATTTCCATACCAGCAGCCCATCCCAATGCCAAGGTTTCCACCAAGTGACTCTGATGAAGAAGAACAACCACCACCACACCAGACTTAAACGATTATAGGGAAGTCCTCACACATTCATTGCTTTATCCATACAATGAGGACATTATAGTTTTCAAGTTTGGGGGATTTAGTTTAGTTTCATGTTTGCATGTTTAATGTCATTAGTTAAGTTTACATTTGTTATTTCATGCTTAGTTTTAGGATTTTTATTGTTGCATGCATGTAATCATATAGTTGCATAGTAGCTTAGGATCATAAATAGTTGTTATTTATGTTTGCATCATGTTATGTTTGCCATATCATATAAAAAAAATTAGTTAGAATTGTGTTATTTTGCATATGTCCAACAGTTGTTTTAGTCATTTTTATTTTGGCCAATGATGAGATTGGGATTAAATAGATAAATACAGTACCCAGTATTAGAACTATGATGTAATTTTGACTTATGAATTGAATCTTTAGCATGTTTGAAACTGGTATAAAAAGGGTAACACGTTAATAACATCGGTGTCGACTGATTAGTTCAAATTGATACATAAAGAGTTTCTAAAGGATAATGCTAGTGTAAATAAGAGGATGATAAGAATATGCAGTGAAGACAAAGACTTAGGCAAGATGTGACGCCCCCAAAATAGGTATACATCACCCATCTTGAGTCGCCAAATATATGGTACAAAATTCAAATACAACTTAATAATACAACTGTCGTGTAAAATACGACAAAACATAAACTGAGAGTTTTAATACGAATATTGTCTTCTAGACAGTATTAAATTCAAATGGAGTCCTCAATACATTTATTATCACACTATTTCATAAAATAGTGTGGACTACTAATGCTATCATCTAGACCGTCACTCCGTTCCCCGACTAGTTTCAGCTACATTCTCATTTCCAGAAGAGAACAATGAAAGCAAAAGGGTGAGCTCAACTAGCCCAGTAAGAAATATTATGACTAAGATAATGCAGAATAATTTATTGTTAGCCTTCAACAGTGTTATACTGATAAAATATAACAAACATCAAGTTTAACTGCAGCGGAACAAGTAATCCATTAGAAGAGTAAAGTAGAGCATAAAATCTACTATCTTCTATGATTTAAAAGGTTTTTCATCACTTTTATCGCTGAGACTCAGCTTAATAAATAATACACATCATCGAATCACCCCTGCACTATGGCCAAGGATATTCTTTAGTATCACGACCATAAATTATCCACGCACTACAGGCCAAGGATATTCGTGTATTCATCAATGGTCATGATCATGCCAACAACTGTCTATCAATGCACTACAGGCCAATGAGGACTTTTACCACATCATTTTTAACATTACGGTCATGATTATACCGAATAATCCTGGTCATAATCATACCAAGTCCATCTATGCACTACAGGCCACGAATGACTTTCAACATAATATAAACATGAGGATGATGACAATGATATAAGAATTCAATAAAACAAGTTCAAGGATAAATTTTTAAAGATTTATAATTTAATTTATCCAGAATTCAATATTGTCCAAATTGTCAACATGATACTGCTTTGTAGAGTAAAATTTAAGAATAATAATGTATCAAAAATGATTTGGACCGAAAAGAAATCAATTTTTGTTATGAATAGTACTCCGGGTGAATAGTACCTGAGTGAATAGTACCTCGTGAATAGTACTTTGAGAATAGTACTCTGTGAATAATACTTTTAAATAGTACCCATGAATAGTACTTTTGTGAATAGTATCCATGAATAGTACTTTTGTGAATAGTACCGTATAAATGAATAGTACTCATGGACAATACTCCGACATGAAAAACTTAAAATTTAACAAGAATGTGCAGAAAATATCCCTGTGAAGCGATACTAGATGAAGCGCAAATTTCAAGGATATTCTACTAATTTAACGGAATATAGAAGCAATACTTTAACCGAATGATGGTATAATCAAGAATACGAGACGAAATAATATTACTCACATACTACAGAGTATGGAAGAAAATATTATTCCTATGAATACTGTGAAAGTAGTATGCACACAAGCTAGTCTTGTTTGATGATAAAGCATATACTTTGTAACAATCTTATTCATTTATTAATAAAAAAGTATTAATTTATTAAAGGCTTTTAATTATCTACATGATGCTGTTTTATAATATGTGATAAACCCATAGTTTTAAGCAATGCTTTTAGAATAATGATGATGATCATTCTAATGAGATCTAAATTCTTAGAAAGCTTAAAACTAAAATAGTTCCCAATCGTTGGATTACTAAATTAGGGATTAGTGAATCCTGGATAGATTGGTACATACGTTGCTTGCTTTCGTTGGATGAGGATGATTGATCTCATGATCATTTGTGTGGAGACACTAAAGCAAGTATGTAGGTGCTTATTAGAGAATAAGTTCATTGAATGTGGCTCGCTAAGGAATTCCTAATGGAGTTTTACTTGTGCATCAATAGGAATTCTCAGAGTGATAGTAGTAATCTAGTGATCCTTGGACTTGAGGTCATCATAGTATCTTGTGTATGATGAGTTATACTTTGACTTATTCCTTAAGACCCTTAGGGTATATCAAAGAATATGCTTGGGTATAATAAGTTGTACATAGAGCTAATGTATGATCAATAAAGAATTTACCACTTCTAGTAAAAGAAGAGAAATGTCCTATGTGATTCGATAAATGACAACCCAAAGAGTCCTTGGCGGCGAAATGAAATTAGAAAGGAGTTTCTAATTTGCATTATTTGAGTTGTGCATTTAAGATTCAAATACATATAATTAAATAAAATAAGACTTAACAAGAATTCCACGCCTTATATTTAATTGGGACATCAGATGGTGGAAGGATTGAATTGCATTTACGATAACTATTTACTCAAAGGTCGTTTATGATTAATGTTGAAATCTATATTATCTGGAAAGCCGTTGATCGCTAGGGGAGGCTTATCCTATATAATAGAGAATAAATATTATTTATTTAAATAAATTAATAATTTAATTTATTTATTTAAATAAGATTAGAATTGTTCTAATTGATTTATTCACAACCCATTTAATATGGAAAACTTAAAGGGTCACACCATAAAAGGAAGAATAATTATTTAAGAAGTTAATGGCATAATTGTAATAATAAGTTAAGTATATTTAATTTAATCTATGGTGATAGAATAAATTAAATAGCTTAATATTTATTATTTAATATTTTGGAAATATTAAATATAAATTAATAAGAGGAGTCTTATTATTATTATTACTTTTATTATTATTTAATTCCTAAAGAAGTTTGGAAATTAATTAATAAAAGTACTCTCATTTATTCCTAATAAGATTAGGAGGCTAATTAATTAAAAGATTTTAATTAATTATTCCTAATAAGATTGGGAGCATAATTAATTAAATGAGTTTAATTAATTAAAATAAAATTCAATTCCTTAATTGTTAAGGAGGTTTGCACACATCTATAAATAAGAGGATTCTTATTATGGGTGTAGAGTTGTTGTTAAATTTTTCACAACATACATAATTTCAATAGTTGGGAGAGTACGCTCTTTTTCTATGAGAGATATAAAAACTAGGGTTTTGCCAAACACCCATCTTCTTGGATCTTTCTTCTTCCTTGGTGGATCACCTCTAGAAACCAAACACTTGGGTGGCTAACATTGATCAAAGGAAGGAACCAAACCCGGTGGATTCAAGTTGAACGCGAAAAGGATTGGAGGTGAACTTGTACCCGAGGAAGCTCGAATCTTCAAGGGTATGATTCTTGTTCTTGTTCAAGGGTATCCGGGTATATGGTTTATAAAACTTTAAAACTCTGATTTTCCATGCTTCCGCTTATTTTGTGCAATTTGATTGCGTTCATGAATATTACAAACCTAACAGTGGTATCAAAGCCAAACCTTTATGCGAATTATTAATTATTTTGATTTGATATGTATGTTAATATGTGTTTAAAATAATTTAATTGGGCATAATTTTATAGTATAAAATTTAGTTTAAAAAAAAAAATTGGCGAAAATTTCTTAGCCACAATTTATTCCTAATAAAATTTATGCATAACCCCTAATAAAAATTTAATATTCCTAATAAAAATTTCTTAGTCATAATTTAGTCATAATTTATTCCTAATAAATATTGGCCAAAGCCCTAACCCCTCTCTCTTTAAAAAAAATAAATTCAATCTTTCAATGGGAACTCGGGAGACTTCTCGGGAGCCCTGTCCCGATCGCATCCTGGACGACATTGGCGGTGCCTTTGGCATGGGAGCCGTCGGCGGTTCAGCCTTCCACTTCCTCAAAGGCATCTACAACTCCCCTAAGGGTGAACGCTTCATCGGCTCCTCCCAAGCCGTGGCGCGTGAACGCGACTTGAGTCGGTCGGTAGCTTCACCGCCTCAGTAGTGCCTTTTCTCCGCCTTCGATCGCAGTAGATGGTCTACGCCCACCAAAAGGAGGATCCTCGAACTCAATCATGGTCGGCGCCGCCACTAGCGGCATTCTTCGATGCATTAGGGTATGCGTGCAGCCTCCGATCCGGCTGCTTTTACGCAAGATATACCTCGCCCTAATTGAAGGAGCTGGAATCATGCTTAATAAGGTCATGAGCGCGCAACAAGACATGTCTCAAGGTACGTTCTATTTTCAATTTAATTGTTCTCTATTCTAGGGTTTTTTGATTGGTTTTGGATTTGATTTTTGTTGTTTCTGTGAATTAGATGGTGTCTGTGAATTGATTTGTCCATCTTGATCTTTTTTGTACATCAAGCTGGGACATATCAATGCCTCTCTTATTGAAATTTCTCTGTTTCGTAGTAAACATCCATTGGCAATCATATACTCACAGTGAAGGTTCTTTTTGTATTTGGATTTGTAGCAAATGATATTGTGATTGCCTATTTGTCTTTTTCTTCTTATGAGAAATATAGTGTACATTAGTACCACGTATCAACTCTATTGTCTTTGTGTATTGATTTTGGCACTAAGTGCCTCTGGTGACCTATTTGCTTCATTTTCCTGACTTACTATTTTTTTTAAATATGTGCAGGAAGACTGCTTCTACGACCTGCCTTACAATACTGGGTATCAAATTTCCGTGCTACGTTTACGGAAGACAAGGGACGAAATTATGAAGTGTACTCTTTCTATATATGTAGATATATACTTTGATTGAAGAACTGTGGTAGCTTTAGATGGTTAATTGTAAAGACAATGAATGATTATATAGTGGATGATTTTATTAAGTTAATAATATTTTAGTTTTATGTATTTTTGCCATTATTTGTTTATGGGGACATTGAGCCAGTCAGGTACACAAAAAGAATGTCAAATTTTGATTTGGCAACAATATAATTCGTTACCAAAGTATTGAACAAGTTTTAATATAGCAATAATTTTTTATACATTTAGCAACAAATTTTCGTTGCTAATGGCATTAAAAATATAATATTTGGCAACGAAAAATTAACCTAATAACAACGGAGAGGATATTGTTGCTAATACCAAAATAAAAGGCAACATTTTTTATCGTTGCAAATCATATCAACTTTCGTTGCAAATATAAAGAAACGACAACATATAATGTCATTGCTAATCGACGACTTTCGTTGCTACTGAAAAATAACCAACAACAAACATTTTCGTTGCTGATTTAGCATAATGTCGTTGCCAAATAATATAATCAGCAACGAAAATCGTTGCTAAAAAGTTTACATTCCGTAACGAAAGCAAGCTTAGGCAACAATTTTCATAATTTACTGCAACGAAACATGTTGTTGCAAAATGGTGTCAATTGCAATGAAAATGCATAGTCGTTGCAAAAAAAAAAGAGTTCATTTCGTTGCCAATTAGAAGGCTTTTGCAACGAAATGGGTTTTTTAGCAACGAAAGTTTAATTATTCTGCAACAATACATTTTGTTGCTAAAGGATCTATGTCTTTGTACGAAAGCCAAATTTTGTTACAAAATGTGTTACTTTTGGCAACGAAAAAAATACGTTCGTTGCGGAACAATTAGCAACGCTCATTGCTCAATGAAAGACGCAACGACAGTAAAGTCGTTACCAAAACCCTTTTGCAACGAAATTTGGCACCTTTAGCAACGAAAATCGGTTGTTGCTGAAGCCCCATTTTTATGTAGTGTAGGTGAGGATACCTTGACTTCAATTCATATTCTAACTCTTGAGGTATAACCTTTGAGTGTCGAATATGATCCTTCTTATCCAAGATTTTAATACGTATCTCATCATACGTTAAATCTTCTGCTATCTCGTCTAGTTCTAATTCAATAATGTGGTTTGGGTCGTCCACATATTTACGTAACATCGATACGTAAAAAATGTTATGAACACGCGACATACTTGGCGGTAAAACGAGTCTATAGGCCACAGTTCCACTCGATCAAGGATTTTAAATGGGCCAATAAAATCGAGGGTTAAGATTTCCTCTCTTCATCGATTCTTGCTTCTAGAATAACACCCTCTTGAACCTTCTTCTTCACATTCATCAGCTCTGAGTATGTAGCTTGCACGACTTTAACTTTATCTATTAAAGTCGATTCTACTTGTATATTTGATATCACCACGTGGGTCCTTAGAGTCTTTAACTCTATCTTCATCATTTGTAAGTTATACAAAATGGGTTTTTGTGTTAACAACATCGCACTCGTAAACGCATACGATCTTCTACTCAACACGTCAGCTACCATGTTCGCTCTTCCACGATGATATTGAATGGTATAATCGTAATCTTCAACAGCTCGAGCCAACGCCTTTGGCGCATAATACGTTCGTTTTGGGTGAAGAAAATATTTGAGGGTTTAAGAAATGGGTTTTGTACTGGGGTCAATACAAAATTCGATTTCACGCTCTAGGGTAGGCTAGAAAGTCTTCAAGAATACGTCGGAAAATTTATTAACAATAAAAATATCATTCAAAACTGTGACTCTCATCCAAGACTTGGATAATACATGTAATGAAGGTTTCTCCTAACGGAGTTTCAACCGATAAGTCAAAGTATAATCTCTCCGGAGTCAAATTTAAACATTGAGCGCAAGCAAGAGAGATAAAAGAATGGGTAGAACCGGTATCTAACAAGGTATAGACTTCGCAAAAATTTATAATTAACTAACCCGTGCTAACTTTTTTCGGGTTACTCGCTTTTTGAGAAGTCACGAAAAATGCTCTTCCTGAAACCATCGACTTTGTTTTGTCCGTATCCGCCTTTGGTGCCACCGTCCCAACTGAACTTGACTTCACTACACGACAAAATCGAGCTAGGTGACCTTCATTTCCACAACTAAAACATACCTTACTTTCTTTTCGGATTGTACCTTCCCGATTATTTCCTCTCTATCATGATTTTCCCATTTCTCATCTCCTGTATTTCAGATATCATTCTAGAATATAGTTTCAAAATAAGGGTTAATTGACATAGCACATATTATCCCTATACTTTGACCGACCAATTAAATACCAAATAAACTTAGGTAGGTCATACTAGCGAAGGAATTCCCAAATCTCTCCCTCCTAGTCCTTGTCTCACATCTCAGCCGGGGATCATATCCCTAAGCTTTGATACTGTTATCGCCCCCCTACAACAGTATACATCACCCATCTTGAGTCGCCAGATACATGGTACAAAATTCAAATACAACTTAATTAAACAACAGTCGTTTAAAATACGACATAACATAATCTAAGAGTTTTAATAAGAATATTGTCACATAGACAATATCCACACTCAATGGAGTCCTCATTACATTCATTGTCACACTATTTTATAGAATAGTGAGGACTACTAAAACAACCATCTGGACCGTCAATCCGTTCCCCGACTCGTCCCAACTATATTCTCATTTCCTGAAGAGAACAGTGAAAGAAAGGGTGAGATCAACTAGCCTAATAAGAAATATTATGACTAAGATAATGCATAATAAATTATCCTTAACCTTCAACAGTATAACAACTGATAGAATATAATAGACAACAAGTTTTAGATCAAAAACTGCAGCGGAATAAGCAATCCATTAGAAGAGTCAAGTAGAGCATAAAATCTACTATCTTCTATGATTTAAAATTTTTTTCATCAACTTGATCGCTGAGACTCAACTTAACAAATAAAATCGAATCATCCCTGCACCACGGCCAAGGATATTCATGTAATCATCAATGGTCATGATTATACCGAATAATGCCTGGTCATAATCATACCAACAACAACTCCATCCATCAATGGACTACAGCCAATGAGGACTTTTTACCATATCATTCATTACATTACGGCCATCATGATTATACCGAATAATCCTCGGTCATAATCATACCAAGTCCATCTATGCACGTAGGCCAAGATGACTTTAATCACAATATAAGCATGAGGATGATGACAATGACATAATAATTCAATAAAACAAGTTCAAGGATAAATTTTAATGATTTATAATTTAATTTATCCGTAAATCAATAACGTCCAAATTGTCAACATAATCTTTTGCTTTGTGGAGTAAAATTCAAGAATAATATTCATGTACCAAAAATAATTTGGACAGAAAAGAAATATATTTTTCGGGTAAATAGTACCCCGTGAATTGTACTTCGGGAATAGTACCTCGTGAATAGTACTCCGACATAAAAAATACCCTAAATACCCGAGTGAATAATATTTGGGTGAATAGTAACCTGTGAATAGTAATTTGTGAATAGTACTTCGACACAAAAAGTGCCCCGAATACCTGAGTAAATAATACTAGAGTGAATAGTAACCCGTGAATAGTAACTCGTAAATAAAATACCAAATAAAATGATATTTCGTGACGAGTACAAAAGAAATGATATCTCATACGAGTATAATAGAATATACGAAACTGCAAATGGATTTTCATCTGCTATGCGGTAATCCACGTAGACAGATCATTTCCACAATTTAATAAGGAATGAATACAAAGGATCATTCACCATGCATGCGGTAATCCACATAGACATGTTATTCCAATCGAATAATAAAGAACGGAATAAGAGAAGAATTCACCGGTACGTGATAGATCCGCATGCATAAAAGTTATTCCCAATGTAATAATAAATAATGGAACCGTGTCATGCGTAATACGCATGCGTACAAGATATTCCAATGAATAATAAAGAATTGAACTAGGTCATGCGTAATCCGCATGCATGTGGATATTCCAATGTAATAATAAAGAATGGAATAATGTAAGAATTTCACCACGATGCGGTGCAGATATGATGTTATTCCAACATAATAATAAATAATGGAATAACCGAATAATTTCACCATGTATGCGGTACTTCGCATAGACAGGTTATTCCAACATAATAATAAAGAATGGAATAACAGAAGCTCTCTTCATGAATACGAAAGAAATAATACCCCTTACCTCAAAAGAAGACTGGATACTGGAATAGTGAGGTGGTAGACTTCTCTTCTTCTTTCTCTCTATAATTTCTCTCTATAATAATTGCTCTATAGCTTTAGTGAATTGATGAGAAATGAAGGAAGAATGAGCTTCTATTTATAGGAAAATATAGTTTTGATAATTGCATGTTTTGGGGCTCGAAATATTATAGTATAATACCTTCCTATTTTCCTTCATTTTTAATTTAGTCCTGCAAGTATTATCAAACTTGCACCACCTCCCCTAATAGTAAATCATGTGAATTAATAGTAAATCATGTGACTTAATAGTTCTAAACATGTGAAAATAATAATTACAATATAGTACATTTATCTATACCTACATTTTTAACTTAGTTATGCAAGTATTATCAATCTTGCACCAACTCTCCTAATAGTAAATGAATGTGAATCAATAGTACACACATATGAACAAATAGTTATAATCATGTGAATCAATAGCAATTAATTACTAATTTATCCGGTTAATTACCCGATTGGTCAATATAACCTCCAGACATCAATTATTATCGAAATAAATGTCAATTTTCAGTAACACTAATAATTCCAACACAATGGAACTATCAATTTCATCTTTAATCATCATGAAATTTTTCATCATTAATATTATAATTCACAATATTTAACAACCAGGTCGTTCCCAAGAAAGAGGGGGCTTTTCGATAAGGATTTCTCCTTATTATCATGCGCAATTAGGTGACCAAACCTCTCCTCGATGTAACTTCTGAACATTGTCAATATTACAAATAATAATATGAATAACTTTGCCGTCTCAATTATTGATTTAATAATATTACATATTATACGTATGATCTTCGTGACAATAATTGAATCAATAATATAAGAGATATGATACAAACAATTCTTTGTAGCAATAATTGAGTATAACAGAAAGAGTGACTTCTTACGTAAACATCAATAATCAATACCGTGTGCTACTATGCAACCACGCCAGATTACTGCATTTTTTACTATCGGGTAGTTCAACAGCTTTTAATTGGTAACACTTTCGCCAAGTTATTTTTATAAAACGATAATTACGTGCGTTTTCTAACTACGACAATACTTCTGTTGTGGGGTCCACCAATGATTGTGCCATCGTACGGATATTCCCCGATAAAAAGAATATTCCCTGACCAAACGAATATTTTATAACAACTTGCATACTTTGCAAAATTTATAAATATTATCCACAACTATAACATTATATCAAATCCACACCATAATATTTAAAAAAAATATTTTGAGAAATTTAAATCTTTATTCATAAAATTTGAGGTCTCACAATGAGCTTCTATTTATAGGAAAATATAGTTTCAATAATTGCACGTTTTGGGGCTCGAAATATTACAGTATAATACCTTCATCTTTTTCTTCATTTTTAATTTAGTCCTGCAAGTATTATCAAACTTGGACCACCTCCCCTAATAGTACATCTTGTGAATCAATAGTACAATCATGTGAATCAATAGTACAATCATGTGAAAAAAATAATTACAGTATAGTACTTTCATCTATATCTCCATTTTTAATTTAGTCATGCAAGTATTATCAATCTTGCACCATCTCCCCTAATAGTACATGCATGTGAATCAATAGTACACACATGTGAATAAATAGTTATAAGCATGTGAATTAATAGCAATTAATTGCTCATTTATCCGATTAATTACCCGATTGATCAATATAACCTCCAGACATCCATTATTATCGAAATAGATGTCGATTTCTACTAACAATAATAATCCCAACACAATGGAGCTATTAATTTCATCTTTAATCAACACGAACTTATTCATCATTAATATTATAACTCACAATATTTAACAACCAGGTAATTCCCAAGAAAGAGGGGGCTTTCCGATAAGGATTTCTCCTTATTGGTGCGCAATTAGGTGACCAAACCTCTCCTTGACAGAACTTCTAGACATTGTCAATATTACAAATAATAATATGAATAACTTTGTCGTCTCAATTATTGATTTAATAATATAAAATATTATGCAGATGATACTATGACAATAATTGAATCAATAATATGAAAGATATTATGCTGCAATTACTGTAGCAATAATTGAGTATAACTGAGTGACTTCTCACGTAAGCATCAATAATCAATACCGTGTGCTACTATGCAACCACGCGTATTACTGTACTTTTACCACCGGGTAAATCAACAATTGAATGGTAAAACTTTCGCCGTTATTTTTACAAAAAGATAATTCTGTCATTTTCTAACTACGACAATACTTTCGTTGTGGGGGTCCACTAATGATTATGTTGGTCGTCTGAATATTCTCTCGTTAAAACGAATATTCCCCGACCAATCAAATATTATATAACCACTTGCTTACTTTGCAAAATTTGTAAATAATACCCACAACTATAACATTATATCAAATTCACACCATAATATTCAAAAATATATTTCGAGAAAAAAATTAATCTTTATTCATAAAAGTTGGGGTCTTACAACCTCCCCTTCTTATGAAATTTCGTCGTCAAAATTAGGGTGCGTACCTGGTATTTTGAAGAGGTGAGGATACCTTGACTTCATTTCAGATTCTAACTCCCAGGTCATTTCCTCAACATTGTGGTTTCTCCACAAAACTTTGACTTGAGGTATAACCTTGGAGCGTAGAATATGATCCTTCTTATCCAAGATTTTAACAGGTACCTCCTCATACGTTAAATCTTCCGCTATCTCGTCTGGTTCTAATTCAATAATGTGGTTCGGGTCTTTCACATATTTACATAACATAGATATGTGAAAAACGTTATGAACACGAGACATACTTGGCGGTAAGGCGAGTCTATATGCCACAGTTACGACGCCCCCAAAATAGGTCCACATGACCCATCTTGAGTCACCAGATATCACACTATAAAAATCAAATACAAACTTCATTTATGCAACTGTTGAACTGTCGTGCAGAGTACGACAACAGATAAGTTGTAAGTTTTAATACAAATGTATGTAACTCTCATGGTGCCTCGACCACAACCTTACAATGGTACTTTACATAAAAGTACAGTCAAAAACTATTTTAGAAACTAAAATCTTTGGGAAGTGCTCAAGGAAACCTTCGTACATGGGAGGCCATGCGTCCAGGTTATGATAGATATCATATGTCCATAGAATTATCCTTGGTTGACCCAAAAGTCCCCAAAGAAAAAGAAGAAGATTACTATCATCTTCATTCCAATGGTGAGTCTTCTCTTGACATATAATTATCTCCGTTGTCTCTAAGTGAAAATTATATTTCAAATATACTCCAAGATCATATAGGTAGTGCTCGTAGATATACTCAGCAAGTGGATGTGCACAACCATGTCTTATGATACCACGATAATGTATGTCATTAGACATCTTGTATGATAGTGGCAAAAACACCCTTCCAACGTTGGGTTCGCCTCACCCTATTTGATTCACCAAATATAACTACTAAATGATGTATAAAATACAACACACTTTTCTATACTGTTTAGGGAGAACCTCCATAGCTAGAGACCACCGTTCTATTCTCTCTTTACTCCTCAACTCGACCCGACTACACTCTTATCACCGAAAGGAATTGTGAAGTCAAGGGTGAGCACAACTAGCCCAAAGAAAGAATATCATGACTAAAGATAATTAAATTATCAATAGCCTTCACAAGAATGAATCGAGATTCGAACATATGGCAGATGATAAAACTTTTTAACCATAGTTGCAGCGGAACGAGTAATCCATTAGAAGAGTCAAATAGACCATAAAGTCTATTATCTTCTCCACGTTAAAAATCCACCAACAATTTTTATCCCTGTAACATCAGTCAACAATTCTTGTCCACAATCAGGTGAATAACTCATAATCATAATTGTGGTTCTAAATTCCTCTTCGCACCTAGGACGAAGATAATTTTCATCACATGTCTTTACCTGAAATATCAAAGACCATGGTTATACCAAATCACAATTCCTGTCCATAATCATACTAATAAATTCATATTTCCACTGCGGGCCAAAGATATTCATTAACAGTTCATTCTTGCACTACAGGCCAAAGATATGCAACTGTATTTTAGAAGAGTCAAGTAGAGCATGATATCTACTATCTTCTACGAATTAAAAGTCTATTATCATTATTTTATCACTGAGACTCAACTCAATAAATAATCCACATCACCGAATTATCCATGCATTACGGTCAAGGATATTCGTTAGTATCACATCCATGAATTATCCATGCACTACGGCCAAGGATATTCATTATTATCACATCCATGAATTAATATTTCATCGTTGAGACTCAGCTCAATAATTAATCCACATCATCGAATCATCCCTGCACTACAGGCCAAAGATATTCATTAGTATCACGACCACGAATTATCCATACACTACGGGCCAAAGATAATCATGTTTTCATCAACGGTCCTGATCATGCCATAAAATAATTCATCTTTGCACCCTTGGCCGAAGAGAATCCACAACCATAATCATACCAAAAACTATCCATCAATGCACTACGGGCCAATGAGGACTTTTCCCACAACCATAATTACGGTCATGATTATACCGAATAATTCCTGGTCATAATCATACCAAGTCCATCTATGCACTACAGGTCACATACGACTTTCATCATAATATAAGCATGAGGATAATGACAATGATATAAAGAATCAATCAAATGAGATAAAGGATAAATATTAAACATTTATAATACTCCCTCCGTCCCAGGATAAAAGTCCCAGTGGACTTTTCACGCATATTAAGAAGAGGAATAAAATGACAAAATTGTCCATAATAATGTCATTAAATATGGAGAGAGAATTAGAATAAGAAAAATATGAGATATTTAATGCTACAGACATAATAGGAAAAAATGTGTAAAAGTTTAGTTTTTAAAAGAAAGTGGACATTTAACATGGGACAACCCAAAATAGTAATAAGGACTTTTATCCTGGGACAGAGGGAGTACAATTTATCCAGCGTTCAATAATAACCAAATGTTATCAATCACTTAATAATCTCATAATCTAATATCATTAATATTATAATAATATTTTAATCATTTCTTAAACTTATAAACAATTTATTTTAATTGTTTACTCTTTACTAATTAATGCATTTAATCATCCTAAAATGCCAAACTCATAAGATTTCATTATCAATAACCAAAACTCTCATCACAAATCTGCATATACCTTATATAGGATTTCCAAGTCATAAAATTCTATTTTCCAATTTTGTTACTTCACATAATATATTTAATTCATTTACTCATAATTAGTTCATTTTCATAAAAAATACCAAATCAGTCCCAAAAATATTTATTTTCTGCAATTTAGCAGGATATAGTCTTATACTAAACATATATTTTTCTCAAAATTTTAAAAATTCATTTACTATTTTTTATATGGCCAAAACTGACGAATATTTAGACATTTATCATAAATTATACTTTTGTCCAAAATTCCGAAATTTACAGGGTATATTCCTGTTATATACATGTACTCCCAATAAAAATTTCACTAATTTAGAAGTTAACCACAAGGAGTTATAAGGGTTTACTTTTAAAATAGTCTTTTCCCGTAAAATTCATAACTCTTAATCTATACATCCAAAAATCGCCATTTTTGGACACAATATAGAAAACTCATTAAATTATCATTTCAAATTTTTTCTAGAATTTTTGAGGGTCAGAAAAATTACGAAACTGCAAATGGATTTTCGCTCGCCATGCGGTAATCCACGTAGACAGATTATTTTAACAGAGTAATAAAGAATGGAATAACAGAAGAATTCACCATACATGCGGTAATCTACATAGACATGTTATTCCAACAGAGTAATAAAGAATGGAACCAGGTCATGCGTAATCCGCACAGACAAGATATTCTAACAGAATAATAAAGAATGAAACCAGGTCATGCGTAATCACATGCATGGATATTCCAAATGTAATAATAAAGAATGGAACCAGGTCATGCGTAATCCGCACAGACAAGATGTTCTAACAGAATAATAAAGAATGAAATAACAACAGAATTCACCAGGCATGCGATAGACCGCACATACAGGTTATTCCAACATAATAATAAAGAATGAAATAACAGAAGAATTTCACCATGTATACGGTAGTCCGCGTATACATATTATTCCAACAGAATAATAAAGAATGGAATAACAATAGTTCTCTTCATGAATATGAAAGAATAATACCCTTACTATAATAATAATATCCCTTACCTTAAAAAGAAGAGTATTCCGACGGGTAGGGCGGGGATATACTTGAAGAAAACTTGCACTATTTTCTATGCTCAAAGCTTTCTTAAACTCTAAAGAAATACGCTCAAGATTATAGAAGAAGAATTCCTTGAACTTCTGGTGTGATTTTCAATTCTAACTAAGCATCCTATTTATAGGAGAATGGAAATGATACTATGCTGTACTATGCAATAAAACATAATATATTCTATTTATAATCAAATAAAACAAAACTTTATAAAAAGTATTCTGTTTCATATAAAAAGTTGTTTACTATACAAACACTATGCAGGCAATATGCAAACACTATGCATAATAAAATATAATATATTTTATTTAAAATATAATAAAACAAATAACTTTATAAAAGTATTCTGTTTTATATAAAAAGATTTTACTATGCAAACACTATGCAACAATTACTGTAGCAATAATTGAACAAAACTGAGTGACTTCTCACGTAAGCATCAATAATCAATACCGTGTCTTACTATGCAACCACGCGTATTACTGTACTTTTAACACCGGGTGTTTCAACAGTTAACGGTAAAACTTTCGCCGTTATTTTTATAAAAAGATAATTTTGCCGTTTTCTAACTCCGACAATAATTCTATTGTGGGGTCCACCAATGATTGTGCCATTGTATGAATATTCCCTGTTAAAATGAATATTCCCCGACAAATCGAATATTATATAACAACTTGCTTACTTTGCAAAAAATTTCACATATCACCCTTAACTTTAAACTTTTATCAATTTAACCATTTATGAAATAAAATAATAATTATAAGAAAATTGAATACTTTCATTTCATAAAATTCGGGGTCTTACAACAGTTCCTACTCGATCGAGGATTAAAAATGGGCCAATTAATCGGGGATTGAGCTTTCCTCTCTTTCCAAATCTCGTAACTCCTTTCCATGGAGCAACACGTAACAACACATGATCTCTAATATTGAATTCCACGTCCTTTCGATGAAGATCAACATAACTCTTTTATCGATCTTGTGAGGTTTTTATACGTTGTCAGAACGTTTGAATCTTTTCAGTAGTCATACGTACCAACTCCGGTCCTAACAACGTTGCTTCACCCACCTCATCCCAAAGATCTTTGGAGAAATCGCGACACTTTCTTCCATACAACGCCTCAAATGGAGCCATGCCAATACTTGCTTGATAAATGTTGTTGTAGAAAAACTCCACCAATGGTAAGAACTTGTCCCAACTTCCTTTGAAGTCAAGGACACAAAGTCTTAATAAATCTTCAAGAGTTTGAATAGTCCTCTCCGACTGCTCGTCCGTTTGAGGATGATATGCCGAACTAAATCGTAAATCCGTGCCCATAGCTTTTTGTAAACTAACCCAAAATCGTGAAGTAAATCTTGGGTCTCGATCAGAAACTATGGATACTGGAATACCATGCAATCTTACAATCTCGTTTATGTACATACAAGCAAGACGTTCAAGTGTATAAGTTTCTCATATCGGTAAGAAATGAGCAGACTTGGTCAATCTGTCAACAATGACCTAAATCGCATCTATGCCTTGAGAAACCTTGGGAAGACCAGTAATGAAATCCATGGTAATGTGCTCCCACTTCCATTCTGGAATTTCAAGTGGTTGCAATGGACCTTTTGGCACTTGATGCTCCGCCTTGACTCGTTGACAAGTTAGACACCTTGAGATAAACCTCGCTATCTCTCTCTTCATATTGCTCCACCGAAATGTATGTCGAAGATCATGATACATTTTGGTACTCCCAGGATGGATTGCAAACGGTGTAGTGTGCGCCTCCATCATGATTTTATACCTCAATTCAGAATTGTTAGGAACACAAAGTCTGGAGTTGACTCGAAGTATTCCTTCTTCATCGATTCTTGCTTCCAGAATAGCACCTTCTTGCACTTTCTTCCTCATACGCATCAGCTCCAGGTTTGTAGCTTGAGCAACTTTAACTTTATCGATTAAAGTCTGTTCTACTCGTATATTCACCATCATCACATGGGTCCCAAGAGTCTTTAACTCTATCTCCATCCTTTGTAAGTCATACAAAATGGGCCTTTGCGTTGACAATATCGCACTCGTACCCGCATATGATCTTCTACTTAATGCATCAGCTATTACGTTCGCTTTTTCAGGTTGGTATTGAATGGTATGATCGTAATCTTTCAATAGCTCGAGCCAACGTCGTTGTCGCATGTTGAGTTCCTTTTGAGTGAAGAAATATTTTAGGCTTTTATGATCCGTATAGATCTCCACCTTCTCTCCATACAGGTAATGCCTCCAAATCTTAAGCGCAAAAATGACAGCTGCTAACTCTAGATCATGAGTAGGATAATTCCTCTCATATTCTTTGAGTTTTTATGAGGCATAGAATATGACTTTTCCATGTTGCATGAGAACACATCCTAACCCTTTGCCTGAAGCATCACTGTAGATGACAAATCCCTCCGAGCCAGATGGTATTGTCAGAACAGGTGCTGAAATGAGCCTCCTCTTGAGTTCTTGAAAACTCTTCTCACATTCCTCACTCCAACCAAATTTTGCATCTTTCTGAGTTAGCTGAGTTAATGGAGTAGTGATTCGAGAAAACCCTTCTACGAATCTCCGATAATAACCAGCTAAGATGAGAAAGCTACATACTTCGGTCACTGACTTAGGTTGCTCCCAGCTTTGAATTGCTTCAATCTTTGCTTAAGATTCAATGATATTCGTGATTTGATATCACGTGCCCAAGGAATGCTACTTCCTCAAGCCAGAACTCGCATTTCTTCAACTTGGCATATAACTTGTTTTCACTAAGCTTTTGGAGTATCAGCCTCAAGTGTTGCTCATGATCTTCATGGCTTTTGGAGTAAATGAGGATGTCATCAATAAAGACGACCACAAAGTGATCCAAATATTCCTTGAATACTCGGTTCATCATATCCATGAAGGCAGCAAGAGCATATGTCAATCCAAACGATATGACTAGAAATTCGTAATGCCTGTACCGAGTTCTTAAAGCAGTCTTTTGAATGTCATCAGTTTTAATATTCAATTGATGATATCCAGAACGAAGATCAATCTTTGAAAAGAATTTGGCGCCTTGCAACTGGTCAAACAGGTCATCAATGCGAGGCAACGGATATCAATTTTTGATGGTGACATGATTCAACTTCTGATAATTAATACAAAGTCGCATACTTCCATCTTTCTTCTTCACGAATAGAACAAGAGCACCCCAAGAAGACGTACTAGGTCGAATGAAACCGATGTCTAACATTTCCTACAGTTGGGTTTTTAACTCTTGAAGTTCAATAGGAGCCATTCGATATAGGGCTTTGGAAATGGGTTTTGTACCGGGTTCAAGGTCGATACAAAATTCAATTTCACGCTCTGGGGGTAGGCCAAGAAGTTCTTCAGGGAATACGTCAGGAAATTTATTAACAATAAAAATATCATTCAAAACTGACGTATTTTTGTTTAAATCCGTGACATGAGCTAAGAAAGCTAGACATCCGTTTTTCAATAAATGAATAGCTTTATGGCTTGAGATGATAGTGATTGATTTTAATGGTTTGGTTGCTTGAATTCACATAATAAGTTGGTTAGGAATATGAAAGCTAACAACCTTATGAAAATAATCAATTTTTGCATGATGAGTAGTTAACCAATCAATCCCTAGAATTACGTCAAATGCAAGTATTTTCAATGAAATAAGATCGACAGGTAATGTGAGAGTACCGATTTGAACCAAACAAGATTTATAAACAGTGGATGTAATGAAGGTTTCTCCCAACGGAGTTTCAACAGATAAGTTAAAGTCTAATTTCTCCGGAGTCAAATTTAAACGTTGAGCGCAAGTAGGAGAAATAAAAGAATGGGTAGAACCGGTATCAAATAAGGTATATACTTTACTAGAGTTTATGATAAGCTTATCCGTGATGACCTCGTTCGGGTTCCTTGCTTTCTGGGAGGTCACAAAAAACTCTCTCCCTTGAACTACTGGTTTTGACTTGTCTGGGATGACATTTGGTGTCACCGTTCCAACTGGACTTGGCTTCTCAGTACGACAAAATCTAACTAGGTGACCTTCTCTTCCATAATTGTAACACGTTTTGGATTGTTACACACAGTTTGGACTGATGTGTCCCTCCCCTCCGCATTTGAAGCATATAATAGGTGGTCGTTCTACTTCCTTAAGAACTGGTGTTGGTGATGACGTCTTTCCATCATTGTTGAATCTTCTCTTCTTGAAATATCCACTTTTATTGTCTTGCCCATGATTACCACCGAAGTGTTTACCATTTCTGGCATGTTGATTCCCTCCACGTTTGTTGTCACCGCTTTGATGACTGTTACCACTGGTATTATCATTTTGCCAGCTGCCTTCTCTTGGTTGAGTTGACTCGTTATCGCGCTCTAATAACTGAGCTCTATTTACAACATCTGAATACAAACACAGTTTATGAGAAATTAAGTATTGACGTATCTCGGGTTTCAAACCTCTTAGAAACATCTGCGTCATTCTCTCCTTATTATCAACCAAGTGGGACGCAAACCGGGGCAACTCGGCAAACTTAGCTTTGTACTGTGACACGGTCATATTGTTCTGCTACAGCTGGATGAACTCTACCTCCTTCATGTGACGAATACTTTTGGGAAAGTACTTGTCATTGAACAGTTCTAGGAACTTCTCCCAAGACATCTTCATCGGCGAGTTGAGTACGCTTTTACCGAATTCCCACCAAAGATGCGCCTCTCCTAGCAACATAAAGGTGGCAAAGGGAACCTTTTTCTCCTCGGAGCATCCCAAGACATCAAATATCTTGGTGATCTGCTTTATCCACGTCTCCGCCTTAAGTGGTTTTGGCTCTCCAATAAACTCCGGTGGTCCCAGCTCCTTGAATTGTTTAGCGGTAACCGTTCGAGAGTTGCCAGTGTTTCCACCTGCATTTTAAACAGGAGGCGCTCTCGCCTGATGTTGCATGAATTGCATAAAGCCTCTGAACATCCCATCGTTCATCATTTGGTTAGCGTTGTTGTTTTTTTAAGGATTATTGCCATCCTGATGCACATTATCATGGGTATTGATCGTTGGTGACTCAACGGTCTCATGTGCGTCATTGCTTATCTCAACATTTTTCGGATGCCATTTTCAAATACTACCACAAAACAAGGGTTAATTGACATGTCACATATTATCCCTATACTTTGACCGACCAAATAAATACCAAATAAACTTAGGTAGGTCATACTAGCGAAGGAATTTCCCGTCTCTCCCCTCCTAGTTCTAGTCACACATCTCAGCTAGGGATCATATCCCCAAGCTTTGATACCAACTGTGACACCCCCAAAATAGGTATACATCACCCATCTTGAGTTGCCAAATATATGGTACAAAATTCAAATACAACTTAATAATACAACTGTCGTGTAAAATACGATAAAACATAAACTGAGAGTTTTAATACGAATATTGTCTTCTACACAGTATTCAACTCAAATGGAGCCCTCAATACATTTATTATCACACTATTTCATAGAATAGTGTGGACTACTAATGCTATCATCTGGACTATCACTCCGTTCCCCGACTAGTCCCTGCTACGTTCTCATTTCCTGAAGAGAACAATGAAAGCAAAAGGGTGAGCTCAACTAGCCCAGTAAGAAATATTATGACTAAGATAATGTAGAATAATTTATCGTTAGCCTTCAATAGTGTTATACTGATAAAATATAACAAACATCAAGTTTAACTGTAGCGGAACAAGCAATCCATTAGAAGAGTCAAGTAGAGCATAAAATCTACTATCTTCTATGATTTAAAAGGTTTTTCATCACTTTTATCGCTGAGACTCAGCTTAATAAATAATCCACATCAACGAATCACCCATGCATTATGGCCAAGGATATTCTTTAGTATCACGACCACAAATTATCCATGCACTACGGGCCAATGATATTTGTGTATTCATCAATGGTCATGATCATGCCAACAACTGTCCATCAATGCACTACGGGCCAATGAGGACTTTTACCACATCATTTGGAACATTACGGTCATGATTATACCGAATAATCCCTGGTCATAATCATACCAAGTCCATTTATGCACTACAGGCTACGGATGACTTTTACCATAATATAAACATGAGGATGATGACAATGATATAAGAATTCAATAAAAACAAGTTCAAGGATAAATTTTTAAAGATTTATAATTTAATTTATCCAGAATTCAATATTGTCCAAATTGTCAACATGATATTGCTTTGTGGAGTAAAATTCAAGAATGATAATGTATCAAAAATTATTTGGACCGAAAAGAAATCAATTTTTGTTATGAATAGTACTCTGGGGGAATAGTACCTGAGTGAATAGTACCCCGTGAATAGTACTTCGGGAATAGTACTCTATAAATAGTACTCATGGACAGTACCGTTATGGGTGAAGAATTAATTATTTGAAGGTTTTGTATCAGATTCAAGGTCGATACAAAATTCAATTTCACGCTCTGGGGGTAGGCTATGAAGTTCTTCAGGGAATACGTCAGGAAATTTATTAACAATAGAAATATCATTCAAATCTGACGTATTTTTATTTAAATCAGTGACATGGGCTAAGAAAGTTTGACATCCATTTTTCAATAAATGAATAACTTTATGGCTTGAGATGACAGTGATTGACTTTAGTGGTTTGGTTGCTTGAATTCGCATAATAGGTTGGTTAGGAATATGAAAGCTAACAACCTTAAGAAAACAATCGATTTTAGCATGATGAGTAGTCAACCAATCAATTCCTAAAATCACATCGAATGCAAGTATTTTTAAAGAGATAAGATCGATAGGTAACGTGCGGTTACCGATTTGAATCAAATAAGACTTATAAATAGTGGATGTAATGAAGGTTTCTCACAACGGAGTCTCAATAGATAAGTCAAAGTCTAATTTCTTCGGAATTAAATTTAAACGTTGAGCGCAAGTAGGAGAAATAAAAGAGTGGGTAGAACCGGTATCTAATAAGGTATAGACTTCGCAAGAATTTATAATTAACTAACTCGTGTTAACTTCGTTCGGGTTACTCGCTTTTTGAGAAGTCATGAAAAATGCTCTTCCTGAAACCGCCGACTTTGTTTTGTCCGTATCTGTGACACCCCCAAATTCAGGTACTTGAAACCCGAACTCAGTGCTTCATGATACCATTTCTATGAGCGGAATAATACTAATAATAATAACAATAATATAAATAACAAACTTAGTTTACATATATCAGAGTCTAATCCCAAGTACGCAACCTTTACTATAATTCTTTACATGATAGATAATATATATCATTGCCTTAATACAGTCTAACTATTACAAAAGATACCATTACACATATTCAGTTCGCTTTTCTTTTTCCCTTGTTCTTGGCCGAACCTTCTAGCTGTTCACACTTAGCTGAAAACATTTAAATTAAGCAAGAATGAGCATTTGAGTGCCCATCAAGTAATAACAATTAGAAATATAATTAGCTAAAAGAAATAAATGTTTTCTTTGTGCATCACTTCTACAACAAATTTATAGTTGTGAAGTAAACTGAACCAATAATAATAACATAACAATTCTATCTCAAATTTTTGAAACTACGTATTGACTTTATATATAGGTATTAGTTGACAGGCTATGAACATTGTTTTTAGTTTTCGCTAAGGTTTAGCAGAACTTCATCTGGAAACCGTCATAACTTACGGGCGTTAGGTTGTACTTCCCATGGGCCCTGTATTAATCAATACTACATTACAAGAATGATAGGATCGTTCACTCTGTCCGCCTTGGGCGCATAAAAGTATTTCCGTGATCGGGATGTTCATATTTAGTCTGGAATCCAAACCAAAATAATTTGATTGGATACAATTTTTTTTTATCATATTCAACGATATTTCTGATTCGGTGTCTAGCTGATCAAGTAGCTTAGACGGCTTATATATATATCAACATGTGTTTAACTACAATGATTATCCAAGTGGGGACACTTGTGTAACCATATTTAAAAATTAACGAACAGAATATATATCTGAATTACCATATACTAACATGTTGATAAACAATAATCGGATATAGAATATATCACAATAGGGTTAATAATATAGTATAATAATAGAATTCTGAACTTCTTACTCATGTCCATTGCATAAAGAAAATGCAAATGTAAGATACTTGCCTGATGCGCTGCTTACAATTTGCAACTTAGTTTTATCTTTTATACCGAAACCTATCATTAATAAGATCATTTGATCGATTAGAATAACATACTATAACACATAGCACTGCTTATTGCAGTCAGCACATAACCTAATCACATTGTCACCCATGTTTAACAACCATTGAATCACAAATAAACACATATCTAATCAAATTATCTAAGTTCAGATCAATTTTTGAAATATGTCGGTGTACTGACAGCTTTATTGGGTAATTATCGAGTCTAGGACTTTATTCTGTAACTCAATATCTGTAAGTATCAGTCATATTATTTTTAAATGACTTATAATAATTCTTAAACATTTATTATAATTTATCATGAATTTTCAAACATCGAAAATCATTATTAAATGATTTAAATATTAAAAAAATTCTATTATCATTAATATTTAATTAATATTAAACTATTAATGAAACCATTGCCAAAATATTAAAGTTATTTATAATAACTTACAATATTTTAAAGTATTTATAATACCCTTAAATGATATTTAAAATCATTTTAAAATAATTATCATTAATATTAAAGTATTAATGTTTTATTTATCAAAATATTAAAAGTCATTAAGTATAACTTAAAATATTTTTAATTCATTTATATCCTTTTAAATGATTTTTAAATTAATAAAACTATTTTAAAACTATTTATTTAATATAATTATTAAATAAATTTAATATTTTAATAATAAATTAATATCATTAATATTAAGTTATTAATGAAATTATCCTTTAAATATTAAAAGTTATTTTTATAACTTAAAATATCTTTAAACACTTTATTTTCATTTAAAATGATTATTATAATATTAAAATTATTTTTAAAACTAAATTATTTAATATAATTATCAAATAACTTTAATATCATTAATAATAATTAATTAATGAAATTTACCTTTAAATATTGAAAGTTATATTTTATAACTTAAAATACTTTTAAATACCTTATTATTATTTAAAATGATTTTAATATAATAAAATCATTTTTATTAATTTATTTAATTCATTTAGTAAATAACTTAATTATAATTAATATTAATTTATTAATGAATTTCATCACAAAATATGAAAAGTCATTAAAAATAACTTAAAATATTTTCTTATATCATAATATAATTTTAAATGATTTTTCAAGTATTAAAATCATTTTTAACTAATTTATTTAATATTATAATTAATTAAATTAAATACCAATAATATTTCAAAAATATTAAATATTTATGAAATATAAAATAAATAAAAACTAATTTTCAGAATTTTAATAATTTATTTGGTATTTTTAATAATTAAAAACTATTTTTTTCTATTTTTTTAATTAAAATAATTAATTTTCAGAAATTAAATTAATTAAAATACACTGTCTGTCGCTAAAGACCACCTATAGTGACAGAACTGTCGCTATAGGTGTTCTTCATATTCTTCATGAAACCCAGAACCTTCATGTCAGGAAACGAGCAAGCTAGTTTGACCAAATATAACTGACAGATCTTAACGTTTGAGGGAATGTTTCTGGTCAGATCATGTAGTACAATTGCAATACTACACGACCCAACAAAAATCATGATCAACCAACATCACATTAAGTAGATATAAGCCTTCAAAATGGCTGCCAGAGCTGTTCTTCATTTTCTAGGTTACCCATAAATGAAGAACAGTTCGGTCAGTCTACTTTGGGCTTCCATAACTTGTTGTTCTCGTAATGTTTATGTAATTTAAGACATCCAGGATGTAGCCAGCATGTAATACTATAGATATATTACATAATATACATATAACAACCTTACAAACAACTTATCCGGTCAAATTCGAACCATGTCGAAGACACGCTCCATCCATTTCTCTCGGGTTACCCGAGAAAAGCGATGTCGTGGTCGATTCACTTTGATTTGACCAAATATTACTTTCAACATGCTTAGTGTTTGTGTAATCTAAAGATACTATAATATAGTATAAACAACATACTACACCTTAGATACAAAATCAAGAACATATTATCAAACCACTGTCAGATCTGTGATCATGAAAATCTGTCGAGCTTTACGGGCTGCTTTACGGGTTACCCAGATTTCGCATGGTCATGGCCGGTCAACGTAGTTTGACCAGCCATAACTTGCAACATAAAAAAGATATAATCCTAATTCCAGATCCAGATCAGAAACCATATAACAGACTACAACTACAAACTTTCAAAACACAAAAATCATTAAAGATCACAAAGATACAAGGCCTGACATTCGTTGTCAGACACCAAAACAAATTTTTTCCAGATTTTGTAAAATGCCAAATCCGAGCCTCTAGATGTCATAGATCTAACATCTAGCAACCCAGATCATCATTCTACACCTTATATAACATGTTTAACAAAAAAAAAATCTAACATCTAACAATAGATTTTTGGTCAGATTGTATGGCTAGGGTTTAGACCTTTTTTGATCAATTGATGATTCAAGGCTACTGATTTGGTTAGGGGATTTCCTGAGGCTGATTTTGGGGTCTAATATGCCTAACAATTTCGTAGCTTTTAGAGAGAGAAGCTCAAGGATGAGAGTTGGACAAAATAAGTGAGCAAATGAAATTTTTCTCTCTCCAATTCTATATATACATGTGTTATATGCATGAATGGCTGATACAAGTGGCTGATCTGCTGAGATTTATGGCACATGGGGTGGTTGGATTTGGTCACCAACTCACCTAATGTCAAAACCTATATGCTAGACTTCAATTATGCACAAAAGGGTATAATGGTCAATTGCTACATAATTTTAATGGCAATCTTGTAATCCTTGCAAACCCCTAGGGTTTGACCCTTATGATTTAACCCTAAGGTTTAGCACAAAATGATATTCTAGGTTTTTATTTAGGGTTTAAAAAATAAGAATTAGGGTTTAATTATAAATATTAGGATTTTCTAGAAATTTAATATTTCTAAATATTAATTAGGGTTTACCTAATCAATATAAAATTCTATAATACTTCACCTTAATCGTAATCACACAGTTACATAGCAGTTTCGAACTCAAATTGAGTTTTAAATTAGGGTTCCTAATCAAGGTTTCTAACTTTTAAAAATTAGGATTTTTAAGTTTAGAAATTAGGTTTTTCCTAATTATTATATAAATGTATAATAACTGTCATTAAACACATTAACATAGTATTACAACTACAAAATGACTTAACAAATTCTTTAAAGTCGTAATTGACTTTTGAATTAGGGTTTCAAAATAATTAGGGTTTATAATTTAAATATAAAGGTTTCTAAAAAAACATTAGGATTTCTAAATATTAATTAGGGTTTCTCTAATTAATATTAAAGTCTATAATACACCACATATATCACATAACACTGTTATATAACAGTATTGACTTTCCCATTTGAATTTAAAAATAGGGTTAAACAAATTAATGCTAGGGTTTTAACATTATACACCATAATTGACCAACCATTGTCAGTCCACAAACATACAGTACATATTTATAGCATTGAAAAATTAAAATATAATATTATTATATTATTATTCTTATCTATTGATAAAAATCCAAAATTAGGGTTTGGATTCCATATCTGATTTATTCTTCATATATAACATTATTAATTAAGTTAAAATAATTAACTTAATTAATCTTGCATAAATTCATATATTAAAATAAATAATTATTATAATAATTCTAAAAATCATTTCATATATTATTTAAATAATATATAATCATATTTTCATAGAAAATAAATAATAAAAACATTTCTACTATAAAATTAATTATTATAAGAATATAGTTTATAATGTGCAATAATTCTAAAATAAAATTATTTTTAAACATTCATGTAATAAATATATTTTTATTTATTACATAATTACATACACATATTATCTTGTACAAATCCTCATCCTTAAAATAAAAAAAAAATTATACGCAAAATTTCTGATTTAATTATATAAAAAATATCGGGTTGTTACATTCACCCTCCTTTATAAAGATTCTGCCCCGGAATCACCGTTTTAAAACCTATACATACCAGGGTACATAACATACACAATCATTGCGAGTAGATCTCGATCAAAATTGATCGAACTGATATTTAACTATTCAACATAAAGCTTATCTATCTGCTTATACGGAAAAATTGATTTCTAATAGAACTCAATTTTCTCCTTCAAAATAATTTATAAAATAATTTACTATATATAAGAAAATAATATATAAGAAATAAAATTAGTTTGAGTAATACCTGGAGTTGCATCCCCGGCTGCTACAGTTTCTTGAACGGTCATGTTGAAGACACTTGCGGTTGATTTCGTTGGTTTGATTTGTTGATGTTGGTCCCGTCGTTGCAAATGTCCTGCTGCGTTTTCCTTGTTTGCGTATTCCTTGCCTCCCTTCTCCTTCTTGGACAGTCTTCCACCTTATACTCCATTGATTCACACTTAAAACACCTACTATACATTCTTGGATTGGGATAGTTGGGAGAGATATGTCCCCTCTGCCCACACTTATAACACACAGACTTTCCATTTATCTCCTTTCCTTTTATCGTATAGGTGACAAAACTATCTTTTGCCCATTCGTTATCTTAGCTATCACAAATGCTTCCACCGGGTCAGTTGATCCTCTAAATCCTGGCGGTCTGATGGCCTTGAAGTCTTTGACGTTCGTCGATCGATTATCTGGCTGATCTTCCGGCGACTGGTATTCCATTCTGCATAGCTTGATCGTCCATATTCACAAAATTTTGTATCGGGTCTGGTTGTCTTCCAGCTTTGTTGACAGGTTCTTCTGTCCGTGTATTTTGTTTTCGACTCCTTGGCGGCATAATCACAATTTATTCTTTATTCTTAGCATTATCGTATATGTATAATCATATAACATGAAATTCTATATTTATCATGTACTCAAAATATTCTATATTTTAAAATTTTGGTTTTCTGCATTAACCAGTACTCATATAATTAACTACTATCTTTATACCAACTTATTTCATTAATCCCATATAAATTCATACTCATATCACTTGACATACCATAACACATATTACTTTAATCATCCGCTATCCCTTTGTGACTCAAAAGTCGGGAATCGCTGACACAACTTATACAAAAATTAAAATTTTTTACCTTATACAAATATACCTATCATATACATAATATAGAATCATACATATTCAAGTAATACTAGTACTAATTATTTCTTACGCCTCCACTAAGAATCAATTGCTTATAAATCTGTATATTCCCATTATCCTCAATAATCCATACACACCTAACTACACCTAGTTCGTCCAACTTACCATACATTATGAGTTTAAGAACTTACCACAAACATATGAGTTTAAGAACTCGACATTGACGACATATTCTTTAACTATACTTTACCTATCAGTCATACTATCGTTTCAGGGTCCGGTACTATACTTTTCAAAGCAGCCACCTCATGGAGGTAGCTTTCAATGTGAGCCTCTATTTTAGCTATTGGCTTTAATATTGGATCGGTTATGGAGGTTGACTTCTTCTTTACGATTTAAGGGTATCCTAATCCTTTTGTATCTGACATCTACACACAAACTAACTTGATTATCACTTAATATATACACACAACAATTAATAGTTTTATATAAGTTATCTTTTATTTGATTTGAAGATGAACTTATTCAATTCATCTCCCTTTTTAAACTCTATAGGAGTTATTTATATTTTCAACGTTTCCCTCTGTTCCACGGTTATTGCCTAAGGTCTAACCCACCAAAGGTTTTTAACCCTAAGCTCAGATACCATGTTGTGACGCCCCCAAATTCAGGTACTTGAAACCCGAACTCAGTGCTTCACGATACAATTTCTATGAGCAGAATAATACTAATAATAATAACAATAATATAAATAACAAACTTAGTTTACATGTATCGAGTCTAAATCCCAAGTGTGAACCTTTACTATAATTCTTTACATGATAGATAATATATATCATTGCCTTAATACTGATCTAACTATTACAAAAGATACCATTACACATATTCGGTTAAACTTTCCTTTTCCCTTGTTCTTGTAGAACCTTCTAGTTTGATTCACACTTAGTGAAAACATTTAAATTAAGAAAGGATGAACATTTGAGTGCCCAACAAGTAATAACAATTAGAAATATAATTAGCTGAAAGAAATAAATATTTTCTTTGTGCATCACTTCTACAACGAATTTATAGTTGTGAAGTAAACTGAACCGATAATAATAACATAACAATTCTATCTCAAATTTTTGAAACTACGTATTGACTTTATATATAGGTATTAGTTGACAGGCTATGAACATTGTTTTTAATTTTTTGCTAAGGTTTAGCGAGAACTTCATCTCGCAAAACGTCATAACTTACTGAGCGTTAGGTTGTACTTCCATGGAGCCCCTGTGTTGATCAATACTACATTACAAGAACGATAGGATCGTTCACTCTGTCCGCCTTGGGCGCATAAAAGTTTTCCCATGATCGGGATGTTCATACTTAGTCTGGAATCCGAACCAAAATAATTTGATTGGATACAAATTTTTTTTCTCATATTCAATGATATTTCTAAATTGGTGTCTAGGTGATCAAGTAGCTTAGACGGCTTATATATATATATATATATATATATATATATATATATATATATATATATATATATCAACATGTGTTTAACTACAATGATTATCCAGTGGGGACACTTGTGTAACCATATTTAGAAATTAACGAATGTAATAATATATATCTGAATTACCATATACTAACATGTTGATAAATAATGATCGGATATAGAATATATCACAATAGGGTTAATAATATAGTATAATAATAGAATTCTGAACTTCTTACTCATGTCCATTGCATAAAGGAAATGCAAATGTAAGATACTTGCCTGATGCGCTACTTACAATTTGCAACTTAGTTTTATCTTTTATACCGAAACCTATCATTAATAAGATCATTTGATCGATTAGAATAACATACTATAATACATAGCACTGCTTATTGCAGTCAGCACATAACCTAATCACATTGTCACCCATGTTTAACAACCATTGAATCACAAATAAACACATATCTAATCAAATTATCTAAGTTCAGATCAATTTCTGAAATATATCGATTAATCTTAAACCGATGACTTTATTGGGTAATTATCGAGTCTAGACTTTATTCTCAGAACTCAATATCTGTAAGTATCAGTCATATTATTTTTAAATGACTTATAATAATTCTTAAACATTTATTATAATTTATCATGAATTTTCAAACATCGAAATCATTATTAAATGATTTAAATATTAAAAATTCTATTATCATTAATATTTAATTAATATTAAACTATTAATGAAACCATTGCTAAATATTAAAGTTATTTATAATAACTTACAATATTTTTAAAGTATTTATAAGTACCCTTAAATGATTTTTAAAATATTTAAAATCATTTTTAAATAATTATCATTAATATTAAAGTATTAATGTTTTATTTATCAAAATATTAAAAGTCATTAAGTATAACTTAAAATATTTTTAATTCATTTATATCCCTTTTAAATGATTTTTAAATTAATAAAACCATTTCAAAACTATTTATTTAATATAATTATTAAATAAATTTAATATTTTAATAATAAATTAATATCATTAATATTAAATTATTAATGAAATTATCCTTTAAATATTAAAAGTTATATTTTATAACTTAAAATATCTTTAAACACTTTATTTTCATTTAAAATGATTATTATAATATTAAAATCATTTTTAAACTAAATTATTTAATATAATTATCAAATAACTTTAATATCATTAATAATAATTAATTAATGAAATTTACCTTTAAATATTGAAATTTATATTTTATAACTTAAAATACTTTTAAATACCTTATTATTATTTAAAATGATTTTTAATATAATAAAATTATTTTTAATTAATTTATTTAATTAATTTAATTAATTGATTTAATTAATTTAGTAAATAACTTAATTATAATTAATATTAATTTATTAATGAATTTCAACACAAAATATTAAAAGTCATTAAAAATAACTTAAAATATTTTCTTATATCATAATATAATTTTAAATGATTTTTCAAGTATTAAAATCATTTTAAATAATTTATTTAATATTATAATTAAATAAATTAAATACTAATAATTTTTCAAAAATATTAAATATTTATGAAATATACTTTAAAATAAATAAAAAATAATTTTTAGAATTTTAATAATTTATTTGGTATTTTTAATAATTAAAAACTATTTTTTTATTTCTTTAATTAAAATAATTAATTTTTGGAAATTAAATTAATTAAAATACAATGTCTGTCGCTAAAGACCACCTATAGTGACAAAACTGTCGCTATAGGTGTTCTTCATGTTCTTCATGAAACCCAGAACCTTCATGTATGTGGAAGCGAAAAGCAGTAGTTTGACGAAATATAATCGGCAGTGTCTTAACGTTTGAGGGAATGTTTCTGGTCAGATCATGTAGTACAATTGCAATACTACACGACCAAACAAAAATCATGATCAACCAACATCACATTAAGTAGATATAAGCCTTCAAAATGGCTTCCAGAGCTGTTCTTCATTTTCCGGGTTATCCAGAAATGAAAAACAGTTCGGTCAGTCTACTTTAGGCTTTCATAACTTGTTGTTCTCGTAATGTTTATGTAATTTAAGACTTCCAGGATGTAGCCAGCATGTAATACTATAGATATATTACAGAATATACATATAACAACTTTACAAACAACCGATCTAGTCTGGTCAAACCATGTCAGAAGACATGCTCATCGATTTTTTGGGTTACCCAGAAAACAGATGTCATGGTCGTTCTGCTTGGTTTGACCAAATATTACTTTCAACATGTTTAGTGTTTGTGTAATCTAAAGATACTATAATGTAGTATAAACAACATACTACACCTTAGATACAAAATCAAGAACATATTATCAAACCACTGTCAGATCTGTGATCATGAAAATCCTGTCAAAGCTTCCTGGGCTTGTTCTGGGTTACCCAGATTTCGTATGGTCATGGTCGGTCAACGTATTTTGACCAGCCATAACTTGCAACATAAACAAGATATAATCCTAATTCTAGATCCAGATCAGAGACCATATAATAGACTACAACTACAAACTTTCAAAACACAAAAATCATTAAAGATCACAAAGATACAAGGCCTGACATTCGTTGTCAGACACCAAAACAAAATTTTTCCAGATTTTGTAAAATGCCAAATTCGAGCCTCTAGATGTTATGGATCGAACATCTAGCAACCCAGATCATCATTCTACACCTTATATAACATGTTTAACAAAAAAATCTAACATCTAACAACAGATTTTTGGTCAGATTATATGTCTAGGGTTTATACCTTCTTTGATCAATTGATGATTCAATGCTACTGATTTGGTTAGGGGATTTCGTGGGGCTGATTTTGGGGACTAATATGCCTTAGAATTTTGTAGCTTTTAGAGAGAGAAGCTCAAGGATGAGAGTTGGACAAAATAAGTGAGCAAATGAAATTTTTCTCTCTCCAATTCTATATATACATGTGTTATATGCATGAATGGCTGATACAAGTGGCTGATCTGCTGAGATTTATGGCACATGGGGTGGTTGGATTTGGTCACCAACTCACCTAATGTCAAAACCTATATGCTAGACTTTAATTATGCACAAAAGGGTATAGTGGTCAATTGCTACATAATTTTAATGGCAATCTTGTAATCCTTGCAAACCCTTAGGGTTTGACCCTTAGGGTTTAGCATAAAATGATATTCTAGGTTTTTATTTAGGGTTTAAAAAATAGGAATTAGGGTTTAATTATAAATATTAGGATTTTCTAGAAATTTAATATTTCTAAATATTAATTAGGGTTTACCTAATCAATATAAAATTCTATAATACTTCACCTTAATCGTAATCACACAGTTACATTGTGACGCCCCCAAAGTAGGTATACATCACCCATCTTGAGTTGCCAAATACATGGTATAGAATTCAAATACAAACTTAATTATATGACGATGTGTAAAATACGACTAAACATATGCTGTGAGTTTTAATACAAATATTGTCATCTAGACAATATACAAACTCAATGGGGTCCTCATTACATTTATTATCACACTATTTCACAGAATAGTGAGAACTACTAATGCACCATGTAGGACCATCACTCTGTTCCCCGACTAGTCCCTGCTACGTTCTCATTTTCTGAAGAGAATAATGAAAACAAAAGGGTGAGCTCAACTAGCCCAGTAAGAAATATTATGACTAAGATAATGCGTAGAATAATTTATCGTTAGCCTTTCAACAAAGTTTAAACGATAAAATATAATAAATATCAAGTTTAACTGCAGCAGAACAAACAATCCATTAGAAGAGTCAAGTAGAGAATAAAATATACTATCTTCTATGATTTAAAAGGTTTTTCATCACTTTTATCGCTGAGACTCAGCTTAATAAATAATCCACATCACCCATGCACTACGGCCAAGGATATTCATTAGTATCACGACCACAAATTATCCATGCACTACGGGCCAAGGATATTCGTGTATTCATCAATGGTCATGATCATGCCAACAACTGTCCATCAATGCACTACGGGCCAATGAGGACTTTTACCACATCATTTATAACATTACGGTTAAGTGATTACAATCAATAATCCTCGTCATAATCATGCCAAGTCCATCTACGCATTACAGGCCACAGATGACTTTCAACAAAATATAAACATGAGGATGATGATAATGATATAAGAATTAAATAAAACAAGTTCAAGAATTAATTTATCCAGGAACTAATAACATCCAAATTGTCAACATGATACTTTTTTGTAGAGTAAAATTCAAGAATGCTCAGAAGAATATTTCCATGAAAAGATACTGGATGAAGCGCAAATATCAAGGATATTCTACTAATTTCATGGAGTATAGAAGTCAAAATTTTAACCAACTGAGTATAATAAAGAATAGAATAACAAATAAAATCACCAGGCATGCGATAGACCACACAGTGTAGGTTATTCCAATGTAATAATAAATAATGAGATCTGAGTCCTGCGTAAAATGCATGCATGAGGATATTCCAATGTAATAATAAAGATTTTAAGCAGTCCTACAGTAAAAAGCCATGAATATGATATTCCAATGTAATAATAAAGAATGGAACCAGTCCCAGTAAAACGCACAAAACAGGATATTCCAAATGTAATAATAAAGAATGGAATAACAAAAAGAATTTCACCAAGTATAGGGTAGCTCACAGATATCTGAGTTATTCCAATGTAATAATAAATAATGGAATAACATAAGTTCTCTTCATGAATACAAAAGAAATAATACCCCTTACCGTAAAAGAAACTGGATATAAGAGTAGGGAAGTAGCAGAATACTTTTCTATAGTTTTTCTATAATTTCTCTCTCTAGAGTTTTAGTGAATTCGTAAGAAATAATGAAGGAATGAGCTTCTATTTATAGGAGAATGGAAAGGCACTGTTCATGGATGAAATTATTTTGCATAATCAATTTCAATTAACTAACGAATAAAATATAATATATATATATATATATATATATATATATATAAACACATGCTTTCAATTTATATATATCAATATTATATAAACACCACTTGATTTTTATCCCCCCCATAACCAACATCAATCCCCACCCCCTCCCCAAACAAAAAAATCACTTTCATCATATATATTTATATATACGATTATATATCTATATTCACACACAATTTTCACTATCCCACCCACACATCACTTTCACTACACTTTTACACACACACACACCATACACATTTCACTATCACACACACACATATCTTACACCCATCACTTTCATACTATCACTTTTCCACCATTTTCCACTCACACACACATTATATATATACACACATCATATACATACATATATATATATATATATATATATATATATATATATATAAATTCCCTCCCCTTTACGTAACTCCCTCCCACCCCCATTTCAAAAATCAATTTTTCAACACATATGGGCCCCACATGTGGCCCCCACATGTGGGCTCCACCTTTAAATAATTTTCTACCGATTATTTTGAAAAATGGGTAAATGGGGGTCCATAAAACAAGCAAAACTTCATAAAAATCACCTTAATAATTTTAACAACATATATCATCATTATTATAATTCACAATATTAATCGACCAGGTCGTTCCCAGGAAAGAGGGGGCTTTCCAATAAGGATTTCTCCCTATTAGCGCGCAATTAGGTGACCAAACCTCTCCTTGACAGAACTTCTAGACATCGTTAATATTGCAAATAATAATATTAATAACTTTGTCATCTCAATTCTTGATTTAATAATATATTAAATATCGACAATAATTGAATCAAATAACGTGAGATACTATGCAGCAATTACTGTAGCAATAATTAAACAAAATTGAGTGACTTCTCACGTAAGCATCAATGATCAATACCGGTATTGCTACTATGCAACCACGCCAGACATCGTATTCTTTTACTTTAACACCGGTGTTTCAACAGCTTAACAATAAAACTTTTGCCGTTATTTTCATAAAGTATTTTTGTCGCTTTCTCAATTCGACAATAATTCCGTTAATAGGGTCCACTAATAATTGTCTTGTTATACGAATATTCCTGTTAAAACGAATATTCCCCGACCAATCGAATATTATATAACAACTTGCATACTTTGAAAAATTTATAAATATTACCCACAACTATAACATTATATCAAATTCATTCCATAATATTCAAAAATGATATTTATAGAAAATTCATCTTTATTCATAAAAGTTGGGGTCTTACAACATCCCTTTCTTATGAAATTTCGCCCTCGAAATTAGGGTACGTACCTAGTATGTCGAAGAGGTAAGGATACCTTTATTTCATTTCAGATTCTAACTCCCAGGTCATTTCCTCAATATCGTGGTTCCTCCATAAAACTTTGACTTGAGGTATAACCTTGGAGTGTAGAACATGTTCCTTCTTATCCAAGATTTTAACAGGAACCTCTTCATACGTTAAATCTTCCGCTATTTCGTCTGGTTCTAACTCAACAATGCGGTGCGGGTCTTTCACGTATTTACGTAACATAGATATGTGAAAAACGTTATGAACACGAGACATACTTGGCGGTAAAACAAGTCTATAGGCCACAGTTCCTACTCGTTCGAGGATTACAAATGGGCCAATGAATCGAGGATTGAGCTTTCCTCTCTTTCCAAATCTCGTAACTCCTTTCCATGGAGCAACACGTAACAACACATAGTCTCTAATATCGAATTCCACGTCCTTTCGATGAAGATCAGCATAAATCTTTTGTCGATCTTGTGAGGTTTTTATTGTTAGGTTTGTAATATTCATGAACGCAATCAAATTGCAAAAATAAGCGGAAACGTGTAAAATCAGAGTTTTAAAAATATTGGTTTTTACAAACCATATACCCGGATCACCCTTTATGCACAATTATTAATTAAACGAAAAGGATGAATAAAAAAACATACCCTTGAAGATCCGAGCTTCCTCAGGTACAAGTTCACCTCCAATCCTTTTCGCGTTCAACTTGAATCCACCGGGTTTGGTTCCTTCTTTTGATCAACGTTAGCCACCCATGTGTTTGGCCTCTAGAGGTGATCCACCAATGAATAATAAAGATTCAAGAAAATGGGTGGTTGGCTAAACCCTAGTTTTTCTATCTCTATAGAAAAAGGAAGCATACTCTCCAACAATTGGAATAACGTATATATAATATCTGATATAAGACTCCCTTATAAAGATATCAAGTAACCCTATTAAAAATAAGGTATTTTTAATTAAACTCTTTTAATTAAATGGGCTCCCTAATCTTATTAGGGATAATTAATTAAACTCCTTTAATTAATTTTCCCTCCTAATCCTATTAGGAATAAATGAGAGTACTTATATTAAATTAATTCCTAAACTCTTTTAGAAATTAAAATATTAATAATTGTAATAATATTAATAAGACACTTCTTATTAATTTATATTTAATATTTCTAAAATATTAAATAATAAATATTAAGCTATTTAATTTATTCTATCACCATAGATTAAATTAAATATACATAACATATTATTATGATTGTGCCATTAACTTCTTAAATAATTATTCTTCCTTTTATGGTGTGACCCTTTAGGTTCTCCATATTAAACCGGTTGTGAATAAATCAATTAGAACAATTCTAATCTTATTTAAATAAATAAATTAAATAATTAATTTATTTAAATAAATAATATTTATTTTACAATAAGGATAAGCATCCCAAGCGATCAACGACTTTCCAGATAATATAGATTTCAACATTAATGATTAAAGAACCTTTGAGTAAATAGTTACCGTACAATTCAATCCTTCCACCATACAATGTCCCAATTAAATATAAGACATGGAATTACTGTTAAGTCTTATTTTATTTAATTATATGTATTTCGATCCTTAAATGCACAACTCCAAATAATGCAAATAAGAAACTCCTTTCTAATTTTATTCTGCCTTGGCCAAGGACTACTGGGTTGTCATTTATCGAATCACATAGGACATTTCTCTACTTTTAATAGAAGTGGTAGATTCTTTATTGATCATACATTATCTCCATGTACAACTTATTATACCCAAGCATACCCTTTGATATACCCTAAGGGTCTTAAGGAATAAGTCAAAGTATAACTCATCATACACAAGATACTATGATGATCTCAAGTCCAAGGATCACTTGTCTTTACTATCACTACTGAAATTCCTATTGACAGGCAAGTAAAACCCATTAGGTATTCCTTAGCGAGCCACGTTCAGTGAACTTATTCTCTAATAAGCACCTACATACTTGCTTTAGTGTCTCCACATAAATGATCATGAGATCAATCATCCTCATCCAATGAGCAAGCAACATATGTACCAATCTATCCGGATTCACTAATCCCCAATTTAGTAATCCAATGATTGGGAACTCTTATAGTTTTAAGCTTTCTAAGAATTTAGATCTCATTAGAATGATCATCATCATTATTCTAAAAGCATTGCTTAAAACTATGGGTTTATCACATATTATAAAACAACATCATGTAGATAATTAAAAGCCTTTAATAAATTAATATTTTATATTAATAAATGAATAAGATTGTTACAAAGTATATGCTTTATCATCAAACATGATTGGCTTGTGTGCATACTACTTTCAATCTCCCACTTGCACTAAAGCCAATCGTCATGGTATCTCATACTCTTCTTCTCTAAGTGACGATTATCCTGCTGTTGGATAAGCTTTAGTTAATGGATATGTAATGTTGTTCTTGAGAGTCCACTATCTTTATAGTGATTTCCCATCTTTCAATGATTCTAATAATCAAATGAAAGTGCCACAATACATGTTTAGATCCAAGATGAGACTTAGGAACTATTCCTAGTTACAGAATGAACTTTTAATCCAAACAATCAACTTACGACTTCATTTATAGCTATATACTTTGTCTTTATCACTAAACCAAAGAACTCTTTTGCCGTTTGGAACCTTTCAATTCAATGCACCACCGCTCAAGGTAACCCTTTACCTTAAAGTGGATTTTTTTTTCGTCTTGGTCTGTCTGAAAAAACTTGAGTCTGTAAAGCTCTCTAGTTTTGATTTAGACCCACCATGAATATGATCACATCCTTAGTGCAGGTTAAGCACTTTAAGATGTTTTTCACTGACTCATAGTGAACTTCTCCATAATATGACTGATCAACATCAGGTCTCGTACATTTCATTGCATGCATGATTGTCACTCATGTGATCTCTCTTTTCAGGAGTCTGTGGGGACTATTAAGAGAGATACACTCCATAGCTCATCGACATGAGACATCTCTTGGAGTTTTCCATGCTAAACGACTTTAGCATCAAATGAATATACGTTCCTTGGGTTAAGTCGATCATCCTCTTGTATCTATCTATATAGATTTTATCCCCAATTAAGATACTCTTCCCAAACCATTCATGGAGGAATGTTTAGATAACTTTATCATTACTGATTGTAGCATTAGTATGTCATTTCTTATTCGTAGTATATCAACATATAATATTAGGAATGTCACGGCGCTCCCACTGTCCCTTTTGTACATACTAAAACTCTTACCTCATCGTATGTAACTGGATCATCATCTTCTATGATGTGTACCTCATCATCATCATCTATGATGAATCCATACCTCCTAGGATGAATAAAAAAACATACCCTTGAAGACCCTTTGATATACCCTTTGATATACCCTAAGGTTCTTAAGGAATAAGTCAAAGTATAACTCATCATACACAAGATACTATGATGATCTCAAGTCCAAGGATCACTTGTACTACTATCACTACAGGAATTCCTATTGACAGGCAAGTAAAACTCCATTAGGTATTCCTTAGCGAGCCAATGCTCGATGAACTTATTCTCTAATAAGCACCTACATACTTACTTTAGTGTCTCCACATAAATGATCATGAGATCAATCATCCTCATCCAATGAGCAAGCAACGTATGTACCAATCTATCCGGATTCACTAATCCCCAATTTAGTAATCCAATGATTGGGAACTATTTTAGTTTTAAGCTTTCTAAGAATTTAGATCTCATTAGAATGATCATCATCATTATTCTAAAAGCATTGCTTAAAACTATGGGTTTATCACATATTATAAAACAGCATCATGTAGATAATTAAAAGCCTTTAATAAATTAATATTTTTTATTAATAAATGAATAAGATTGTTACAAAGTATATGCTTTATCATCAAACATGATTGGCTTGTGTGCATACTACTTTCATTTATACGTTGCCGGATCGTTTAAATCTTTTCCTTAGTCATACGTACCAACTCCGGTCCCAACAACGTTGCTTCACCCACTTCATCCCAGCATACTGGAGAACGACACTTTCTTCCATACAACGCCTCGAATGGAGTCATGCCAATACTTGCTTGATAACTGTTGTTGTAGGAAAACTCCACCAATGGTAAGAACTTGTCCCAACTTCACTTGAAGTCAAGGACACAGAGTCTTATTAGATCTTCAAGAGTTTGAATAGTCCTCTCCGACTGCCCGTCCGTCTGAGGATGATATGCCGAGTTAAATCGTAAATCCGTGCCCATAGCTTTTTGCAAACTAACCCAAAATCGTGAAGTGAATCTTGGGTCTCGATCAGAAACTATGGATACTGGCATACCATGCAGTCTTATAATCTCGTTTATGTACATACGAACAAGACGTTCAAGTGTATAAGTTTCTCGTATTGGTAAGAAATGAGTAGACTTGGTCAATCTATCAACAATGACCCAAATTGCATCTATGCCTTGAGAAACCTTGGGAAGACCAGTAACGAAATCCATGGTAATGTGCTCCCACTTCCATTCTAGAATTTCAAGTGGTTACAATGGACCTTTTGGTACTTGATGCTCCGCCTTAACTCGTTGACACATTAGACACCGTGAGATAAACAACACTATCTCTCTCTTCATATTGCCCCACCAAAATGTATGTCGAAGATCATGATACATCTTGGTACTCCCAGGATGGATTGCAAACGGTGTGTTGTACGTCTCCATCATGATTTTATACTTTAAATCAGGGTCGTTAAGAACACAAAGTCTGGAGTTGACTCGAAGTATTCCTTCTTCATCGATTCTTGCTTCCGACATAGCACCTTCTTGCACTTTCTTCCTCATAAGCATCAGCTCCAGGTCTGTAGCTTGAGCAGCTTTAACTTTATCGATTAATGTCGGTTCTACTCGTATATTCGCCATCATCACATGGGTCCCTGGAGTCTTTAACTCTATCTCCATCCTTTGCAAGTCACACAAAATGGGCCTTTGCGTTGACAATATCGCACTCGTACTTTCATATGATCTTCTACTCAATGCGTCAGCTACCATGTTAGCTTTTCCAGGATGGTATTGGATGGTATCGCATGTTGAGTTCTTTTTGAGTGAAGAAATATTTGAGGCTTTTATGATCCGTAAAGATCTCCACTTTCTCCCCAAACAAGTAATGTCTCCAAATTTTAAGTGCGAAAACAACAGCTGCCAACTCTAGATCATGAGTAGGATAATTCCTCTCATATTCTTTGAGTTGTCTTGAGGCATAGGCTATGACTTTTCCATGTTGCATGAGAACACATCCTAACCCTTTGCCCGAAGCATCATTGTAGATGACAAATCCCTCCGAGCCAGATGGTATTGTAAGAACAGGTGCTGAAATGAGTCTCCTCTTGAGTTCTTGAAAACTCTTCTCACATTCCTCGCTCCAACCGAATTTTGTATCTTTCCGAGTCAACTGAGTTAATGGAGTAGCGATTCGAGAAAATCCTTCCACGATTCTCCGATAATAACCAGCTAAACCGAGAAAGCTATGTACTTCGGTCACTGATTTAGGTTGCTCCCAGCTTTGAATAGCTTCAATCTTTGATGGGTCAATAGATATTCCATGACTTGATACTACGTGCCCACGGAATACTACTTCCTCAAGCCAGAACTCACATTTCTTCAACTTGGCATAAAGTTTGTTTTCACAAAGCTTTTGGAGTATCAGCCTCAAGTGTTGCTCATGATCTTCACAGCTTTTGGAATATATGAGGATGTCATCAATAAAGACGACCACAAAGTGATCCAAATATTCCTTGAATACTCGGTTCATCATATCCATGAAGGCAGCAGGAGCATTAGTCAATCCAAAAGACATGACTAAAAATTCATAGTGTCCATACCGAGTTCTGAAGGTAGTCTTTGGAATATCCTCAGTTTTAACCTTCAGCTGATGATATCCAGAACGAAGATCGATCTTTAAAAAGAATTTGGCGCCTTGCAAGTGGTCAAACAGGTCATCAATACATGGCAATGGGTACCTATTTTTGATGGTGACATGATTCAACTCCCGATAATCAATACAAAGTCGCATACTCCCATCTTTCTTCTTCACGAATATAACAGGAGCACCCCAAGGAGAAGTACTAGGACGAATAAATCCAATGTCTAATAATTCCTACAGTTGGGTCTTTAACTCCTGAAGTTCAATAGGAGCCATTCGATATGGGGCTTTGGAAATGGGTTTTATACTGGGTTCAAGGTCGATACAAAATTTAATTTCACGCTCTGGGGGTAGGCCAGGAAGTTCTTCAGGGAATACGTCAGGAAATTTATTAACAATAGAAATATGATTCAAAACTAACGTATTTTTGTTTAGATCCGTGACATGAGCTAAGAAAGCTTGACATCCGTTTTTTAATAAATGAATAGCTTTATGGCTTGAGATGACAATGATTGATTTTAATGGTTTGATTGCTTGAATTCGCATAATAGGTTGGTTAGGAATATGAAAGCTAACAACCTTACGAGAACAATTAATTTTTGCATGATGAGTAGTTAACCAATCAATCCCTAGAATCACATCAAATACAAGTATTTTTAATGAAATAAGATCTACAGGTAATGTGAGGGTACCGATTTGAACCAAAAAAGATTTATAAATAGTGGATGTAATGAAGGTTTCTCCCAACGGAGTTTCCACAGATAAGTCAAAGTCTAATTTCTCCGGAGTCAAATTTAATCGTTGAACGCAAGTAGAAGAAATAAATAGAATGGGTAGAACTGGTATCAAATAACGTATAGACTTCACTAAAGTTTATGATAAGCTTACCCGTGATGACCTCGTTCGGGTTCCTTGCTTTCTGGGAGGTTACAACAAACTATCTCCCTTGAACTACTGGTTTTGACTTGTCTGAGACGGTATTTTGTGTCACCGTTCCAACTGGACTTATCTTTGGTGCATGACAAAATTGGGCTAGGTGACCTTCTCTTCCACAATTATAACACGCTTTGGATGGCATCGCGCAGTTTGGACTGATATGTCCCTCCCCTCCGCATTTAAAGCATATGATAGGTAGTCGTTCTCATTCCTTAACCACGGGTGCTGATGTTGACGTCTTTCCATCATTGTTGAATCTCCTCTTCTTGGAATGTCCATTCTTATTATCTTGGCCATGATTACCACCGAAGTGGTTACCATTTCTGGCATGTTGATTCCCTCCACGTTTGTTGTCACCGCTTCGATGACCGTTACCACTGGTATTTTCATTATGTTGGCTGCTTTCTCTTGGTTGCGTTGACTCATTATCGCTCTCCAATAACTGAGCCCTATTTACAACATCTGAATACAAACACAGTTTATGAGAAATAAGATATTGACGTATCTCCGGTTTCAAACCTCTTAAAAACATTCGCGTCATTCTCTCCTCATTATCAACCAAGTGAGACGCAAACCGGGACAACTCAACAAACTTAGCTTCAAACTGTGACACGGTCATATTATTCTGCTCCAACTTAATGAACTCTAACTCTTTTATGTGACGAATACTTTCGGGAAAGTACTTGTCGTTGAATAGTTCTTGGAACTTCTCCCAAGACATCTTCAGTGCGGCAGGTTGAGTACGCTTTACCGATTCCCACCAGTAATCTGCCTCTCCTCGCAACATAAAGGTGGCAAAGGGAACCTTTTGCTCCTCGGAGCATCCTAAGACATTAAATATCTTGGTGATCTGCTTTATCCATGCTTTCACCTTAAGTGGTTTTGGCTCTCCAATAAACTCCGGTGGTCCCAGTTCCTTGAGTTGTTTAGCGGTGACCGTCCGAGAGTTTCCAGTGTTTCTACCTACATTTTGGACAGGATCCGCTCTCGCCTGATGTTGCATGAATTGCATAAATCATCTGAACATTCCATCATTCATCATTTGGTTAGTGTTGTTGTTTGCATGAGGATTGTCGCCTTCCTGATGCACATTATCCTGATTATTGATATGTGGAGACTCAACGGTCTCCTGTGCTCCATTGCTATTCTCAACATTCTCGGATGTCATTTTCAGATACTGCCACAAAACAAGGGTTAGTTGACATGTAACATATTATCTCTATACTCTGACCAAACAATTAAATACCAAATAAATTTAAGTAGGTCATACTAGCGAAGGAATTCCTCGTCTCTCCCCTCCTAGTTCTAGTCTCACATCTTAGCCAGGGATCATATCCCTAAGCTTTGATACCAACTCTGACGCCCTCAAAGTAGGTATACATCACCCATCTTGAGTCACCAAATACATGGTACAGAATTCAAATACAAACTTAATTATACAACAGTCGTGTAAAATACGACTAAACATATGCTGTGAGTTTTAATACAAATATTGTCATCTAGACAATATACAAACTCAATGGGGTCCTCATTACATTTATTATTACACTATTTCACAGAATATTGAGAACTACTCATGCACCATCTAGGACCATCACTCCGTTCCCCGACTAGTCCCTGCTACGTTCTCATTTCCTGAAGAGAACAATGAAAGCAAAAGGGTGAGCTCAACTAGCCTAGTAAGAAATATTATGACTAAGATAATGCAGAATAATTTATCGTTAGCCTTCAACAGTGTTAAACTGATAAAATATAATAAATATCAAGTTTAACTGCAGCGGAACAAACAATTCATTAGAAGATTCAATTAGAGAATAAAATATACTATCTTCTATGATTTAAAAGGTTTTTCATCACTTTTATCACTGAGACTCAACTTAATAAATAATCCACATCACCCATGCACTACGGCCAAGGATATTCATTAGTATCATGACCACAAATTATCCATGCACTACGGGCCAAGGATATTCGTGTATTCATCAATGGTCATAATCATGACAACAACTGCCCATCAATGCACTACGGGCCAATGAGGACTTTTACCACATCATTTGTAACATTACGGTCATGATTACACCGAATAATCTCAGGTCATAATCATGCCAAGTCCATCTACGCATTACAGGCCATAGATGACTTTCAACAAAATATAAACATGAGGATGATGACAATGATATAAGAATTCAATAAAACAAGTTTAAGAATTAATTTATCTAGGAACTAATAACGTCCAAATTGTCAACATAATACTTCTTTGTAGAGTAAAATTCAAGAATGCTCAGAAGAATATTTCCATGAAAAGATACTTGATGAAGCGCAAATATCAAGGATATTCCACTAATTTCATGGAGTATAGAAGTCAAAATTTTAACCAACTGAATAAAAAAAGAAATCACCAGGCATGCGATAGACCGCATAGGCAAGTTATTCCAACAGAATAATAAATAACGGAATTAGTGTTAGGTTTGTAATATTCATGAACGCAATCAAATTGCATAAAAATGCGGAAGCGTGTAAAAATCAGAGTTTAAAAAATTTACAAACCATATACCCGGATCACCCTTTATGCATAATTATTAATTAAACGAAAAGATAAAGAATAAAATCATACCCTTGAAGATCGAGCTTCCTCAGGTACAAGCTCACCTCCAAATCCTTTCGCGTTCAACTTGAATCCATCGGGGTTTTGTTCCTTCCTTTGATCAACGTTAGCCACCCATATGTTTGGCCTCTAGAGGTGATCCACCAAGGAATTATAATGATTCAAGAAAAAGGGTATTTGGCTCAAACCCTAGTTTTCTATCTCTATAGAAAAGGGTACTCTCCAACAAATTGGAATTATGTCGTTGTAAAAGTCAACAACCCCTCACCCATAATAAGACTCCTCTTATTTATAGATGTGGGCAACCCACCTTAACAATTAAGGAATTGGGATTTATTTAATTAATTAAATTCTTTTAATTAATTAAGCTCCCTAATCTTATTAGGGATAATTAATTAAACTCTTTTAACTAATTTTCCTTCCTAATCCAATTAGGAATAAATGAGAGTACTTATATTAAATTAATTCCTAAACTCTTTTAGAAATTAAAATAATAATAATAATTGTAATAATATTAATAAGACTCCTCTTATTAATTTATATTTAATATTTCTAAAATATTAAATAATAAATATTAAGCTATTTAATTTATTCTATCACCAAAGATTAAATTAAATATACATAACATATTTTTACGATTATGCCATTAACTTCTTAAATAATTATTCTTCCTTTTATGGTGTGACCTTTTAGGTTCTCCATATTAAACCTAGGTTGTGAATAAATCAATTAGAACAATTCTAATCTTATTTAAATAAATAAATTAAACAATTAATGTATTTAAATAAATAATATTTATTCTACAATAGGGATATGCCTCCTAGCGATCAAATCGACTTTCCGGATAATATAGATTTCAACATTAATCATTAAAGAACCTTTGAGTAAATAGTTACTGTACAATTCAATCCTTCCACCATACAATGTCCCAATTAAATATAAGACATGGAATTCTTTCACAAGTCTTATTTTATTTAATTATATGTATTTCGACTCTTAAATGCACAACTCCAAATAATGCAAATTAGAAACTCCTTTCTAATTTCATTACGCCTTAACCAAGGACTCTTTGGGTTGTCATTTATCGAATCACATAGGACATTTCTCTTCTTTTATTAGAAGTGGTAGATTCTTTATTGATCATACATTATCTCCATGTATGACTTATTATACCCAAGCATACCCTTTGATATACCCTAAGGGTCTTAAGGAATAAGTCAAAGTATAACTCATCATACACAAGATACTATGATGATCTCAAGTCCAAGGATTACTTGTACTACTATCACTACATGAATTCCTATTGACAGTAAGTAAAACTCCATTAGGTATTCCTTAGCGAGCCACGTTCAAAGGAACTTATTCTCTAATAAGCACCTACATACTTGTTTTAGTGTCTCCACACAAATGATCATGAGATCAAATATCCTCATCCAATGAAAGCAAGCAACGTATGTACCAATCTATCCTGGATTCACTAATCCCCAATTTAGTAATCCAATGATTGGGAACTATTTTAGTTTTAAGCTTTCTAAGAATTTAGATCTCATTAGAATGATCATCATCATTATTCTAAAAGCATTGCTTAAAACTATGGGTTTATCACATATTATAAAACAAAGACATTATGTAGATAATTAAAAGCCTTTAATAAATGAATACTTTTTATTAATAAATGAATAAGATTATTACAAAGTATATGCTTTATCATCAAACATGATTGGCTTGTATGCATACTACTTTCAATCTCCCACTTGCACTAAAGCCAATCGCCATTGTATCTTATACTCTTCTTCTTCTCTAAGTGACGGCGATTTTCCAAATTGTTGGATAAGCTTTAGTTAATGGATATGTAATGTTGTTCTTGAGAGTCCACCATCTCTATAGTGATTTCCCATCTTTCAATGATTCTAATAATCAAATGAAAGTGCCACAACACATGTTTAGATCCAAGATGAGACTTAGGAACTATTCCTAGTTACGTAATAAACTTTTAATCCAAACAATCAACTTGCGACTTCATTTATAGCTATATACTTTGTCTTTATCACTAAACCAAAGAACTCTTTTGCTATTTGGAACCTTTTCAATTCATTTTGCACCACTTGTCGAGGTAACCCTTTACCTTAAAGTGGATTTTTCGTCTGTCGTCTTGGTGCGTATGAAAACTTGAGTCCATTAAGCCCTCTAGTTTTAATTAAGACCTACCATAAATATGATCACATCCTTAGTGCTTAGAGGTTAAGCACTTTAAGATGTTTTCACCGACTCATAGTGAACTTCTCCGAATCGGTGATCAACATCGGTCTCGTATATTTCATTGCATACATGATAATTACTCATGTGATCTCTCTTTTGGAGTCTTTGGGGACTATTAAGAGATATACTCCATAGCTCATCGACATGAGACATCTCTTGGAGTTTGCCATGCTAAACGACTTTAGCATCAAATGAATATATCGCCTTGGGTTAAGTCGAGGATCCTTTTAAATCTATCTATATAGATTTGTATCCCCAATTAAGATACTCTTCCCAAATCATTCATGGAGGAATGTTTAGACAACTTTATCTTTCTTGATTATAGCATTAGTATGTCATTCCTTATCTCGTAGTATATCAACATATAATACTAGGAATGTCACGACGCTCCCCACTTGTCCCTTTTGTGTACACACTAGAACTCTTACCTCATCGTATGTAACTCGGATCATCATCTTCTATGATCGTACCTCATCATCATCATCCATGATGAATCCATACCTCCCGGTATCTTCATCTTATTCCGATTTACGATTTGGTTGTGGTACAATAGGTTCATCTATAGGTTCCTCTTATTTGACTTATAGTATTTTGTGGTTCTTGAACTCTTCAAGATCTATTATCCTCCCACTAGCCCCTTCAATGATAAACACCTTTATCTTAGAAGGCGGCGTGTTTTCAGTAACAAACACCTTTTGCTAAGTAGGATTATAGAGCATATACCCTAAACTTACTTTAGGATGTCCCATAAATCTACACTTGTCAAATCTTGTCCCAAGCTTATCTTTTGAAACCTTTTTCACATAAGTTGGACAACCCCTTATCTTAACATACTTAAGATTAGGAATCCTCCCTGTCCATAACTTTTATGGAGTCTTGGGGCCGGATTTTAAGGTTACCATTTTGTAGATATGCAGCCATTTCTAGGACATGACCCTAGAGGGATACTGAAATGTCGGTAAAATCATTATGGACCGTACCATGTTCAACAAGGTATGATTTTACCTTTCAGATACATCAATCAATTATTACGTATCATGAGGTGTCCATTATGACAAAACCATTTGAGATGATCTAGAAACTTATTTCACAAGTATTTATTCCTTGATCTAATCAAAGAATCTTAATACATTGTCAATTTGTTTCACTTCTGAATTCTTTGAACCTTTCAAATAATTCACACTTGTATTTCAACAAATACATATATTCAACTCTTTGAATGATCATCTCCTTTTCTTATACTAGTTTGTTCAATTTATAAAATTATTTTTCACGTAAGTCAAGTATGTAAAATCCATTAAGTAATATTCCAGTTCTATACAAAACATTATTATTATATATATAGAACAACAATTGTTCTTAAATATAATACCAAAGATTTCATTGTCCAACAACAAAATATAAATAATGTTTCTAACAAGAACTGGAATACAATAACAACTTATTGACTTAATAGATTTGCCCGTAGGCATTGCTAAACTATAAGTTTCTATAGCTAATGCAGCAACCTTTGCTTCATTTCCCGCACATAGGATTACTTATATTTGTTTAGCTTTCTACTTCTGCTTGGTCCCTTCATAAATCTATATTTATGATAACCAAAGTCGGTATCCAATACCCAAGTAGAACCTTGACTTAAAGAAAAATTTATTTCAATCATGAACAAAAGCGTATTATGTACCAAACTTCACTAAGCTTCTTTGGTTAGCCTCTGCGAAGATGCTTCTTGCGCTTTCTTTCTAGTGTCCATGCTTATTGCGGTGGAAGCAAACTCCTTTGCTATCCATATCGAGTTTTTGTTCTTATTATCCTTTGTTTATGCCTTTCTATATACCTTCTTTGAATCGTTCTTCTTTTAGGAAGATCCTTTGGCCCCTACCAAAGAAGACTTGATCTTTCTTGGTTGAAAGTGACTCTCAACATTTTTCAATATGTCAAGCAAATCAATGAGGCGATATCTAGCTTGTCCATATGAAAATTCACAACAATTGTGAAAGGAGTCCAGGTGAGTGCAAGATCAAATCTTGGCTCAACTCTCCATCCATGACAAAACCTGTTGTCCTAATTGATCAATCAAATTGATTATGTTAAGAACTTTTTATGCATATTTATAGTGCCATTGGCCATTCTAGATCGGAAGAGCTCTTTAGATATCTGATATCTATTAGTCCTACTTTCCTCACCATCAACTACTTGACGTACAGGAGTATAGTAGGAGCATCCATAGTTTCATGCTGACGCTGAAGCTCGTTACTCATGGATGCGAGCATGATGCATTGAGCCAACTGTGCATCATCTTACCACTTTCTAAAAGTAGCAATCTCTTCCTCAGAGGCATTTTCTGCAACCATTGCAGGGATAGGCGTATTAAGGACATAAGATAGCTTTTCAGCCATGAGAACTATTCTCAAATTCCTTAACCAATCCGAGTACTTCGGTCTGGTTAATTAACATCAAATATATTTCACAGTGATAATAATTTTAGACATTGTAAAATTCTGTAAATGAATTTGTAATTAACAACATTTTAACATACATTCTTTTATTAATTACCAAAATAATTTAGGTCTTGTTTTAAATTGGTATCTCCCACTATTTTCTTCAAACTATATTACCCTCACTTATATAGTTCGGCAAAATCTAATTAAAGATTTGCTAGTGAGAATAAGGATCCCATTTCAAATGTATATAGCCTTGTGGTGACACAACAAACTATATATAAATAAATAGGTAGACAACTTTTGTCAATTACATCAACTATGTAACTCCTTGTATTTTGCCTCTTAGATTATTTTGATCAAGTGGTGGCACATCCGAATCAAAATTATCCAAGTTAAGTCCGACCTAGCACTCCATATATTCAAAAACGAAAAATATCATCCTTGTGGTGACACAACAAAACAATATTGTTCAATTTTCTTTATAAGCATCAAATGTGATAAATTAACATCTTAAATACTTAATACTTGCCTTGTGGTGACACAACAAACTCATATTAAATATTTAATACTCTATTAATTTTATCATGCTAGAAAGGCGACGCTTCGATATTCCAAATATCTTTGAACGCTTAGGACTTAATATAAAAATTGAGGGTTTGTTATTAATTTGTCTCATCTTGTTTAAGCTGCATGCACATATATATATAAAATACGCGTCATATTAATGAACATGCGAAGCATGTTTGCATAATATATAATATATATAGTATAAGCATGCATATATAGAATACTATATTCTACACCGGATTGATTATGGACTTTTATTCTAGTTTGGTTCACTAGAGCCACCAAGTGAACCAAAAGGTCAAACCCTAAAGTGCAAGAAATAATATTTAAATATAACTATTACATTTGAACCCGGGCTCCATTACAAATGGGTCTTCAAGCGCTCCTTGTCTCTTGATCTCTAATTCTTCAAAAATTAATTCTAAATATTCCTATTACAAAACTATTTAAAATAAATAGAAACCTTGATCAGCAGTCAAGGGGAAGTACATAGGAGGGAGATAGAATTTACATTAAGAAAAATTAGAGAAGACGAGGTACGCAGACCCCATTTAATAAAACCCATACATTCATGCATCCAACTAAAATAAAATCCAATCATATTGGTCAATAGTCCATAATCAATCCCATTTATTATCATACACATCACCATATGCATCAATAAATAACATTCATCTCATGAATAATAAACATTTAATATATATATATTGATATCATTTAATGGGCAAATTTAGTTAGTATAAAATCTATTTTTGAATTAAAATAAACTCCTTTATTTCAATCCAAATTTAAATCAAAATAAAACTATTTTATTTTAATTTATCTAATTTTGAATAAAATAAACTATTTTATTTTAATCAAAATCTTTAATCAAAATAAACTCCTTTATTTTAATTAATTATGGAATCCAATTCCATATATATAAAAATCTTTAATTAAAATAAACTCTTTTATTTTAATTAATTATGGAATCCAATTCCATGTAAAAAAAATCTTTTATTAAAGGAAACACGGATATTATTTCCTATTCACAAATAAACTCCTTTATTTTGAATAATATGAAATCTTATTCCATATTTAAATAAACTCTTTTATTTAAGGAAATTAGGATTCTCTTTCTATTCATAAATAAACTCCTTTATTTTGAATAATATGAAATCTTATTTCATATCTAAATAAACTCCTTTATTTAAGGAAAAATAGAATCCAATTTCAACTCCAATTAGTTAGCATGGAATCCAATTCCAACTCTAATTAGTTAGCATGAAATTCTAATTTTAAAATTAAAATAAATCTTTTATTTTAATATTAAAATAAACCTTTTATTTTAAGATTAAAATAAACCTTTTATTTTAATTATAAAATTATTAAAATTAAAATAAAACTTTATATTTTAATATTAAAATAAACCTTTTATTTTAAAATTAAAATAAACTTTTTATTTTAATTATATAATAATTAAGAATATATATATGTATATATATATTCGTAATATATATTATATATATATATAACCATAATATATATATATATATATATATATATATATATATATCCGTTCCTTTTTATTAAAATAAAAAGTTTAATAAATTTTAAACTTAACAGGTATTAAAAAAGAAGCATGTGCACGGGTTTTAAAAAAAAATAAATTTGGTGACTTAAGTTATTTACCAAATCCGTGCAACAGAAGAAAAACAACATGTCCACCATTCACGTGGATTACCGAAGCGCGGATCCGGCGGAAAAAAAAAACTGTAAATTTTTTTTTTTTTTTTTTAATTTTATACAAACAAATTATGCCCAATTAAATTGTTCAAAACACATATCAATATACATATCAAATTTAAAACAATTAATAATTCACATAAAGGTTTGGCTCTGATGCCACTGATAGGTTTGTAATATTCATGAACGCAATCAAATTGCATAAAAATGCGGAAGCGTGTAAAAATCAGAGTTTAAAAAATTTACAAACCATATACCCGGATCACCCTTTATGCATAATTATTAATTAAACGAAAAGATAAAGAATAAAATCATACCCTTGAAGATCGAGCTTCCTCAGGTACAAGTTCACCTCCAAATCCTTTCGCGTTCAACTTGAATCCACCGGGGTTTTGTTCCTTCCTTTGATCAACGTTAGCCACCCATATGTTTGGCCTCTAGAGGTGATCCACCAAGGAATTATAATGATTCAAGAAAAAGGGTATTTGGCTCAAACACTAGTTTTCTATCTCTATAGAAAAGGGTACTCTCCAACAAATTGGAATTATGTCGTTGTAAAAGTCAACAACCCCCTCACCCATAATAAGACTCCTCTTATTTATAGATGTGGGCAACCCACCTTAACAATTAAGGAATTGAGATTTATTTAATTAATTAAATTCTTTTAATTAATTAAGCTCCCTAATCTTATTAGGGATAATTAATTAAACTCTTTTAACTAATTTTCCTTCCTAATCCAATTAGGAATAAATGAGAGTACTTATATTAAATTAATTCCTAAACTCTTTTAGAAATTAAAATAATAATAATAATTGTAATAATATTAATAAGACTCCTCTTATTAATTTATATTTAATATTTCTAAAATATTAAATAATAAATATTAAGCTATTTAATTTATTCTATCACCATAGATTAAATTAAATATACATAACATATTATTACGATTATGCCATTAACTTCTTAAATAATTATTCTTCCTTTTATGGTGTGACACTTTAGGTTCTCCATATTAAACCTTGTGAATAAATCAATTAGAACAATTCTAATCTTATTTAAATAAATAAATTAAACAATTAATTTATTTAAATAAATAATATTTATTCTACAATAGGGATAAGCCTCCCTAGCGATCAACGACTTTCCGGATAATATAGATTTCAACATTAATCATTAAAGAACCTTTGAGTAAATAGTTACCGCATAATTCAATCCTTCCACCATACAATGTCCCAATTAAATATAAGACATGGAATTATCCGTCAAGTCTTATTTTATTTAATTATATGTATTTCGACTCTTAAATGCACAACTCCAAATAATGCAAATTAGAAACTCCTTTCTAATTTCATTCTACCTTAACCAAGGACTCTTTGGGTTGTCATTTATCGAATCACATAGGACATTTCTCTTCTTTTATTAGAAGTGGTAGATTCTTTATTGATCATACATTATCTCCATGTATAACTTATTATACCCAAGCATACCCTTTGATATACCCTAAGGGTCTTAAGGAATAAGTCAAAGTATAACTCATCATACACAAGATACTATGATGATCTCAAGTCCAAGGATTACTTGTACTACTATCACTCTGAGAATTCCTATTGACAGGTGAAGTAAAACTCCATTAGGTATTCCTTAGCGAGCCAATGCTCAAAGGAACTTATTCTCTAATAAGCACCTACATACTTGTTTTAGTGTCTCCACACAAATGATCATGAGAGATCAAATATCCTCATCCAATGAGCAAGTTAACGTATGTACCAATCTATCCCAGATTCACTAATCCCCAATTTAGTAATCCAATGATTGGGAACTATTTTAGTTTTAAGCTTTCTAAGAATTTAGATCTCATTAGAATGATCATCATCATTATTCTAAAAGCATTGCTTAAAACTATGGGTTTATCACATATTATAAAACAACATTATGTAGATAATTAAAAGCCTTTAATAAATGAATACTTTTTATTAATAAATGAATAAGATTGTTACAAAGTATATGCTTTATCATCAAACATGATTGGCTTGTATGCATACTACTTTCAATTAGGTCCGGCGTAAAACGCACAGACAGGATATTCTAATATAATAATAAAGAATGGAACTCGGTTCGTAAAAAAGAAACGCATGACGTGATATTCTAACGTAATAATAAAGAATGGAATAATGTAAGAATTTCACCAAGTATAGGGTAGCTGCATGATACAAAAGTTATTCCAATGTAATAATAAATAATGGAATAACAGAAGTTCTCTTCATGAATACAAAAGAAATAATACCCCTTATCGTAAAAGAAACTGGATATAAGAGTTGGGAAGTAGCAGAATACTTTTCTATAGTTTTTCTATAATTTCTCTCTCTAGAGTTTCAGTGAATTCGTAAGAAATAATGAAGGAATGAGCTTCTATTTATAGGAGAATGGAAGGGCACTGTTCATGGACGAAATTATTTTGCATAATCAATTTCAATCAACTAACAAATAAAATATAATATATATATATAAACACATGCTTTCAATTTATATATATCAATATTATATAAACATCACTTGATTTTTATCCCCCATAACCAACATCAATCCCCACCCCCCAAAAATCACTTTCATCATATATATTTATATACCAATTATATATCTATATTCACACACAATTTTTACTATTCCACCCACACATCACTTTCACTACACTCTTACACACACACACACCATACACATTTCACTATCACACACACACACACATATCTTACATCCATCACTTTTATACTATCACTTTTCCACCATTTTTCACTTACACACACATTATATATATATACACACATCATATACATACATACATATATATATATATATATATATATATATATATATATATAAGTTCCCTCCCCTTTACGTAACTCCCTCCCACCCCCATTTCAAAAATCAGTTTTTCAACACATATTGGCCCCACATGTGGCCCCCACATGTGGGCCCCACCTTTAAATAATTTTCTACCGATTATTTTGAAAAATGGGTAAATGGGGGTCCATAAAATAAGAAAAACTTCATAAAAATTACCTTAATAATTTTAACAACATATATCATTATTATTATAATTCACAATATTAATCGACCAGTGTCGCTCCTGAGAAAGAGGGGCTTTTCAATAAGGATTTCTCCTATCAAGCCATGATTAGGTAACCAAACCTCTCCTCGATGTAACTTCTGACATCGTTAATATTGTAAATAATAATATTAATAACTTTAATCGTCTCAATTATTGATTTAATAATATATAAAATATCGACAATAATTGAATCAAATAACGTGAGATACTATGTCGCGGCAATTCATCAGTAGCAATAATTGAACAAAACCGAGTGACTTCTCACGTAAGCATCAATGATCAATCTTAGTGTGCTACTATGCAACCACACGCATTCTCGTACTTTTTAACATCTATTGTTTCAACAATGAATCGGTAAAACTTCCGTTATTTTCATAAAGTATTTTTGTCGCTTTTCTCGATCCGATGATAATTACATTGTGGGGTCCACTAATAATTATGCCGTTGTACGAATATTCCCTGTTAAAACGAATATTCCCCGACCAATCAAATATTATATAACAACTTGCATACTTTGCAAATTTTATAAATATTACCCACAACTATAACATTATATGAAATTCATTCCATAATATTCAAAAATGATATTTATAGAAAATTCATCTTTATTCATAGAAGTTGGGGTCTTACATACATAGCAGTTTCGAACTCAAATTGAGTTTTAAATTAGGGTTCCTAATCAAGGTTTCTAACTTTTAGAAATTAGGGTTTTTAAGTTTAGAAATTAGGTTTTTCCTAATTATTATATAAATGTATAATAACTGTCATTAAACACATTAATATAGTATTACAACTACAAAATGACTTAACAAATTCTTTAAAGTCGTAATTGACTTTTGAATTAGGGTTTCAAAATAATTATGGTTTATAATTTAAATATTAGGTTTCTAAAAAAAACATTAGAATTTCTAAATATTAATTAGGGTTTCTCTAATTAATATTAAATTCTATAATACACCACATATATCAAATAACACTTTGTTATATAACAAAGATTGATTTTCCCATTTGAATTTAAAATAGGGTTAAACAAATTAATGCTAGGGTTTTAACATTATACACCATAATTGACCAACCATTGTCACCCACAAACATACAAAGACATATTTATAAGATCAAAAATTAAAATATAATATTATTATATTATTATTCTTATCCATTGATAAAAATCCAAAATTAGGGTTTGGATTCCATATCGATTTATTCTTCATATATAACATTATTAAGTAAGTTAAAATAATTAACTTAATTAATCTTGCATAAATTCATATAATAAAATAAATAATTATTATAATAATTCTAAAAATCATTTCATATATTATTTAAATAATATATAATCATATTTTCATAGAAAATAAATAATAAAAACATTTCTACTATAAAATTAATTATTATAAGAATATAGTTTATAATGTGCAATAATTCTAAAATAAATTTTTTTGTAAACATTCATGTAATAAATATATTTTTATTTATTACATAATTACATACACACATTTTCTTGTACAAATCCTCATCATTAAAATAATTAAAAAATTTATACACAAAATTTCGATTTAATTATATAAAAATATCGGGTTATTACTGATTCCGCCTTTTGTGCCCGTCGTCAATTTGGACTTGATTTTGCTCTGAGACAAAATCGAGCTATGTGACCATTTTTTCCACAACTAAAACATACCTTGGAAGGCTGTGGACAGTTTGAACTTATATGTCCCTCCTCTCCGCATATGCAACATCTAACTGACGATCGTTCTCCTCCCCTAGAATTTGTTGCTGGTGCTGGTGCCGACGTCTTTCCATCATCGTTAAATCTTCTCTTCTTGAATTTTCCACTTGAATCATTTCTTCTATTATCTTGGCCATGATTACCACCGAAGTGGTTACCATTTCTGGCATGTTGATTCCCTCCACGTTTGTTGTCACCGCTTCGATGACTGCTACCATTGATATTATCGACTTGACGACTGCTCTCTCTTGGTTGGGTTGATTCATTATCGCGCTCTAATAACTGAGCCCTATTTACAACATCTGAATACAAACACAGTTTGTGAGAAATGAGGTATTGACGAATTTCGTGTCTCAAACCTCGCAGAAACATTCGCGTCATTCTCTTCTCATTATCAACCAAATGGGATGCGAACCGGGACAACTTGGCAAAACTTAACCTCGTACTGCGACACGGTCATGTTGTTTTGCTCTAACTTGATAAACTCCACCTCCTTTATGTGACGAATACTTTCGGAAAAGTACTTGTCATTGAACAGCTCTTGGAACTTCTCCCAAGACATTTTGAGTCTTGCAGTGAGTACGCTTTCTTCGATTCCCACCAATGTCCCGCCTCCTCTCAACATGAAGGTGACAAAGGGAACCTTTTGCTCCTCGGAGCATGCCAAGACATCAAATATCTTGGTGATCTGCTTTATCCACGTCTCCGCCTTAAGTGGTTCTGGCTCTCCCAAAAACTCTGGTGGTCCCAACTCCTTAAACTGCTTAACAGTGACCACCTGTGAGTTGCCAGTGTTTCCACCTGCATTTTGAACACGAGCCGCTCTCACCTGATGTTGCATGAATTGCATAAAGCCTCTTAACATCCCATCGTTCATCATTTGATCGGTGTTATTATTTACCTGAGGATTATTGTCTTCTTGTTGCACATTATCTTGGATATTGATCATTGGTGACTCAACGGTCTCATGTGCTTCATTGTTGATCTCAACATATTCAGATGCCATTTTCAAACACTGCCACAAAATAAGGGTTAATTGACATGTCACATATTATCCATATACTCTGACCAACCAATTAAATACAAAATAAACTTAGGTAGGTCATACTAGTGAAGGAATTTCCCGTCTCTCCCCTCCTAGTTCTTGTCTCACATCTCAGCCAGGGATCATATCCCTAAGCTTTGATACCAACTATGACGCCCCCAAAATAGGTATACATCACCCATCTTGGGTCGCCAAATACATGGTACTGAATACAAATACAAACTTAATTATACAACAAGAGCTGAGAGTGTTAGTTCCCAGTAGGCACAATAGATCTAGAAGGGGTGGTTGAATAGATCCTTTTTTTTATTTCAAAAACTTTTCTGGTTTACTTTCTATTGCTCATAATTTAACATATGACAAACACAAGAATCTTTTCAAGCACAGCGGAATAAGTAAAAGATCCCCTTCATTGATATATTCATAATCATACATACATTGTTTATAGAGTTAGTTTGGTTGTAAGCAGTTAAAACATTCATAGCAGTTATAGTACATAATGTAAATGACATAATTTAAAGACACAAGGGGTTTTAAGTGGTTCAGAGATTCAAGCTTCTAATCCACTCTTCTGCTTTCAACTAGCAGGATTTCCACTAAGAAAGGGCAGCACCCTGAATCACTAAGATTCCTTCAAGTCCAGCAGCCTTGGGACTTCAGTTCACTAAGAACTCTTTAAGGCCAGCAGCCTTGGGACTCCTCTAGTTCCCTAGGAACTCTTCAAGCCCAGCAGGCTTGGAACTTCGTTTAGTCCCTCCGGATAAGGACCCTCAGGTCCTGGCTTCTGTTGAGTTGTTTGTTTGTTTATTGGAGTTGGAGTTGGTGCTGAGCTACTAAGATGTCTTCATGCTCTAAACATCTTCTATACTTCATAGCTTGGCGTGATCATCCTTGAAGTGCAATTGAGTGTTGCATGATGTTCAGCTTCTTCAGTTACTCAACCACTTCGGATGATCCTTTGATGACTGCCTTGAAGATCTTTCCTCTTGATACATGATGACTGCACATGATAGGTTTCCAAGATGACTGTAAGTTCTTCTTCTTGGTACTTAGAAACTTTCTCATGCTTGCCACCATGATGACGTTTGCGATCTCCCTTCTTGATACTTGATGTCTTCTCATGATGGACTTGCTAAGATGACTGTAAGCTCTTTTCTATTGTACTTAGAGTCTTCCCATGATGGACACCAAGATGACATGATGCTCTTCTTTTTCTCGGCAGTTCAAAACACTCTTCTTGTAGTAGAACTCTCACTTCTACATAGTAGAACTCTCACTTCTACATCTTCCTTTGAATGAATCTGAGTGTTCTTAGTGGATTGTAGAGTGAGCCTTCGGACTCACTATCTTACATGGTTTAGTACAATCCACATTCTCTCCAAACTCGGCAACTCCAGCATCCTTCGATCTTTGAAGCTCTTCCTATTTTATACTCCTTCCCAATCCTTCCATTGGAAAGTAGCCGTTGAAGGCTATTCAAATATCTTCACAGATCTCGAGTTTATAGAGGTAGACTGTTGATGTGACATGTCATACTTTATCTGACATTGCAGTCTACTGTTTCACCTACCCATCAGAGTTGTCACTTTAATGTCTTGGGCAGGTTGAAGACTTTATTATCTCCTTCTGATTTCTCTATCAGAGGTTGTCCTTTTGCATCGATGCTCTTAATAAGCTTTTGTCCGAATACCATCCTTCAGTTTGAACCATTGCCAATGCTTCAATCTTCGAGTGTTCGAACTCTACAATTCTGATGCTTGTCTTCTTGGACCTGATCGTAGTGTTATATTAAGTGTTGCTCATTGACTGGTAGAGTTAACACTACGATCTTGAAGAGTGTTGATTGGATCTCCAATGTAGTACACCTCTTCCTTTCATTGTGCAGTGCTTCAACACTTCTGTTCGCTTCGACTATTCTCAGAGACTGATGGCCTAACTCCTTGCTCTGGTCCCCTTTGAATAGCAAGACACTTCAGATTTGTGGCGCGTCCAGCTTGCTTTCTCCTTGTGATATCCCGTTCACTTATCATCAATGGACTGACCCTACGCTTAATCACTTTAGCCTTGTTCTTCAGAGACTAACCAGTATCTCGGTTCACTTTCCATCAGTTCTTTCTTTGTTTGGCAAAAACTACGATCTCGGTTACTTCCAAGATCGATGTCTTCTGTTTATTTGTCAGCTACTGCACTTGTTGACTTTACTTAGTCAGTTACTGAAATCTTCTTATGATCATCTTGTGGAAGACTTCATCTTGAATGACTTTACAACTCAATCTTGATGCTGATTGGGTTGGTGCTTAGATCTTCTGTTAGCTTGCATGTCATTCGTTGAGTGCTCTCTTGTTCCCTTCAGGTAGGATGTATCTTTGCATTGCCAACCAGAGGCTTTGTTCCTTTGGATATTCTGGGAGTGCTCATTAGTTGAGAATCATACTTGCTCTACGATTCTGCCTATGCATTGTGAGCACTTCTATTGAGGTCATAGTCTTGCACTCTACGATTCAGCTTCGGCTGTGCAGACACTACGATCCTAAGATCAGATCTTGACACTCTACGGTTTCTACCTTGCGCTTGTTGTCTTCATCTGATCTTACTCGACTATGATCTCTGCATGTAATCAATAGACTCTACGAACTCAGAGTGTAGTCTACGATCCTTGACATGGCTTCGGCATCAGTAGACTCTACGATCTCGATTGTAGTCTATGATCCTTGACTTGGCTTCGGCATCGGTATACTCTACGACTCCGAGTGTAGTCTACGTTTCTGACTTGGCTTCGGCAGATATTCAGTCGGCTCATAGGCAGGTTGTCTCTACGATTCTGAACATAACTTCCTCAGCACACTACGATCCCGAGGAAGCTCTTCTCGATATACCACGATCCTTCATCATTTCTCTTGGCAGTCTACGAACTCCGAGATCTACTATCTTGCAGACTACGATTTTGCCTCGATAGCTCTCGAGTTATCCTTGACTCTCCTGGAAGACTACGATCTCTAGTGCAGTACTCGACGATCAGACAAGCCTATCTATTACATCATAAGATCAACCTAACATGCTTGATCTTTCTATATTTATAGTCCTTGTACATCATTTCTTTTTAAGGACTTTACAAAGCTGTTTTGCTTATGTAGGATCAACCTAACATACTTGATCAATTCATTCTAAGTCCTTGTATACATATTTCTATTATCTATCAAAGGACTTTACAGCTTTTCTTAATGCAAACATACTTGCATATTATTCATTCATATATATATATATATATATATATATATATCATAATCAAATCATATGTAATCATGAATGATATATATATATATATATATATATATATATATATATCATAATCAAATTATATGTAATCAGGAATATCATTCACATGCTTATTTCTGACAATCTCCCCCTATTTGATTACAAAAACAAAAAGTGCATATGCATGTTATGAATGAATATTATATACAGTGAGCAGCTATATTTCTAAAATAGATAATTATGAATTTCATTTATAAAGATATGGCAAATTATACATTAAGACACTTTACATCCTGGATCCAGAACATACCTAACTAGTTAGAGATGTACCTCTTTAGCTCCATGTATGTTTCCAGGATGTCTGTTGATCAGCTACTTATATGTTTGTTCTTCTTGCTCTTGCTCCCCCTGGGCAGATGACCTTCTGTCTTTGCTTAGCTCCCCTTCAGCATCGTTCTGAACATGCTCCCTCTCAGACTCTACGATCATGTTATCATCATCTTCTGGCTCCCCCTCAGATGATGATTCTTTTTCTGCTGCAGCTGCTGTCTTCTTCTTTGACTTCTTCACTACTATCCCTCTGTTCTTCTTTGAGTGCCTCTTGCTCCTTTTGCTCTTCCTCTTTCTATGTCTCTTTTTCTCCCCCTTTTTGTCATTAATCATTTGTGAGAGCTGCTCCATGTTGGACATAAGCTGCTCCATTAGGTAGGAGGAGTTGGCAATTTCAAACTTGAGTTCCTGTTGGCCTAGCTCAAGTTGCACTAAGAAAGACTGCTTCAGGTCGTCAATCTTGTCAGAGAGGGCTTGGATCTGCTCTTCATTTGCCTTCTGAACTCGTAGAGCTTCTGCATTTTGATCATGTATGGCCTTCTGATAGATGTTATCTCTCTCTTGGAGTTTGAGAGATACATCAGTCATAGTAGCTTGAAGTTTGTTCTGAAGTGAATTATCTCCTTTTCCTGTCAGTGTGACGCCCCCAAATTCAGGTACATGAAACCCGAACTCAGTGCTTCACGATACCATTTCTTTGAGCAGAATAATAATAATAATGTCATAAATATAAAACTTAATTTACATATCAGAGTTGTCTAAATCCCAGTTACGCGACCTTAAAACATTTCATTAGATGATAGATAATAAATATCGTCAATTTATTTAAGTCTAGCTATTACATAAGATAACGCAAACTTAATCTGATAGCTTTCCTTTCCCTTTGTTCTTGCATGAACCTTCAGGTCGATCATACATAGCTGAAAACATTTAAATTAAGCAAGGATGAGCATTTGATTGCCCAGTAAGTAATAACAATTATGAATATTAGCTGAAAGGATTAAATGTTTTCTTTGAACGACTCTTCAACAACGAAGCAATAGTTGTGAAGTAGTGAAGCAACACTAAACAACATAACAATTCTTATTTCAATTTTGAAACTACGTATTGACTATAAATGGAGAACAGTCGATAGACTATGAACATAGTTTTCAGTTTTCAAAAAGGTCAAATAGAACTTCATCTGCAAACCATCATAACTTACAGGCACGGGGGGTGATCAGCCCGTTATGCCCTGTATTGATCAATACTACATACCAAAATGATATTCTCGTTCATCATATCCGCCTCAGGCGCACAAAAGTTTTTCCCAGATTAGGGATGTTCATACTTAGTCGGGATTCCGAACCAAAACAATTTGATTGGATACAAGAAGGTTTTATCATATTCAACGATATTTCTAAATATGTGTCTAGCTGATCAAATAGCTTAGACGACTATATATATATATATCAACATGTGTTTAACTATAATGATTATCCAAGTGAGGACACTTGTATAATCATATTTCGAAATTAACAAACAAAATATATATATGAGTTATATGATATAATATCATGTTGATAAACAATGATCAAATATAATATATACGACAATATGGTTAATAATCTAGTACAATAATAATATAAATCTGAAACTTTCTTACTCATGTCCATTGCATAAAAAAATGCAAATGTAAAGATACTTGCTTACGATATCCGTTGAATAAAGTAAAACAAGAGTTTAGGATACTTGCATAACGTAAAGGATAGTTTAGATACTTACTCAAATAAAAGAGTAAGAGTTAAGAAACTTGCCTGCTCTGCTGCTTACACAACTTAATTATATTTTTAATTCAATGACCTATCATTTATAAGATTGTTCTATTGACTAGAATAACATATAACACATAGTACTGTTATTTACAGTCAACACATATCCTAATTATATTGTCTCATAGTTATATTAATCATTAAGACATAAACAAATACTTATACAGTCAAACTATACAGTTTCAGATCAATTTCGGTAGCATTTTGGTGTACCGACGACTTTATCAGGTAATTATCGAGTTTAAAACTCTCTCATGCAGTTCAATATTATCATGGATATTTTAAATATCAGTCATATTATTTTTAAATGACTTATAATAATTTCTAAATAATTATTATAATTTATCTTGATTTTTCAAACTCTAGAATCATTATTAAATGATGTAAATATTAGATAATTCTATTATCATTAATATTTAAATAATATTATAATATTAATGCAACCATTGCCAAAATATCAAAGTTATTTTTAATAACTCAAAATATTTTTAAAGTATTAATATTACCTTAAATGACTTTTAAAACATTCAAAATTATTTTTAAACAATTACCAATAATATTCAAATATTAAGGTATTATTCATTAAATATTAAAAGTCACTTATAATTACTTAAAATATGTTTAAACCATTTATATCCTTATTAAATGATTTTTAAATCAATAAAATCATTTTTAATCTATTTATTTAATATAATTATTAAATAAATCTAATATCATTAATATTAAATAATTAATGAAATTTACTTTAAAATATTGAAAGTTACATTTTATAACTTAAAATATTATTAAATACCTTATTATCATTTTAAATGATTTTTAACATAATAAAATCATTTTTAGTTAATTTATTTAGTGCATTTACTAAATAAATAATATTCCAATAATTACTAATATTTATGGAAAATATGTCAAATTATGAAAAGTTAATGTTTATGACTTAAAATAATTTTTATAACTGATTTTATAATTTTCAAAATTTATTTACTATTTTTAAATGATTTTTAGAATTTATTTCTATTTTTAAATCAATTTCCAAAAATTAGAAAATAAAAATAATAAAAACCGTCGCTATAGGCTATAGCGACACTGTCTGTCGCTGTTGGTGTAAGACCCCAAATTATTAATAAATGAAATTTAATTTCCTCTATTTATTATTTTGAAATAGTAAGGGTTGAATTGATTAATGTGGTTAGTTATGGGTAAAATGCGCATATATTTTTAAAAAAAAATAAGCAGGTGGTTATAAAATACTCATTGTTGTCGGAAAATATTCATTTGGTTGTGGAATATTCTTTGCCGTGGGGAATATTCGCATTTGCGGCCATGGCAGTGATCTTTTGTGGGCCCATAACGGAGAGCGATTGGATGAAGAAAGCGACAAGTATAAGTTGTTTATAAATAACTTGGCGTAGTTATTACTGATTAATCTTGTTGGAATACCCGTTGGTTAAAACACACGATGTCTGGCGTTGTTGCACACAAGAACATTACCAGTATTGTACCAATTATTGATTCTTACATAAGAAGGCACTACTCTATAATTGTTACAGATGATTCTTTATTCGATATTTTATTTTATTGATTCAATAATTGTTTGCGTTGATATTTTATATTACCGTTGTTTCAATAATTGTCACTACACAAGATTTTCATTATCGAAGCAATAATTCATATTATCTGAATAATATTATTAGAAAACATTATTGGCAATGTCTAGAAAGTTCGCATCAAGGAGAGGTTTGGTCACCTAATTATACCGAAGAAGAGAAATCCTTATTGAAAAGCCTCCTTTCCTGGAACGGCACGGTTGCAAGATTGTGATTCTGTAATATTATTTGTGAATAATTAATTATTGATTTATATGATGAGGAAAATATTGATTTTATGTGGTTATAGATGGAGAAAATTTTTAAAGTGACAATTATTAAAAATTGATATTTTATCTTTTCTGATAAAATAATATTTTATTATATTATATAATAATGATGATATTTTTTTACAATGAATGTGGGATATATGAGTATATGAGGAGGAAGAGTATTTTTGTTGCAAAAGTTGTTTAAAACATGTTAAACATGTCTGTGGGCCCATTTCTTGACTAAAATTTGATTATAGCCTGTAAAATCGCCAGTTTATGGATTTCGGTCAATTTCTGTTTGGAATTTAGAAAAACTTTCTTCTGCAAAGTTGTAGAGAATTGAATTTCCTATAAAAAGTCGCGAGATTCGAATTTTCTGATAAAAGGGTTATTTATTATGAATTATTGAAATTCCGAAGTTCCGAAATAATTGATTTTTGAAAGTTTTAAATATTTTAATTTACAAAAACGTTTTTTTTGTGATGTAGGCTACTTGAGTGGCTGATCTTTGACTGAAATATTGGGCGTAGAAAATTTATATTTATATATATTATTATTATATTAAATTTTCTGCTTTGGTGTTCTAAGCATTTTCCTATAAATAGGGTGCTTAGGTTAGAATTGAAAATCACACCAGAAACTAAAGATTTCTCTCTCTTTCTCTCTCGATATATTGAGCGTATTCTTGTGAGTATTTTAGTACTTTGAGTATTGCTATACGGTGCAAGTTCTTTCAGCACTATATCCAGTATACCAGTCAGAAGTACTATCCTTTTTAGGTAAGGGATGTTATTTTATTCAAAATGATATTATTTCTTCAATATCATTATGCCGAAATATTGGTGAGAATTTTTATCAAATTTGGAACTTTTTATGTCGGGGTTACTATTCATGGGTTACTATTCACGAGTTACTATTCACGAGTACAATTCACGAAACATGATGATGTTTTTGTGAAATTTTTATCTTTTTAGTGTCCTGAGTTACTTATTCACGTATCACGGCACTATTCACGAATCTGACACTATTCACGTAAAAATTAAATTTTTGTTTTTCAATTAAAATATCTATTATGGATACTAGCTTTGATTGTATCCATGTTTTGATCATTCTTGAATTTTACCCCACTATGATTATTTATGAGGTATTTTTTGGACATGGAATAGTTTAAATACTGAATCCTTAATATTTATTCTTTTATTTCACTTTGGATTCGTTTTCTTTAAAATATTTTCATCATCCTCGGTCCTAAATGATGATATAACGAATATCTTTGGCACGTAGTGCAAAAGATGAATGATTTCGATGAATATCTTTGGCCCGTGTGTAAAAGATGAGCAGTGTTTAGATGAACATGACCAATCGATGAATATCTTTGGCTCAGTAGTGCAAAGATGAATATTTGATTCGAGATATATATTGATTGATGTTACGGGGGATAAAAGATAGACGATGAACTTTTATATTCATATATAGAAGATAGTGGATTTCATTCTCTACTTAACTCTTCTAATGAATTATTATTTCATTGCGAATATTGATTTAAAACTTGTTGTCTATTGTATTCTATTAGATTTTTCCTGTTGAAGACTAACGATAATTTGTTCTGTATTATCTTAGTCATAATGTTCTTTACTGGGCTAGTTGAGCTCACCCTTTTCCTTTTTGTTCCATTTTTCTTCTCGTGAGGCGAGAATGTAAATGAGTACTAGTTTCGGGGGTATAGAATGACGGTTCTAGAAGTTATTTTAGTAGTCCTCACCATTTTTGTAAAATAATGTATCAATAATTGAAATGAGGACTTATTTGAGTGTGGATATTGTCTAGATGACAATATTTGTATTTAAACTCACAGTTTTTATGTTGTATTAATAAAGTTGTAGTTGTTTCTGTACCATGTATTTTAACGACTCAGAATGGGTCTTGTATACCTGTTTTGGGGGCGTCACAGTTGGTGTTCTTGAGCTCAAGAACACTGACAAGATAGTTAACGAGGGGGTACGTTTGACGAAGTGTACTTCAGTGTGTATAGTGTTTCTGGGCTAGCCATTGATTAGATCTTGTACTACTAGTGTAACACTACATTTAATGTAAAAACCCAAAACCCTAATAAGACTTGTATGTATAAATCCCGTTATATAAATAAAATTTCTTTGTTCTGAATGTGTTACGTGTTATTATATACTTGGTTTGACAAAATTGACCAAATAAATTTTTAACCGAAAAACGTCGTGCTTGACACCTCGTGCTTAAATTTTTTTTCCATAATCGGACTTTTCGGTAAAATTATTTTGACAAGTTGCTTTGTCGTGCTTACACTGACAAAATGCTTTGTCGTGCTTGTTAGGATTAGTGAGAAATTTAGGTTAGTAAACCTAGGTTAACAAACCCTAACCCTAATTAGCAAAACCCTAAACCTAGTTTATAAATTAAACCCTAATTAGCTAATCTAAACCTAACTAGCTTATGTTAACACCTAATCATGGTTAGTAAACTGCTATTAGGTACTAATTAACATTACTTAACATTCCTAATCATTAGAAACAAAACCCTAATCAAGATTAGTGAAGATTTAAACCAAATTAAGCTACTAATTTGATCAACTAGCTCACAAGTAGGTTGAGAGTCACCATTTCAAGTTCCAAAAAATCACATGACATGCTTCCAAACTCCCAAGCAGCAGAAGAGTCACAAATCAGATCTTTATAAAGGCAACTAGGTGGAAAAATGACCAAAAAGCCAAGTTGAAGAATTTTATAAATAGGAACCTTAGGGCTGAGCAAACTCACAAATTCTCAAAGCCTAGATACACTTATAAACCTATCATATCAAGCATGGGTGTTAATCGCAACAAGATCAGAAGATAGAATAAAGAATTGCTCAAGTTAAGGTACTTATTAGCCTTCGAATATCATTGCTTGATTGATCTACGCTCAGGCAAGTCTCCTATACCCAATTTATTACTTATGCAAAATTTATCAACCCTGTTTATTCGCTGAACAAGATTCTATATTGATATACTGTTGATATTATACACCTACATTGAATTACCTATTATTGAAAAGTTATTGCTATAGTTCCAGCATGACTAAGAAATGAATTGTTTATTCATATGATATTGTTTATTGAGCATAAACTGTTGTGTCAAACCAAATTATTTTGGTAAGACAATCTTATACTGAAGTTGAGTATCCCATAAGGGAGCAAAGTTTAGTCAATGAATATATTGATAGTAAATTGTAAGTTTATTTTGAGCACTGTAGGTGATATGCATACTCCTAGGATGTTGAATAGGCTGATCCCCTATCTCACATCTGAATATAATTTCTAAGTCTTTGTGAGTGACAGAAATGATAAAAATTCCAGAACTAGTTGCAATTAGAAATCCAAAAATGGTAACAACTATCAGTCGAAATTTGAATTGTTATAATTCTTCAAATCCTATATTGTTATAAATATACAACTTGCTGAGCATGTCATAGCTCACCCTTTCAAATTATTCTCGTTGCAGTTTTAGATGGTAATCCTGGAACATCTGGAGTAGATAAAGGGAAGCCTCCCTACATATATTAGATTATATTCTTGTCTGTAAGAATACCTTGTAATAAGAACTCGTTATGAGAATTTTGTAATCGAATCATAATATTATGATATATATATATAACATCTTTTATTTCCGCAACCGTGTTTTCTTACATATATAGATGTAAAGTAAGATGTCTTCTATTCTAGTTGAGATCCTTGGGAACTATTTATCTGAGTGAGGGTGTTAATAGCATGGACTGTTCATGTTGTTATTAATACTCTGAATTTCAGATAGATGGTTACTATCGATACGATAATATATATTCACATGACATAGACTATACATCTGGGTGAGGGTATTAGTAATATGGACTGTTCATGTTATTACTGATACTCTGAATTTCGGATAGATAAACTCTAGTCACAAATACAGTTCATATATTCAAGTGAGGGTATCCAAACACGGTAATATTTCTCTTGGGAATTACCATCTCATTATGGATAATTTGTGAATCTTGAATCTATGGGAATTATATCCGATAGTCCCTCTATCTAATGTAATATTTTAATCGATACCATGGGTGTGTATAGATTTCAATGCATTATGTTAATTCTCTGTAAACACCATACCGGATACCACGGGAGTACAGGTATAGGGGTGTTACAATTTTGGTATCAAAGCTGTTAAGGCTATAGATATAAGGAAGAGTTTTCTTAGTATATAGTCTTCGAGTCCGTAAAAATTTTAAAAAGACATAAAATATAACATTAAAATTATTATGTGGTGTAAACCTTTATACCAGTATTTATGGAGTTTTCTTTTATAGATGGCCAACTCCAATGCTGAAGAAAGAGTGATAGTAATCAATCCACCGCAAATAGAATCTTTTATAGCTAGTGATGCAGAAGAAGAAGAATTGTTTCATGATCAACAACTGCTTGATGTTGAAGAAGAAGAAGAAGATCCAGTGGCTGGACAATTAATGAGAATAGATGAGCATGATGAGGCAATGGCATCACTACTGCAGACAACATAATGTGAGAACAATAAGATGAAGTTTAGGGCAGATTTAGCTGAGTGTATGCTAATGGATAAAAGGAGTCATAGTCATCGACTGAAAGTACAACTTCACAATGCACATAGGAGCAGGAGGGAAATTCAGTCAAGGTTTCTTAAAACATCTCTGGAAGTTCGAGATACTTTTAATGATTTGCAGCGTCGTGTAACTCGATATCCAAAGAGAGGAGAAGAAAAGCGCTTATCTCATCGATCGATCCAGTAGTTTGTCACATGATCCAGGATTCCTTTGATGATATCAATGAATTCTAGAGAGTAATATAGGTGGTTGGATGCTTTATATTAGTATAATAAAGAAGCATTCAAAGTTTGTAATGAAAGTTGTACCCTGTAATATACTAGTATGTTTAAAGTTGTTGTAAGACTGTGAGTTATAAATAAACAATATGTTTTGGTTATCTAAGAATCTTATGTGAATCTTTGTTGTTGTTTTATAGAATCATGCCACCAACCAGAAGACCCCAAAGAGAAATGAATAATGAGGATAATCCTACTCAACAGTTAGTAGATATGATGTTAGGAGTAATAAACAGACCTGTAAACCAAAATACATCCTTTAAAGACTTTAAATTAGTTGGACCACCAGAATTTAAAGGTACATTAGAACTTGTAGATGCACAGATTTGGATTTCTGAGATAGAAAAATTCTTCCTAGTAACCAATGTTAGTAATAACCAGAAGACAACTTTTGCAACTTTCTTCTTGAAAGGTGAAGCTAATTATTGGTGGGAATCAACCAAAGGTCGAGTAGAAACTGAAATTGTTCCTTGGGATAGATTTAAAGAGTTGTTCTTTGAAAACTATTTTTCCTAATCCCTGAAAGACCGAATGGAAATAAAATTTTTGGACTTAAAACAAGGAGATCTTATTGTAACCTAGTATACAGCTAAGTTTAATGAACTATCCAGGTTTGCTCCTCATCAAGTAACCACTGAACTTAGAAAGACTCGTAGGTACCAAGAAGGTTTAAAACCTCAGTTTCGGAGTAAATTATCAGTGCTTCAAATCAAAACTTTCTCTGAAATACTAGAGAAGGCCACTATAACTGAAAGTGAGAATGAAAATCTCACTAAGTTTCATCAGGACAAAAAGACTCAGAGTGAAAAAGGGAAAAGTAAGACAGAACCCAGTTCATGTGGGTTTAATAACAAGCGTAAATGGAATAATTCTTTTTCTAACAACTCAGGGAAAAAGATAGGAAATACTAATAATAATTTTAGTAATAATAATATTAAACCTTGTCCTAAGTGTAGTAAGAAACATAGAGGAGAGTGTCTTCTTAACAAATGCTTTAATTGTGGACAGTCGGGACATTATATTTCACAGTGTCCTCTTCCAAAGAAAAATAAATGTATTAATTGTGGTTCAATGGACCATTTTTCTAAAAACTGTCCCATAAACCAAGGAGGAAAAGGGGTTAGAATACCAGAGAATAATCAGTTGACAGTAGCTGCAGTTGGGGTTCAGAATCGACCTACCGTGAGAACATTTAATATGTCGGTGAGGGATGTTGTTGCTTCACAGGACGTGGTGACAGGTATCATCCCTATCAACACTTTAAATGCATATATGTTACTCAATTCTGGTGCTACCTGTTCATTCGTGTCTAGAAATTTCTCTACAAACTTGAATATGCCTTGTGAAAATTTAGACAAACCATTTTGTGTAGAAATTGCTAATAATGAAAGAATTTCGGTTAAGACCATATACAGAAACTGTAGTGTGGTAATAAAAGGACATAATTTTAAGGTAGATTTGATACCAATTCAGTTGGGATGAAGTCGGGGAAAGACAAATGTTGGGTCCTGAAATAATTCAACAAACCACTGAAACTATCAGAATCATACGTCAACGATTGCAAGCATCTCAAGATCGACAAAGAAAATACGCTGATCCACATCGTCAACAATGAAATTTTAGCGTAGGAAGCCATGTATTCTTGAAAGTATCTCCTTGGAAGAGCAAGATACGTTTTGGCAAGAAAGGAAAACTAAGTTTGAGGTTCATTGGACCTTTTGAAATTTTGAGAAGAATTGGTGAAGTTGCTTATGAAATAGCACTACCACCTGAGTTAAACCATATTCATAATGTGTTTCATGTGTCCGTTTTACGACCATACAAACCCGATTATAAACACGTTACAAATTATGAACCTATCCAAATCGAAGAAGATCTTTCTTATGTAAGAACACGTGTGCATTGTCGTCGTAAAAGAGCAAGTACTCCGTAATAAAGTGATAGCATCGGTTAAAGTAATATGGAGAAATCAGAACGTTGAAGAAGCTACATGGGAGCTTGAAGATAAAATGCAGAGAATTATCCTCAACTTTTACTTAACATGTCTTTGTAATTTCGAGGACGAAATTCTTATTAGTGGAGGTGAATGTAAAAACCCAAAACCCTAATAAGACTCGTATGTATAAATCCCATTATATAAATAAAATTTCTCTATTCTAAATGTGTTACGTGTTATTATATACTTGGTTTGACAAAATTGACCAAACAAATTTTTATCCGAAAAACGTCGTGCTTGACACTGTTAGGTTTGTAATATTCATAACGCAATCAAATTGCATAAAATTAGCGGAAGCGTGGAAAAATCAGAGTTTAAAAATTATTTACAAACCATATACCCGGATCACCCTTTATGCATAATTATTAATTAAACGAAAAGATAAAGAATAAAATCATACCCTTGAAGATCGAGCTTCCTCAGGTACAAGTTCACCTCCAATCCTTTTCGCGTTCAACTTGAATCCACCGGGTTTGGTTCCTTCCTTTGATCAACGTTAGCCACCCAAATGTTTGGCCTCTAGAGGTGATCCACCAAGGAAGAATAAAATTCAAGAAGATGGGTGTTATGGCTAACCCTAGTTTTCTATCTCTATAGAAAAGGCATACTCCCAACAACTTGGAATTATTACGTACTTTTTTAAAGTCAACAACCCATACCACCCATAATAAGACTCCTCTTATTTATAGATGTGGGCAACCCACCTTAACAATTAAGGAATTGGGTTTTAATTAATTAATTCTTTTAATTAATTAAGCTCCCTAATCTTATTAGGGATAATTAATTAAACTCTTTTAATTAATTTAACCTCCTAATCTTATTAGGAATAAATGAGAGTACTTATATTAAATTAATTCCTAAACTCTTTTAGAAATTAAAATAATAATAATTGTAATAATATTAATAAGACTCTCTTATTAATTTATATTTAATATTTCTAAAATATTAAATAATAATATTAAGCTATTTAATTTATTCTATCACCATAGATTAAATTAAATATACATAACATATTATTACGATTATGCCATTTACTTCTTAAATAATTATTCTTCCTTTTATGGTGTGACCCTTTAGGTTCTCCATATTAAACCTATGTGAATAAATCAATTAGAATAATTAAATCTTATTTAAATAAATAAATTAAATAATTAATTTATTTAAATAATATTTATTCTACAATAGGATAAGCCTCCCTGTAGCGATTAACGACTTTCCGGATAATATAGATTTCAACATTAATCATTAAAGAACCTTTGAGTAAATAGTTACCGACAATTCAATCCTTCCACCATACAATGTCCCAATTAAATATAAGACATGGAATTACTGTCAAGTCTTATTTTATTTAATTATATGTATTTCGATCCTTAAATGCACAACTCAAATAATGCAAATTAGAAACTCCTTTCTAATTTCATTCGCCTTAACCAAGGACTCTTTGGGTTGTCATTTATCGAATCACATAGACATTTCTCTTCTTTATTAGAAGTGGTAGATTCTTTATCGATCATACATTATCTCCATGTACAACTTATTATACCCAAGCATACCCTTTGATATACCCTAAGGGTCTTAAGGAATAAGTCAAAGTATAACTCATCATACACAAGATACTATGATGATCTCAAGTCCAAGGATTACTTATACTACTATCACTACAGAATTCCTATTGACAGCAAAATAAAACTCCATTAGGTATTCCTTAGCGAGCCACGCTCAAAGGTACTTATTCTCTAATAAGCACCTACATACTTGCTTTAGTGTTCCACACAAATGATCATGAGATCAATCATCCTCATCCAATGAGCAAGCAACGTATGTACCAATCTATCCGGATTCACTAATCCCCAATTTAGTAATCCAATGATTGGGAACTATTTTAGTTTTAAGCTTTCTAAGAATTTAGATCTCATTAGAATGATCATCATCATTATTCTAAAAGCATTGCTTAAAACTATGGGTTTATCACATATTATAAAACAAAGATCATGTAGATAATTAAAAGCCTTTAATAAATTAATACTTTTATTAATAAATGAATAAGATTGTTACAAAGTATATGCTTTATCATCAAACATGATTGGCTTGTATGCATATTACTTTCAATCTCCCACTTGCACTAAAGCCAATCGCCATGGTAACTCATACTCTTCTTCTCTAAGTGACGATTATCCTGCTGTTGGATAAGCTTTAGTTAATGGATATGTAATGTTGTTCATGAGAGTCCACTATCTCTATAGTGATTTCCCATCTTTCAATGATTCTAATAATCAAATGAAAGTGCCACAACACATGTTTAGATCCAAGATGAGACTTGGGAACTATTCCTAGTTACAGAATGAACTTTTAATCCAAACAATCAACTTGCAGCTTCATTTATAGCTATATACTTTGTCTTTATCACTAAACCAACAACTCTTTGCTGTTTGGAACCTTTCCAATTCACTGCACCACTGTTCAAGATAACACTTTACCTTAAAGTGGATTTTTCTGTCGTCTTGGTCTGTCTGAAAAACTTGAGTCTGTTAAGCCCTCTAGTTTTAATTTAGACCCACCATGAATATGATCACATCCTTAGTGCCGGTTAAGCACTTTAAGATGTTTTTCAACGACTCATAGGGAACTTCTCCGAATATGACCGATCAACATCGTGTCTCGTGACATTTCATTGCATACATGATTGTCACACTCATGCAATCTCTCTCTTCATTGGAGTCTATGGGGACTATTAAGAGAGATACACTCCATGGCTCATCAACATGAGACATCTCTTGGAGTTTGCCATGCTAAACGACTTTAGCATCAAATGAATATACGTTCCTTGGGTTAAGTCGAGCATCCTCTTAAATCTATCTATATAGATTTATATCCCCAATTAAGATACTCTTCCAAATCATTCATGGAGGAATGTTTAGACAACTTTATCTTTACTTGATTGTAGCATTGGTATGTCATTCCTTATCCGTAGTATATCAACATATAATATTAGGAATGTCACGACGCTCCCATCGACCCTTTTGTACACACTTAGAAGTCTTACCTCATCGAATGTAACTCGATCATCATCTTCTATGATCGTACCTCATCATCATCATCCATGATGAATCCATACCTCCTAGGTATCTTCTTGCACTATTCCGGACTTTTTACGATATTCGGTTGTGGTACAACAGTCTATCTACTGTGTTCCTCTTATTTGACTTATAGTGTTTTGTGGTTCTTGAACTCTTCAAGATCTATTATCCTCCCACTAGCCCCTTCAATGATAAACACCTTTATCTTAGAAGGTAGTGTGTTTCGCAACAAACACCTTTTGCTAAATAGGATTATAGAGCATATACCCTAAAGTTACTTTAGGATGTCCCACAAATCGACACTTGTCAAATTTTGTCCCAAGCTTACCTTTTGAAACCTTTTCACATAAGTTGGACAACCCTTTATCTTAACATACTTAAGATTAGAATCCTCCCGTCCATAACTTTTATGGAGTCTTGGGGCCGGATTTTGAGGTTACCTTTTTGTAGATATGTAGCCATTTCTAGGACATAACCCTGAAGGATACCGGAATGGTCGGTAAGATCATTATAGACCGCACCATGTCCAACAAGGTACGAATTTTCCATTCAGATACATCAATCAATTATTGCGTATCAGGAGGTGTCCATTATGAGAAAACCATTTGAGATGATCTAGAAACTTATTGCACAAGTATTCCTTCCTTGATCTGATCAAAGAATCCTAATACTTTGCCAATTTGTTTCACTTTTGAATTCTTTGAACCTTTCAAATAATTCACACTTGTATTTCAGCAAATACACACATTCAACTCTTTGAATGATCATCTCCTTTTCTTATACTAATTTGTTCAATATGCAAAATTATTTTCATGTAAGTCAAGTATACAAAATTTATTAAGTAATATTCCAGTTCTATACAAAACATTATTATTATAAATAGAACAACAATTGTTCTTAATTATAATACCAAAAATTTTATTGTCCAACAATAAAATGGAAATAATATTTTAACAAGAACTGGAATACAATAACAACTTATCGACTTAATAGATTTGCTCGTATGCATTGCTAAACTATAAGTTTCTATGGCTAATGCAACAACCTTTGCTTCATTTTCCACACATAGGATTACTTATATTTGTTTAGCTTTCTACTTACGCTTGGTCCTTCATAAATCTATATTTATGATAACCAAAGCCTCGTTATCCAATACCCAAGTAGAACCTCGACTTAAAGAAAAATTTATTTCAATCATGAACAAAATCGATTTATAACCAAACTTCACTAAGCTTCTTTGGTTAGCCTCTCGCAAGATGCTTCTCGTAGTTTCTTTCCAAAGGTCCAAAGCTTATTGCGATTGGAAGCAAACTCCTTTGCTATCCGTGACGCTTTTGTTCTTATTATCCTTTGTTTATGCCTTTCTATTTACCTTATTTGAATCGCTCTTCTTTTCGAAGATCCTTTGGCCCCTACCAAGAAGACTTGATCTTTCTTGGTTGGAAAGTGACTCTCAACCTTTTTCAATATATTAAGCAAATCAGCAAAGCTGATATCTAGCTTGTTCATATGAAAAATTCACAACAATTGTGAAAGGAGTTCTGGAGTGAGTGCAAGATCAAATCTTGGCTCAACTCTCCATCCATGACAAAACCAAATGTCCTAATTGATCAATCAAATTGATTATGTTAAGAACTTTTGTATGCATTTATAGTGCCATTGGCCATTCTAGATCGGAAAAGCTCCTTAGATATCCGATATCTATCGGTCCATTTTCTCACCATCAACTACTTGATGTGCGGGAGTATAGTAGAAGTATCCATAGTTTCAGTCGACGTGAAGCTCGTTACTCATGGACGCCTTGAGCATGATGCATCGAGCCAATCAGTGCATCATTTTGCCACTTTCTAAAAGTAGCAATGTCTTCCTCGAGGCATTATCTCGCAACCATTGCGAGATAGGCATATTAAGGACATAAGATAACTTTTTCACTATGAGAACTATTCTCAAATTCCTTAACCAATCCATTTAATTGATTACGATTAATTTAGCATCTAATATGCTTCGAGTGATAGTAATTTTAGACATTGTAAAATTACGTAAAATGAATTTGTAATTAACAACATTTTAACATACATTCTATTATTAATTACCAAAATAATTTAGGTCTTGTTTTAGTTTGGTATCTCCCACTATTTTCTTCAAACTATATTACCCTCACTTATATAGTTCTAAGCATAATCTAATTAAAGATTTGCTAGTGAGAATAAGGATCCCATTTCAAATGTATATAGCCTTGTGGTGACACAACAAACTATATATAAATAAATAGGTAGACAACTTTTGTCAATTACATCAACTATGCAACTCCTCAGATTTTGCCTCTTAGATTATTTTGATCAAGTGGTGGCACATCCGAATCAAAATTATCCAAGTTAAGTCCGACCTAGCACTCCATATATTCAAAAAGAAAAATATCATCCTTGTGGTGACACAACAAAACAATATTGTTCAATTTTCTTTATAAGCATCAAATGTGATAAATTAACATCTTAAATACTTAATACTTGCCTTGTGGTGACACAACAAACTCATATTAAATATTTAATACTCTATTAATTTTATCATGTTAGAAGGCTTAATGACGTTCGATATTCCAAATATCTTTGAACGCTTAGGACTTAATATAAAAATTGAGGGTTTTGTTATTAATTTGTCTCATCTTGTTTAGCGCTAGCATTTATATATATATATATAAAAAATACGCGTCGTATTAATAAATATGAAGCATGTTTGCATAATATATAATATATATATAATATAAGCATGCACATATAGAATACTATATTCTACCCTGATTGATTATGAACTTTTATTCTAGTTTGGTTCACTAGAGCCACCACCAAGTGAACCAAAAGGTCAAACCCTAGGGGTGCAAGAAATAATATTTAAATATAACTATTACATTTAAACTCTAACTCCATTACAAATGGGTCTTCAAGCGCCTTCTTCCTTGATCTCCAATTTTTCAAAATAATTCTAACTATTCCTATTACAAAACTATTTAAAATAAATAGAAACCTTGATCGTGATCGAGGGAAGTACATAGGAGAGAGATAGAATTTACATTAAGAAAAAATTAAAGAAGACGGCAGTCGCAGAATTCCATTTATTAAAACCCATACATTCACGCATCCAACTAAAATAAAATCCAATCGCATTGGTTCAATAGTTCATAATCAATCCCATTTATTATCATACACATCACCATATGCATCAATAAATAACATTCATCTCATGAATAATAAACACTTAATATATATATTGATATCATTTAATGGGCAAAATTAGTTAGTATAAAATCTAATTTTGAATAAAAATAAACTCCTTTATTTTAATCCAAATTTAAATTAAAATAAAACTATTTTATTTTAATTTATCCTATTTTGAATAAAATAAACTATTTTATTTTAATCAAAATCTTTAATCAAAATAAACTCCTTTATTTTAATTAATTATGGAATCCAATTCCATATAATAAAAAAAAAAAAATCTTTAATTAAAATAAACTCTTTATTTTAATTAATTATGAAATCCAATTCCATGTAAAAAAATCTTTTATTAAGGAAACACTTGATATTCTTTCCTATTCACAAATAAACTCCTTTATTTTTTTGAATAATATGAAATCTTATTCCATATCTAAATAAACTCCTTTATTTAAGGAAATTGGGATTCTCTTTCCTATTCACAAAAAACTCTTTTATTTTGAATAATATGAAATCCTATTTCATATCTAAATAAACTCCTTTATTTAAGGAAAATAAAATCCAATTTCAACTCCAATTAGTTATCGTGGAATCAAATTCCAACTCTAATTAGTTAAGATGAAATTTAATTTTAAAATTAAAATAAACCTTTTATTTTAATATTAAAATAAACCTTTTATTTTAATATTAAAATTAACATTTTATTTTAATTATAAAATAATTAAGAATAATATATATATATATAGTATATATATATATAACTATTATATATATATATATATATATAATATAATAATCAATATATATATATATTTGATTCCCTAAGACATAATCTTCCTGGACAAAACTATTTCCTCCTGTTGCGGAATCAACTAAAGAAACAGGATGGTATTTATATTAAACAAGGCAACACCTTTTTTTTTTTTTTTTTTTTTTTTTCGTGCATAAGTTGATTTCCTGTAACATGGCAGGCTCCTTCGTTCCAAAAGTGTAGCTCGACAGTGGGTATGTATTTACCACAGGCGATGACACCATTGTAACTCTCTATTCAAATTCTCTTTGTCTCCTCTAACCGGATGCCGCCGGTCTGACACCGGATCTATGAAGAATGTTGATAAAAATTTCCCGAAAATAGTTTTTTTTTTTTTTATTAAATTTTATACAATAAAATTATGCCCAATTAAATTGTTCTAAACACATATCAATATACATATCAAATAAAATAATTAATAATTCGCATAAAGGTTTGGGCTTCGATACTGCTGTTAGGTTTGTAATATTCATAACGCAATCAAATTGCATAAAATTAGCGGAAGCGTGGAAAAATCAGAGTTTAAAAATTATTTACAAACCATATATCCCGGATCACCTTTACGATAATTATTAATTAAACGAAAAGATAAAGAATAAAATCATACCTCGAAGATCGAAACTCCTCGTCAAGAGTTCACCTCCAATCCTTTTCGCTCAACTTGAATCCACCGGGTTTGCTTCCTTCCTTTGATCAACGTTAATGGCCAAATGTTTGGCTTTCAGAGGTGATCCACCAGGAAGAATAAAATTCAAGAAGATGGGTATAGCTAACCCTAGTTTTCTATCTCTATAGAAAAGCGTACTCCCAACAACTTTGGAATTATTACGTCTTTTTAAAAGTCAACAACCCATACCACCCATAATAAGACTCTCTTATTTATAGATGTGGGCAACCCACCTTAACAATTAAGGAATTGGGTTTTAATTAATTAATTCTTTTAATTAATTAAGCTCCCTAATCTTATTAGGGATAATTAATTAAACTCTTTTAATTAATTTAACCTCCTAATCTTATTAGGAATAAATGAGAATCTTTATATTAAATTAATTCCTAAACTCTTTTAGAAATTAAAATAATAATAATTGTAATAATATTAATAAGACTCCTCTTATTAATTTATATTTAATATTTCTAAAATATTAAATAATAAATATTAAGCTTATTTAATTTATTCTATCACCATAGATTAAATTAAATATACATAACATATTATTACGATTATGCCATTTACTTCTTAAATAATTATTCTTCCTTTTATGGTGTGACCCTTTAGGTTCTCCATATTAAACCTAATGAATAAATCAATTAGAATAATTAAATCTTATTTAAATAAATTAAATAATTAATTTATTTAAATAATATTTATTCTACAATGGGATAAAGTTCTCCCAATGCGATTAACGACTTTCCAGATAATATAGATTTCAACATTAATCATTAAAGAACCTTTTCGAGTAAATAGTTACCGTATAATTCAATCCTTCCACCATACAATGTCCCAATTAAATATAAGATATGGGAATTATCGTCAAGTCTTATTTTATTTAATTATATGTATTTTCTGATCCTTAAATGCATGAACTCCAAATAATGCAAATTAGAAACTCCTTTCTAATTTCATTCTGCGCTTTCCAAGGACTACTTTGGTTGTCATTTATCGAATCACATAGACATTTCTCTTCTTTTATTAGAAGTGGTAGATTCTTTATTGATCATACATTATCTCCACGTATAACTTATTATACCCAAGCATACCTTTTGATATACCCTAAGGGTCTTAAGGAATAAGTCAAAGTATAACTCATCATACACAAGATACTATGATGATCTCAAGTCCAAGGATTACTTGACTACTATCACTACTGAATTCCTATCGACAGCAAATAAAACTCCATTAGGTATTCCTTAGCGAGCCACGCTCAATGTACTTATTCTCTAATAAGCACCTACATACTTGCTTTTAGTGTTCCACACAAAAATGATCATGAGATCAATCATCCTCATCCAATGAGCAAGCAACGTATGTACCAATCTATCCGGATTCACTAATCCCCAATTTAGTAATCCAACGATTGGGAACTATTTTAGTTTTAAGCTTTCTAAGAATTTAGATCTCATTAGAATGATCATCATCATTATTCTAAAAGCATTGCTTAAAACTATGGGTTTATCACATATTATAAAACAGCATCATGTAGATAATTAAAAGCCTTTAATAAATTAATACTTTTTATTAATAAATGAATAAGATTGTTACAAAGTATATGCTTTATCATCAAACATGATTGGCTTGTATGCATATTACTTTCAGACACCTCGTGCTTAAATTGTTTTTCTATAATTAGACTTTTCGGTAAAATTATTTTGACAAGTTGCTTTGTCGTGCTTACACTGACAAAACGCTTTGTCGTGCTTGTTAGGATTAGTGAGAAATTTAGGTTAGTAAACCTAGGTTAACAAACCCTAACCCTAATTAGCAAAACCCTAAACCTAGTTTATAAATTAAACCCTAATTAGCTAATCTAAACCTAACTAGCTTATGTTAACACCTAATCATGGTTAGTAAACTTCTATTAGGTACTAATTAACATTACTTAACATTCCTAATCATTAGAAACAAAACCCTAATCAAGATTAGTGAAGATTTAAACCAAATTAAGCTACTAATTTGATCAACTAGCTCACAAGTAGGTTGAGAGTCACCATTTCAAGATCCAAAACATCACATGACATGCTTCCAAACTCCCAAGCAACTGAAGAATCACAAATCAGATCTTTATAGAGGCAAGTAGGTGGAAAAATGACCAAAAAGCCAAGTTGAAGAATTCTATAAATAGGAACCTTAGGGCTGAGCAAACTCATGAATTCTCAAAGCTTAGATACACTTATAAACCTACCATATCAAGCCTGGGTGTTAACAGCAACAAGATCAAAAGATAGAATCAAGAATTGCTCAAGTTAAGGTACTTATTAGCCTTCGAATAGCATAGCTTGACTGATCTACGCTCAGGCAAGTCTCATATACCCAATTTATTACTTATGCAAAATTTATCAACCCTGTTTATTCGCTGAACAAGATTCTATCTTGATATACTGTTGATATAATACACCTACATTGAATTACCTATTATTCAAAAGTTATTGCTATAGTTCCAGCATGACTAAGAAATGAATTGTTTATTCATATGATATTGTTTATTGAGCATAAACTGTTATGTCAAACCAAATTGTTTTGGTAAGACAATCTTATACTGAAGTTGAGTATCCCGTAAGGGAGCGAAGTTTAGTCAATGAATATATTGATAGTAAATTGTAAGTGTATTTTGAGCACTGTAGGTGATATGCATACTCCTAGGATGTTGAATAGGCTGATCCCATATCTCACATCTGAATATAATTTCTAAGTCTTTGTGATCGATGTAAATGATAAAAATTCCGAACTAGTTGGAATTAGAAATCCGTAAATGGTAACAACTATCAAATTCGAAAATTTGAATTGTTATAATTCTTCAAATCCTATATTGTTATAAATATACAACTTGCTGAGCATGTCATAGCTCACCCTTTCAAATTATTCTCGTTGCAGTTTTAGATGGTAATCCTGGAACATCTGGAGTAGATAAAGGGAAGCCTCCCTACATATATTAGATTATATTCTTGTCTGTAAGAATACCTTGTAATAAGAACTCGTTATGAGAATTTTGTAATCGAATCATAATATTATGATATATATATATATATATAACATCTTTTATTTCCATAAACCGTGTTTTCTTACATATATAGATGTAAAGTAAGATGTCTTCTATTCTAGTTGAGATCCTTGGGAACTATTTATCTGAGTGAGGGTGTTAATAGCATGGACTGTTCATGTTATTATTAATACTCTGAATTTCAGATAGATGGTTACTATCGATACGATAGTATATATTCACATGACATAGACTATACATCTGGGTGAGGGTATTAGTAATATGGACTGTTCATGTTATTACTGATACTCTGAATTTTGGATAGATAGACTCTAGTCACAGATACAGTTCATATATTCAAGTGAGGGTATCCAAACACAGTAATATTTCTCTTGGGAATTACCATCTGTTATGGGATACTGTGAATCTTGAATCTATGGGAATTATATTTGATAGTCCCTCTATCTAATGTAATATTTTAATCAGATACCATGGGTGTATAGATTTAAATGCATTATGTTAATTCTTTGTAAACACCATACCGGATACCACGGGAGTACAGGTATGGGGGTGTTACATTTAACAACAACTAACAAGGTCAAACAATAACACAACCGAGAGATATAAGCCATCAAAGTTTCTGTCATAGACTGTTTCTTCATTTCAGGGTTACCCAGAATGAAGAACAGCTTGAAGGTGTTACTTTAGGCCTCCACTACTTGGTATACGTGTACTATTTTTGTGATATTAGGCTTGCAGTGTGTAGAACACATGTAGGTGTACAGATCTATTACATAACATAATCATAACAACAATACAATCGAGAGATCTAACCCGTGCCAACCCATGTCAGAAGTCACGGTTTAAGTTTTCCGGTTACCCGAAAACTCATCTCGTGAACTTCTTGCTTGGTTTTGACCGCTCACTACTCTCATGAAATTTATGGTTTGAGTGATATATAGGCATGGTTATAGAGATAATACTACATGCTACAATCTGGATACAATAATATCAACAACCAACATTAAACCTGACTGATCCAAGCAACTGAAAACATTGTCAGACGTGTTCTTGAGTTTCTGGGTTGCCCAGAAACTCAAGCAGTCACAAGGGTACTACTTTGCAGCCTTATAGATTACGGTATAAGTCTGGTTTATGTGGTATCAAGGTTTAAACATGTAGTAGTGATGTCAGAGTACAACTACATAACATCAGATTATCATGAAGACATCACCATCTCAAGTTTTGAACCGGTCAAAGTATGGGTCAGTCGTTGTTCTTCACATTTATGGGTCTTCCCAGATTTCGTCAAGAACAGTTGGTCAATGCTACTTTGACCAAGTATAACTTTGTTTCTACGTATTTTCTGGGTGAGATAAAAGCTTTATTATGTAGACCTTTTACCAGACTACAACTTTAAACCTTTAAATCACCAAAACAATAAACGAACACGGATCTACAAGGCCTGACATTCACTGTCAGACAACAAGAAAATAAAATTTCCAGAGTTCTAAAATCATCAATTTTGAGCATCTAAGTGTTATGGATGTGAGTTATAACAACCCAGATCACTAAATGGCACCTTATAACATAACATCTAACATGAAATCAAAAATTGAAATTTAGGTTTAGGGTTTTACCTTTCTATGATCAAATTCTGATTCTTGGCTACTGAGTTTGTTATGGTTGTTAGTGGGCCTTGATTAGGGACTGAAATGCTCAAGAATTTCGTGGGTTGGACAGAGAGAAGCTTGGTTGAGTGTTGGTGAAAAATGAGCAAAGTTAGTAGTATTTCTCTCTCTCAATCTATATATAATATGGTGGAATTGTTACGGCTGATCGGATTTGAATGATTAAAGGTTGGTACTAGACCACATGGCTAGCTAGAGTTGGTCACCCACTCCTTACTAGGGCTAGATCTACACTCCACCTTACTAAAATAATCAAAAGGGTAGTTTGGTCATTTGGTGTTTACTTTTAGTGGCAATGTTGACATTTTCTCTCACCCGTTAGGGTTTAACCCTAGAGTTCCAAAAGTCTAAGTTCTAGGATTTTGAGATTAGGGCTAAAATGGGAATCTTAGTTTCTAAAAATTTGAATTAGGGTTCTCTAATTAAATTAGGTTTACTAATTACCTAGGATTTATAAATTAGGCTTTATAATATATTAATTACTATCAACCTTGTTAAATAAATACCTAGGGTTTATAACTTTGCAATTAGGGTTCAAATTTAATAATTAGGGTTTCTAGATATTAATTAGGGTTTACCTAATTAACATTAAATATAATAATTTCCATAAATTATATTACACAATAACTTAATAATTTTTATAGTGTAATTGACTTATATACTATAATTTATCGATGAACGCTAGGGTTTGCCTTTGCTTTACTAAAACCTGCTTTTCACACATTAACATTACACAAATATCAAGCATGTTTATATTATTTGAAATACAATTAATATTACATTAATATTCTCATTCCTTATTCAACATCCAATTATTTGGGTTTTGAACCCATATCCCACATAACCTTCATATATAAGTTAAAATAATTAATTTAACTAATATAATAAAATGCAAATCATAATAATCCTTATAATCATATCATATATGTAATAATCATACTTTCATGGAAAATAAATAATAGATATTTTTATTACAAAATTAATTTATAATAAGAATATAACCTTTAATGATCAATAATTCTTAAAAGAATTTATTTATAATTATTCACATAATAAATAGGTTTTATCTGTCACATAAATACATATACTATTCTTTGCACATAATCCCACCTTTATATAAAAAAAATTAAATGAAAATTTTATTTTTTAATCATTTTGAAATTACTGGGGTATTACATTCACCCTCCCTTATAAGGATTCCGTCCCCGGAATCACCGCTTCAAAACTTATAGATACTAGGGAAAATAACATACACAGTCATTTCAAGTAGATCTCGATCAGATTCGATCGAACTGATCTTTAACTATTTAACATAAAACTTGTCCATCTAATCATACGAAAATTTAATTTCTAACAGAACTCAAATTTCTCCTTCAAATTTCTTTATAACAAAATAAAATCATATATAAGAAAATGAAATTGATTCAAATAATACCTGAAGTTCCATCCCCGGCTGCTACGGTATCCTGAACCGTTATGTTGAAGACTCTTGTGGTTGGTTTTGTTGAAGTTGGTCCCGTTATCGCCAGTGTTCCGTTGCCTCTCCCCGCATTCACGCTTCTGGCATCCATCCTTCTTTTCGGACAGTCCTTGACCTTATGTTCCGTTGATCCACACAGAAAACACCCATTGTTCGTCCTAGGATTGGGGCAGTTAGGAGAGATATGTCCCTCCTGCCCACACTTATAGCACACAAACTTACCACTAAGGCACTCTCCTAAATGATTCTTCCCACAATTCTTACATTGCACAACCTGCTTCCTCACACCTTCTTATTTGACTTGGACATTTCCAAAATTGTTCCATTTTCTCTTTCCATTCCCACTACCACTACCTTCTACCCTTCCCGCCTCCTCAACCTTACCCTTGCTCTTTTCTCCTCATTGAGGCTCATGGCCTCACTTCCCCCTTCAGCTATGATAGCCTTCTCCAAAAGTGATGCAAAAGTATTTATCTGAATTACCGCCACCTTATTGTAGAGCCAGGGTTTTAAGCCCAGCTCAAACCTCCTTGCCTTCCTTGCCTCCGTATCAACTTGATGCGGAGAAAACCTAGCTAATTCATTGAACTTTGCGGCATACTCCGCAGCTGTCATGTTTTTCTGCTTCAACTCTAAAAACTTCACCTTCATCCTAGCCTGCACACTAGACGAGAAATAGTTCTCAAAGAACAGCGTCTTAAACATAGTCCATGTTATCACTCCTTCTCTTGCCCTAACTTGATTTGCCTCCCACCAGAAATTCGCCTCTCCTTTCATCATATAGGTGGCAAAAGTTGTCTTTTGCCCCTCAGCTACCCTAGCGACTACAAACGCTTTTTCTATTTCCTTAACCCAAGTTTGGGCTTCTATCGGATCAGTGGTACCTTTATATTCTGGGGGTCCTACGGCCTTAAAATCCTTGAAGTTCGCAAACTGATTGTTTGGTTGATTCCCCACGGTCGGCATTCCATTCTGCATGGCTTGAGCTACCATGTTCACGAAATTCTGCATCAGGTTTGGTTATTGTCCTCCAACATTGTTGACAGATTCTTCTGCCCTTTGGTTTCTAGTTTGACATCTTGGCGGCATTATCTGGTTAAATAAAACATAATCTATATTTTATTACTTACATTCTAAACCTTATCGTATAAGTTAAATATTTTAAACTTGTTTCATTAACCAAACATAACTTCATATTCATTCAACAATTTCATAGTACATAACATAGCACATACTGCTTTAAACATCTGATATCCCTTTGTGACCACAAAAGTCGGGAATTACTGCTACAACTTATACATAAGTTAGAAATACTACACAGACATACTTATCATAGAACATACATATTCAAATAGTACTTATACTACTTATTCACTCCGCCTTTTCCTGATCCTGGACAACCTTTCGCTCGATGACCTTCCAATCCACAGATAAAACATGCACCTGGTTTATAGTCAGGACAATACAGAGAGGTATGTCCCTCATAATCGCAAATGTAACATATCTTTTTCCCTTTCTTCTTATCAGGTTTTCCTACATCGTGGTCTTCTATCTTTCTTTTCTCCTTCTTGTTCGGAGCTGCACACGATATGTTGCTCTTGGCTCCCATCTGATTAATCTGGATCTTAAGTTTATCTTGTTCTTCCATCATTTCGATTAATGCCTTTCGTAATTGGCTATTTAGTAGCTTTTCTATTTCCCATAACTTTTCCAGAGAAGAAACCTTGTTCCTCAGATTCTGCACTTCGGTTGATGCTTGATCAGCTCCAACTTCGGTGTCTGAATCACTATTTGTTAGTTCCACCATTTTTGGGTCTAATACTATATTCTCTAAAATGATCACCTCGTCAAGGTTATCTTCAACGTGAGCCTCTAGTTCAGCTATTGGCTTTGATATTGGCTCCTTCTTTACGATCTTAGGGTATCCTAATTCTTTTCCTCCTGACATCTACACAAAATTATCTAGATTAGTATATAATAGATACACACAACAATAAATACTTTTATATAAGTTATCTTTTATTTGGTTTGACGATGAATTTATCCCATTCATCTAACTTTAAACTCTATATGAGTTATATGTATTTTAAACATTTCCTTCTGCTCTAAGGTTATAGCCTAAGGTCTACTCCCACCTACGGTTTCTAACCTTAAAGCTCTGATACTAACATGTGACACCCCCAAATTCAGGTACTTGAAACCCGAACTCAGTGCTTCACGATACCATTTCTTTAAGCGAAATAATAATAATAATGTCATAAATATCAAACTTAATTTACATATCAGAGTTGTCTAAATCCCAGTTACGCGACCTTAAAACATTTCATTACATGATAGATAATAAATATCGTCAATTTATTTAAGTCTAGCTATTACATAAGATAACGCAAACTTAATCTGATAGCTTTCCTTTCCCTTTGTTCTTGCCTAAACCTTCAGGTCTATCATACATAGCTGAAAACATTTAAATTAAGCAAGGATGAGCATTTGATTGCCCAGCAAGTAATAACAATTATAAATATTAGCTGAAAGGATTAAATATTTTCTTTGAACGACTCTTCCACAACGAAGCAATAGTTGTGAAGTACTGAAGCAACACTAAACAACATAACAATTCTTATTTCAATTTTGAAACTACGTATTGACTATAAATGGAGAGCAGTTGATAGACTATGAACATAGTTTTCAGTTTTCAAAAAGGTCAAACAGAACTTCATCTGCAAACCATCATAACTTACAGGCACGGGGGGTGATCAGCCCGTTATGCCTTGTATTGATCAATACTACATACCAGAACGATATTCTCATTCATCATATCCGCCTCAGGCGCACAAAAGTTTTTCCCAGATTAGGGGTGTTCATACTTAGTCGGGATTCTAAACCAAAACAATTTGATTGGATACAAGAAGGTTTTATCATATTCAACGATATTTCTAAATCTGTGTCTAGCTGATAAAATAGCTTAGACGACTATATATATATATATATATATATCAACATGTGTTTAACTATAATGATTATCCAAGTGAGGACACTTGTATAAACATATTTCGAAATTAACAAACAAAATATATATATATGAGTTATATGATATAATATCATGTTGATAAACAATGATCGGATATAATATATACGACAATATGGTTAATAATCTAGTACAATAATAATATAAATCTGAAACTTTCTTACTCATGTCCATTGCATAAAGAAAATGCATATGTAAAGATACTTGCTTACGATATCCGTTGAATAAAGTAAAACAAGAGTTTAGGATACTTGCATAACATAAAGGATAGTTTAGATACTTACTCAAATAAAAGAGTAAGAGTTAAGAAACTTGTCTGGTCTGCTGCTTACACAACTTAATTATATCTTTAATTCAACGACCTATCATTTATAAGATTATTCTATTGATTGGAATAACATATAACACATAGTACTTGTAAGACCCCAACTATTATAAATAAAGATGAATTTTCTATAAATATTATTTTTGAATATTATGGAATAAATTTGATATAATGTTATAGTTGTGGGTAATATTTATAAATTTTTCAAAGTATGCAAGTTGTTATAAAATATTCGTTTGGTGGGAATATTCTTTTTGTTAGGGAATATTCGCATAACTACTCAATCATTGGTGGACCCCATAATGTAATTATTGTTTGATTGAGAAAAACGACAAAAATATTTTATAAAAATAACTACGGAGGTGTTATCGTTAAAACTGTTGAACTACCCTATTGGTAAAAAGTACGATGTCTGGCGCTGTGGTTGCATAGTAGCACATGGTATTGATTATTGATGCTTACGTGAGAAGTCACTCACCTATGCTCAATTATTACTACAATAATTCTTTGCGTCATCATATCTCTTATATTATTGATTCAATTATTGTCACAAGATTATCATCATATAATATATTATATTATTAATTGAGACGACAAGTTATAAATGATTAATAATTGTTGAAAGATTAAAATGTGTTGATTAAAAATAAAATGATTTGTGGTAATATTTATTCAATCCTTAATGTATATAAAGAGTCTGTATGAGACGTTTGTGGTAAGTTTGATTATTTTATGGGGGCCCATATGCCATCATCTAAGAGTCTCTTCATCAATAGTAATTACCTTTGTGAATAGTAATTACCTTCGTCGATAGTATTTACCTTCGTCGATAGTAATTACCTTCGTCAATAGTAATTACCCTTGTGAATAGTAATTACCTTCACAATAGTAATTACCATTACAGTGATCGAACCACTTGTCGTTTCACATTACAGGTGCCGAACCACTTGTCGTTTCACATTACAAAGTCCGAACCACTTGTCGTTTCACATTACAAAGCGCCAAACCACTTTTCTTTTCACATCACCAAATATCAAGCCACTTACCTTTTCACATGGCGGGTGCTAAGCTAGAAATCTTCTATAAATAGAGGCCTAGTGCTTCATTATTTTCACGAATTCATTCAAGCTTTAGAGAGAAAGTATAGAGAGAATAAGAGAGAAAGAAGAAGAGTATTTTGTTACTACACTACTGCAAGTATTCAATCTCCTACCAAAAGTAAGGGGTGTTATTCTTTCTTATTCATTAAGAGAATCTTTGTTATTCCATTGCTTATTATTCTGTTGGAATAACTCAGTATACGTGGTTTACCCTATACTTGGTGACATTCTTCTATTATTCTCGCTGGAACATCCTGCTCGTGCTGTCTTTACACCTGGACTGGTTCCGCTCTTTATTATTATTCTCATTTGGAACATCCTCATGCTCATGTGTTTTACACAGGACTGGTTCCGCCTTTATTATTATTTTGTTGGAACATCCTGCATACATGTGTTCTACATCGGACTGGTTCCGTCTTTATTATTATTACATTTGGAATATCCTGCATGCATGTTTTACACCTAACCGGTTCCGCTCTTTATTATTATTCTGCTTGGAACATCCTCGTCATGCGTGCGTTTACGCCGGGACCGGGTTCCGTTATTTATTATTCTGTTGGAATAACTTTTGCTGTGCGGTACCATCGCATGCATGGTGGTGATTTCTTTTGTTATTCCATTCTTTATTATACCCAATTGGTTAAAACTTTGACTTCTATACTCCATGAAATTAGTAGAATATCCTTGATATTTGCTTTTCATCCAAAGATCTTTTCATGGAAATATTCTTCCGATCATTCTTGAATTTTACTCTACAAAACAAAGATTCATGTTGATAATTTGGACGTTAATAATTCTGGGATAAAATTAATTCTTGAACTTGTTTTATTGAATTCTTATATCATTGTCATCATCCTCATGTTTATATTATGTTGAAAGTCATCCGTGGCTCGTAGTGCATAGATGGACTTGGTATGATTATGACCGAGACTATTCGGTTGTAATCATGACCGTAATGTTACAAATGATATGATAAAAATCCTCGGTTAGTAGTAGTGCATTGATGGACGATTGTTGGCATGATCATGACCATTAATGAATACACAACTATTCTTGGCACATGAGTGCATGAATAATTGTGGTCGTGATACTAAAGAATATCCTCGGCGTAGTGCGGGGGTGATTCGATGATGTGGATTATTTATTAAAGTGAGTCTCATTTATAACAAATGATGAAAACCTTTTAAATCATAAAAGATAGTAGATTTTATTTTCTACTTGACTCTTTTAATAGATTGCACATTCATTGCAGCTTAAACCGGTTGTCTATTGTATTTTATCGCTTTAACATTGTTGAGGACTATTGATAATTTATTCTCGCATTATCTTAGTCATAATATTTCTTACTAGGCTAGTTGAGCTCACCCTTTCTTTCACTGTTCTCTTCGTGAAATGAGAATATAGCTAGGACGAGTCGGAAACGAGTGATGGTCCGAAGATAGCATTAGTAGTCCTCACTACTATTACGCGAAATAGTGTGATAATAATTGTAATAAGGACTCCTTTTGAGTTTGTATAATATCTAGTAGACGATATTTGTATTCAAACTCACGCTTTATGTCGTATTGTACACGGCATTTATATTAGTAAGTTGTATTTAAATTACGTACCATGTATCCGACTACCCAAGATGGGTGATGTATACCTAATTTTGGGGTCATCACAACAGTATCGAGCTTAGGGATATGATCCTCTGCTAATGTGAGAATAATACTAGGAGGGAGAGACGGGAATACCTTTGCTAGTATGACCTACCTAAGTTTATGTGCTATTTTATTGGTTGGTCGAAAGATAGCGATAATTTGTTACACGTCAATTAACCTTTTGTTTTGTGGCGATGTCTCGAAAATGACATCCGAGAATGTTGAGAATAGCAATGGAGCGTGGCGATCGTTGATTCACCACATATCAATAATCGTGATAATGTGCATCGTAAGGCGACAATCCTCATGCAAAACAACAACAACCGACCAAATGATGAATGATCAAATGTTCGGAGAGGCTTTATGCAATTTATGCAACAAAGAGTGGCGAGCGACTCTGCCCAAAACGTAGGTGGAAACACGGAAAACTCTCTGCAAGGTCACCGCTAAACAATTCAAGGAGCCGGACCACCGGAGTTTAAGGGAGAGCCAAAACCACTTCGGCGGAAGCATGGATAAAGCAGATTACCAAGATATTTGATGTCTTGGGATGCTCCGAGGAGCAAAAGGTTCCTTTCACGCCTTTATGTTGCGTGCGTGGAGAGGCGATTCATCGGTGGGAAATCGAAAACGACTCAACTCGGCAGATTGAAGATATCTTGGGAGAAGTTCCAGAGTCGCTCAATGACAAATACTTTCCCGAAAGTATTCGCCACATGAAGGAGGTGGAGTTTATCAAGTTAGAACAAAACAATATGACCGTATCGCAATACGAGGCAAAATTTGGGGAGTTATCACGGTTTGTGTCCCACTTGGTGGATAATGAAGAGAGAATGGCGCGAATGTTTTTAAGAGGTTTGAAGCCGGAGATACGTCAACATCTTATTTCTCATAAACTGTGTTTGTATTCAGATGTTGTAAATAGGGCTCGATTAGTGGAGTGCGATAATGAGTCAACGCTTAACTAAAAGAGAGCAAATTAAGAAAATTATAATACCAAATGAGAGTAGTCATCGAAGCGGTGACAACAAGCGTGGAGGGAATCAACATGCCAGATATGGTAACCACTTCGGTGGTAATCGTACAAAAAACAATAAGAATGGACATTTCAAGAAAATGAGATTCAACAATGATGGAAAGACGTCAAAGACCAAAGACCCGTTGTTAAGGAAGGAGAAAGACCACCTATCATATGCTTCAAATGCGGAGGAGAAGGACACATCGGTCAAATCGCGCCATGCCATCCAAAGCATGGTATAATTGTGGAAGAGAAGGTCACTTAGCTCGATTTTGTCGTTTATCGAAGACAAATTCAATTTAGATGGAGGCACCAAAGGTCATCCCGGAAAAGTCAAAACCCAGAAGGCAAGGGAGAGCGTTTGTTGTGACCTCCCAAAGAGCAAGGAATCCGAATGAGGTCATCACGGGTAAGCTTATCATAAACTCTAATGAAGTCATACTTTATTTGATACCTGGTTCTACCCATTCTTTTATTTCTCCTACTTGCGCTCATCGATTAAATTTGACTCAGGAGAAATTAGACTTTGACTTATCTGTGGAAACTTCGTTGGGAGAAACCTTCATTACATCCACTTTTATAAAGTCTTGTATGGTTCAAACCGATACCCTCACATTACACCGTCGATCTTATTTCATTAAAATACTTGCATTTGACGTGATTCTAGGATTGATTGGTTAACTACTTATCATGCAAAATTGATTGTTTTCGTAAGGTTGTTACCTTTCATATTCCTAATCAACCTATTATGCTAATTCAAACGACCAAACCATTAAAATCGATCACGGTCATCTCAAGCCATAAAGCTATTCGTTTATTGAAAAACGGATGTCAAGCTTTCTTAGCTCATGTCACGATTTAAACAAAAATACGCCGGTTTTGAACGATATTTCTATTGTTAATAAATTTCCGACGTATTCCCCAAGAACTTCCGGCCTACCCCAGGCGTGAAATTGAATTTTGTATCGACCTTGAACCCTTGATAAAACCTATTTCCAAAGCCCCATATCGAATGGCTCTATTAAACTTCGTGAGTTAAAGACCCAATCGCAGAATTGTTAGACATTAGCTTTATTCGTCCTAGTACTTCTCCTTGGGGTGCTCTGTTCTATTCGTGAAGAAGAAAGATGGGAGTATGCGACTTTGTATTGATTATTGGGAGTTGAATCATGTCACCATCAAAAATAGGTATCCATTGCCACGTATTGATGACCTATTTGACCACCGTGCAAGGAGCCAAATTCTTTTCAAAGATTGATCTTCGCTCGAGATATCACCAATTGAAGATTAGAACCACGACATTCCAAAGACGGCTTTTCCGGAACTCTGACGGGCATTATGAATTAGTAGTCATGTCCTTTGGATTGACTAATGCTCCTCCGCCTTCATGGATATGATGAACCGAGTATTCAAGGAATATTTAGATCACTTTGTGGTCGTCTTTATTGATGACATCCTTATTTATTCCAAAAGCCGTGAAGATCGTGAGCAACACTTGAGGCTGACACTCCAAAAGCTTCGTGAATATAAGCTTTATGCCAAGTTGAAGAAATGTGAGTTCGGCTTGAAGAAGTAGCATTCCTTGGGCACGTGGTATCAAGTCATGGAATATTTGTTGACCAGCAAAGAAAGATTGAAGCTATTCAAAGTCGGGAACAACCTAAATCGATGATCAAGTATGTAGCTTTCTCGGTTTAGTGGTTATTATCGAGATTCGTGGAAGGATTTTCTCGAATCGCTACTCCATCGACTCAAATTGACTTGGAAGATACAAAGTTCGGTTGGAGCGAAAGAATGTGAGAGGAGTTTTCAAGAACTCAAGAGGAGACTTATTTCAAAGACCGCTACGACAATACCATCCGCTCGGAGGGATTTGTCATTTACTGATGATGCTTGGGAAAAGGGGTTAGGATGTGTTCTCATGCAACATGGAAAAGTTATAGCCTATGCCTCGCGACAACTCAAAGAATATGAGAGGAATTATCCTACTCATGATCTAGAGTTGGCGAATTGTTATCTTTCACACTTAAAATTTGGAGGCATTACTTGTATGGGGAGAAAGTGGAGATCTTTACGGATCATAAAAGCCTCAAATATTTCTTCACTCAAAAGGAACTCAACATGTGACAACGACGTTGGCTTGAATCTGTTGAAAGATTATGATCATACCATCCAATACCATCCTGAAAAGCGAACGTGTTAATTATCGATTGAAGCGTAAGATCGTATGCAAGTACGAGTGCGTTATTGTCAACACAAAGGCCCATTTTGTGTGACTTGCAAAGGATGGAGATAGAGTTAAAGACTCGTGGACGCGTGTGATGATAGCGAATATACGAGTAGAACCGACTTTAATTGATAAAGTTAAAGTCGCTTTCAAGCTACGCACACGGAGTCGATGCGTATGAGGAAGAAAGTGCAAAAGGTGCTATCTTGGGAAGCAAGAATCGATGAAGAAGGAATACTTGAGTCAACTCCGGACTTTGTGTTCCTAACGACCACGATTTAAAGTATAATATCATGATGGAGGCGCACAACACACCATTTGCAATCCATCCCGGGAGTACCAAAATATATCATGATATTCGCCATACATTTTGGTGGAGCAATATGAAGAGAGAGATAGCGCTGCTTATCTCAAGGTGTCTAACTTGTCAACGAAGAGTTAAAGCGGAGCATCAAGTACCAAAAGGTCCATTGCAACCACTTGAAATTCCGAATGGAAGTGGGAGCACATTACCATGGATTTCAAGTTCGGCCTTCCTAAGGTTTCTCAAGGCATTGATGCGATTTGGGTCATTGTTGATAGATTGACCAAGTCTGCTCATTTCTTACCGATCTGAAACTTATACACTTGAACGTCTTGCTCAGATGTACATAAACGAGATTGTAAAGATCGCATGGTATGCTTGGTATCCATAGTTTCGATCGAGACCCAAGATTCACTTCACGATTTTGGGTTAGTTTGCAAAAAGCTATGGGCACAGACTTACGATTTAGCTTCGGCATATCATCCTCGATTTTACGGACGGTGGAGAGAGGACTATTCAAACTCTTAAAGATCTATTAAGACTCTGTGTCCTTGATTTCAAGGGGAGTTGGGACAAGTTCTTACCATCGGTGGAGTTTTCCTACTACAACAACAGCTTATCAAGCAAGTAGTGGCATGGCTCCATTCAAGCGTTGTATGGAAGAAAGTGTCGTTCTCCAAGATCTTTGGGATGAGGTGGGTGAAGCAACGTTGTTGGGGACCGGGAGTTGAATACGTATGACTACGGAAAAGATTCAAACGATCCGACAACGTATAAAAACCTCACAAAATCGACAAAAGAGTTATGCTAATCTTCATCGAAAGGGACGTGGAATTCGATATAGAGATCATGTGTTGTTAAGAGTTGCTCCATGGAAAGGAGTTACAAGATTTGGAAAGAGAGGAAAACTTAATCCTCGATTCATCGGTCCATTTTAATCCTCGATCGAGTAGGAATCGTGGCCTATAGACTCGCTTTCTACCGCCAAATATGTCTCGTGTTCATAACGTTTTTCACATATCTATGTTACGTAAATATGTGAAAGACCCGAACCATATTATTGAGTTAGAACCGGACGAAATAGCGGAAGATTTGACGTATGAAGAGGTTCCTGTTCAAATTTTGGATAAGAAGGAACGTATTCTACGCTCCAAGGTTATACCTCAAGTCAAAGTTTTGTGGAGGAACCACGATGTTGAGGAAATGACTTGGGAGTTAGAATCTGAAATGAAATCAAGGTATCCTTACCTCTTCGACATACCAGGTACGTACCCTAATTTCGAGGGTGAAATTTCATAAGAAGGGGAGGTTGTAAGACCCCAGCTATTATAAATAAAGATGAATTTTCTATAAATATTATTTTTGAATATTATGGAATAAATTTGATATAATGTTATAGTTGTGGGTAATATTTATAAATTTTGCAAAGTATGTAAGTTGTTATAAATTATTCGTTTGGTCGGGGAATATTCTTTTTTTGTTAGGGAATATTCGTGCATAACTACTCAATCATTGGTGGACCCCACAATGTAATTATTATCGGATTGAGAAACGACAAAAATTTTATAAAAATAACTACGAGAGGTGTTACCGTTAAAAGCGTTGAACTACCCGGTGGTAAAGTAATAAAGATGTCTGGCGTGGTTGCATAGTAGCACACTACCAGATTGATTATTGATGCTTACGTGAGAAGTCACTCGGTATGCTCAATTATTACTACAATAATTCACGCATCATATCTCTTATATTATTGATTCAATTATTGTCACAAGATTATCATCAGATAATATATTATATTATTAATTGAGACGACAAGTTATAAATGATTAATAATTGTTGAAAGATTAAAATGTGTTGATTAAAAAATAAAATGATTTGTGGTAATATTTATTCAATCCTTAATGTATATAAAGAGTCTCATTATGAGACGTTTGTGGTAAGTTTGATTATTTTATGGGGGGGCCATATGTCATCATCTAAGAGTCTCTTCGTCGAATAGTAATTACCTTTGTGAATAGTAATTACCTTTATCGATAAGTAATTACCTTCGTCAATAGTAATTACCCTTGTGAATAAGTAATTACCTTCGTCAATAGTAATTACCATTACAGCGCCGAACCACTTGTCGTTTCACATTACAAAAGCGCCGAACCACTTGTCGTTTCACATTACAAAGGCCGAACCACTTGTCGTTTCACATTACAGCGCCAAACCACTTTTCTTTTCACATCACCAAATTCATTCAAGCCACTTGCCTTTTCACATGGCGGTGCTAAGCTAGAAATCTTCTATAAATAGAGGCCTAGTGCTTCATTATTTTCACGAATTCATTCAAGCTTTAGAGAGAAAGTATAGAGAATAAGAGAGAAAGAAGAAGAGTATTTTGTTACTACACTCTGCGAGATTCAATCTCCTACCAAAAGTAAGGGTGTTATTCTTTCTTATTCATTAAGAGAACTGTTGTTATTCCATTGCTTATTATTACGCTGGAATAACTTTTATACGTGGTTTACCCTATACTTGGTGACATTCTTCTATTATTCATTGGAACATCCTCGTGCATGTCTTTTACACCGACTTCGGTTCCGTCTTTATTATTATTCTCATTGGAACATCCTCATGCGTGTGTTTTACACTGCACACGGTTCCGTCTTTATTATTATTCTGCTGGAACATCCTGCTTTATGTGTTCTACATCTGACTTCGGTTCCGCTCTTTATTATTATTACATTGAATATCCTGCATGCGTGTGTTTTACACCTTACTTCGGTTCCGCCTTTATTATTATTCATTTGGAACATCCTGCTCACGTGCGTTTACCTTTAACCTAGTTCCGTTATTTATTATTCTGTTGGAATAACTCGCTGTCTTGATCCTATCGCATGCATGGTGATTTCTTTTGTTATTCCATTCTTTATTATACCCAAATAAGTTAAAACTTTGACTTCTATACTCCATGAAATTAGTAGAATATCCTTGATATTTTCTTTTCATCCAAAGATCTTTTCATGGAAATATTCTTCCGATCATTCTTGAATTTTACTCTACAAAATAGTATCATGTTGATAATTTGGACGTTAATAATTAGGGATAAAATTAATTCTTGAACTTGTTTTATTGAATTCTTATATCATTGTCATCATCCTCATGTTTATATTATGTTGAAAGTCATCTCATGGCCCAGAGTGCATAGATGGACTTGGTATGATTATGACCGAGAGACTATTCGGTGTAATCATGGCCGTAATGTTACAAATGATATGATAAAAATCCTCGATGGTAGTAGTGCATTGATGGACAAATTGTTGGCATGATCATGACCATTAATGAATACACAACTATTCTCGGCCGTAGTAGTGCATGAATAATTGTGGTCGCGATACTAAAGAATATCATTGGCCGTAGTGTAGGGGTGATTTGATGATGTGGATTATTTATAAAAGCTGAGTCTCGGCTATAACAGTGATGAAAAACCTTTTAAATCATAAAAGATAGTAGATTTTATTTTCTACTTGACTCTTTTAATAGATTGCATATTCCGCTGCAGTTAAACTGGTTGTCTATTGTATTTTATCAGTTTAACATTGTTGAAGACTATTGATAATTTATTACGCATTATCTTAGTCATAATATTTCTTCTTGGGCTAGTTGAGCTCACCCTTTCTTTCACTGTTCTCTCTAGAAATGAGAATATAGTTTGGGACGAGTCGGGGAAGCGAGTGATGGTCCCGAAGATAGCATTAGTAGTCCTCACTATTACGTGAAATAGTGTGATAATAATTGTAATGAGGACTCCTTTTGAGTTTGTATATTATCTAGTAGCGATATTGTATTCAAACTCACGCTTTATGTCGTATTATGCGTATACGCTTATATTAGTAAGTTGTATTTAAATTACATACCATGTATCGACTACCCAAGATGGGTTATGTATACCTAATTTTGGGGTCGCCACGATCTTTATTATTCAAATCAACACATATCCTAATTATATTGTCTCATGGTTATATTAATCATTAAGACATAAACAAATACTTATGCAAATCAAACTATATCAGCTTTGAGATCAATTTCTGTAGCATTTTGGTGCTCAACCGGACTTTATCGGTAATTATCGAGTTTAAAACTCTCTCATGCAGATTCAATATTATCTTGGATATTTTAAATACCACCATATTATTTTTAAATGACTTATAATAATTTCTAAATAATTATTATAATTTATCTTGATTTTCAAACTCTAGAACCATTATTAAATGATGTAAATATTAGATAATTATATTATCATTAATATTTAAATAATATTATAATATTAATGCAACCATTGCCAAAATATCAAAGTTATTTTTAATAACTCAAAATATTTTTAAAGTATTAATATTACCCTTAAATGACTTTTAAAACATTCAAAATCATTTTAAACAATTACCAATAATATTAAAATATTAATGTATTATTCATTAAATATAAAAAGTCACTTATAATTACTTAAAATATGTTTAAACCATTTATATCCTTTTTTAAATAATTTTTAAATCAATAAAATCATTTTTAATTTATTTATTTAATATAATTATTAAATAAATCTAATATCATTAATATTAAATTATTAATGAAATTTACTTTAAAATATTGAAAGTTACATTTTATAACTTAAAATATTATTAAATACCATATTATCATTTAAAATGATTTTAACATAAAAAAAATCATTTTTAGTTAATTTATTTAGTGCATTTACTAAATAAATAATATTCAAATAATTACTAATATTTATGGAAAATATGCCAAATTATTAAAAGTTAATGTTTATGACTTAAAATAATTTTTAAAACTAATTTTATAATTTTCAGAATTTATTTATTATTTTTAAATAATTTTTAGAATTTATTTCTATTTTTAAATCATTTTCCGAAAATTAGAAAATAAAAATAATAGAAACTGTCGCTATAGGCTATAGCGACCTTTCGTCATCATTGTTGGTGTTCTTAAGCTCAAGAACACTGACAAGGCAGTTAACGAGGGGGTACGTTTGACCAAGTGTAATTCAGTGTGCATAGTGTTTCTGGGCTAGCCATTGATTAGATCTTGTAGTACTAGTGTAACACTACATTTAACAACAACTAACAAGGTCAAACAATAACACAACCGAGAGATATAAGCCATCAAAGTTTCTGTCATAGACTGTTTCTTCATTTCTGGGTTACCCAGAATGAAGAACAGCTTGAGGGTGTTACTTTGGGCCTCCACTACTTGCTATACGTGTACTATTTTTGTGATATTAAGCATGCAGTGTGTAGAACACATGTAGGTGTACAGATCTATTACATAACATAATCATAACAACAATACAATCGAGAGATCTAACCCGGTCAACCCATGTCAGAAGTCACGGTTTAAGTTTTCTGGGTTACCCAGAAAACTCATCTCGTGAACTTCTTGCTTGGTTTGACCGTTCACTACTCTCAGTAAATTTATGGTTTGAGTGATATATAGGCATGGTTATAAAGATAATACTACATGCTACAATCTGGATACAACAATATCAACAACCAACATCAAACCTGACAGATCCAAGCAATTGAAAACGCTGTCAGACGTGTTCTTGAGTTTCTGGGTTGCCCAGAAACTCAAACAGTCACAAGGGTACTACTTTGCAGCCTTATAGATTACAGTATAGGTCGAGTTTATGTGGTATCAAGGTTTAAACATGTAGTAGTGATGTCAGAGTACAACTACATAACATCAGATTATCATGAAGACATCACCATCTCATGTTTTGAACCGGTCAAAGTATGGGTCAGACGTTGTTCTTCACATTTCTGGGTTTTCCCAGATTTCGTCAAGAACAGTTGGTCAATGCTACATTGACCAAGTATAACTTTGCTTCTAGATAAAAGCTTTATTGTGTAGACCTTTTACCAGACTACAACGTTAAACCTTTAAATCACCAAAACAATAAACGAACACGGATCTACAAGGCCTGACATTCACTGTCAGACAACAAGAAAATAAAATTTCCAGATTTCTAAAATCATCAATTTTGAGCATCTAAGTGTTATGGATCTGAGTTATAACAACCCAGATCACTAAATGGCACCTTATAACATAACTTTAAACATTTAAACATAACATCTAACATGAAATCAAAAATCAAAATTTAGGTTTAGGGTTTTACCTTTCTATGATTAAATTCTGATTCTTGGCTACTGAGTTTGTTGTGGTTGTTAGTGGGGCTTGATTAGGGACTGAAATGCTCAAGAATTTCGTGGGTTGGAGAGAGAGAAGCTTGGTTGAGTGTTGGTGAAAAATGAGCAAAGCTAGTAGCATTTGTCTATCTCAATCTATATATAATATGGTGGAATTGTTATGGCTGATCAGATTTGAATGATTAAAGGTTGGTACTAGACCACATGGCTAGATAGAGTTGGTCACCCACTCCTTACTAGGGCTAGATCTACACTCCACCTTATTAAAATAATTAAAAGGGTAGTTTAGTCATTTGGTGTTTACTTTTAGTGGCAATGTTGACATTTCCTCTCACCCATTAGGGTTTAACCCTAGAGCTCCAAAAGACTAAGTTCTAGGATTTTGAGATTAGGGCTAAAATGGGAATCTTAGTTTCTAAAAATGTGAATTAGGGTTCTCTAATTAAATTAGGTTTACTAATTACCTAGGATTTATAAATTAGGCTTTATAATATTAATTACTATCAACCTTGCTTAATAAATACCTAGGGTTTATAACTTAGCAATTAGGGTTCAAATTTAATAATTAGGGTTTCTAGTTATTAATTAGGGTTTACCTAATTAACATTAAATATAATAATTTTCATAAATTATATTACACAATAACTTAATAATTTTTATAGTCGTAATTGACTTATATACTATAATTTATCGATGCTAGCTAGGGTTTGCCTTCGCTTTACTAAAATTGTTCCACACTTTAACATTACACAAATATCAAGCATGTTTATATTACTGAAATACAATTAATATTACATTAATATTCTCATTCCTTATTCAAAGTCCAGTATTAGGGTTTTGAACCCATATCCCAATATAACCTTCATATATAAGTTAAAATAATTAACTTAACTAATATAATAAAATACAAATCATAATCATCCTTATAATCATATCATATATGTAATAATCATATTTTTATGGAAAATAAATAATAGATATTTTATTACAAAATTAATTTATAATAAGAATATAACCTATAATGATCAATAATTCTTAAAAGAATTTATTTATAATTATTCACATAATAAATAGGTTTTATCTGTCACATAAATACCTATACAATTCTTTGCACATAATCCCACCTTTATATAAAAAAAATTAAATGCAAAATTTATTTTTTAATCATTTTGAAATTATTGGGGTATTACATTCAGCTTCTGTGACTCTTCAGTGAGTAGAGATATCTTCTCACTTAATTCATCAGAACTCTTCAGTAGTTCCTGCTCCAGAATAGTTTGATCCTCTTGTTGGGCAGCTTTGGGTTGAGCATTGGATTGGACTCTACTATTTTCATTCTTGGACAGATTTTCGAAAGCTTGGAGAATCTGAACAATCATTGAGTACCAATTGCTGGTTAAGGATGAGGGAATGTCAAAGATCAGTGATTGGGCAGTTGGAAGCTTCTGATGTTGAATTTTAATAGTCTCAGCAGTAGAGTGACCAGACTCTACGATCAGCTCCTTGATCATGTTCCTTCTTCCTTCAAAGTCCACTCTATGATCGTAGGGGATATAGTGATTGCCAGACTGTCGATAGACTTTGAAGTGTGGTTGGTCTTTGATCATTTTGGTTGTAAACTTCTTCACCCTTGGGAAGTTCTGAGCCACCAGCTCCATGCTTGGGAAGTGAGAGAAGTACCAGTTGAGATAACTTCCATCTCCTTCAGTATGGGCCTTTAGCCATGGCATCCACTGGAAGAACCATCTCATCAGCAAGTCGTCAGGATTGTAGAGAATGGTCGAGCAGTCTAGCTCTATGTTGTTCCAGTTTTTAGCTATGTCAAAGGTAGTCATTCTTACTACCTTGAGCTGCTCATTTCCATAGTTAACCCATCTCTCTGGTGGAGCATCTGGTAGTTCATTTGAGACTTCCACCACTATTCTTCTGTTAAATCTTGCAGGGGAGAGAACTAGATAGTCCTCTTGTTCGTCTGCTTCCTGTGGTGCAAAACCAGACTCTTTTTCAATTTCTTCTCTCTCGGAGCCTGAACCATCTTGATCATTTCCAGCAGAGAATCCTTCTTGTTGCATTTCATTCTCAGAGCTTTCTTTAGCAAGATTTTCCTCTGATTCAACTTCTTTATTGTTGGTCCTCTCCTCAGCACTGTCATCCTTTGATATAAACTTATTATCACTCAGTTCAATGATAGTATTGGAGTGATCACTACTCTTTCTAGAGGCAAACTTGGCTTGCAGTCTGTAGCTCTTCCTCCTTCTTGGAGGTTTAGCTATGGGAGAGTCAGACTCCTCTTCTTCTTTAGACTTGGAAGCCTCTGGTTTATCAGAAGAACTTCCTTCAGGTTTAGCAAGGGCAGAGGCATTTTCTTCTTATTTTGAGACAGCATTGTCTGACCCATTATCTGGGCTTGTTGGGGCAGTTGCATTTGTGGATTGAGTTTGGTCATCTTGAATCTCTTCTTCATTTGCAGAGTGACTACTCTGAGAATTAGACATGGGGCTTGAGCATTCTTCTTCTTTATCATCAGATGCTGAACCATTACCTTCACTGCTGGATTTGGTTTGAGAGGACTCAGCCTTGTTACCAGTCTCCTTTTCTTCTGTTTACTCTACGTCTTTTTCTTCAGCAGATGTATTGTTTTGGGAAGCTGAGACTGGTTTGTTTTCCACCTTAGCTTTCTTGCTAAATGGCCCTTGAAGCAGCCTGTTGCTTCTTCTCTTTGTTGTTTCAGCAGTTAGGGCTCTTTCTTCTACAACCTTGTCTTTGATGGAAAGACTCCTTGGTGGGGTCTGAGCTTTCTTCACAACATCAGCTTTCTTCACACCTCTGGATTTCTTTCTGGCTGGTGTGGTTGATGTTGGCATAGAGTCATCAGACTCAGAACTTTCTACCTCTTCTGTTTTTCTCTTCTTTGCAGAGGCCCTGCTGCTGCCTGCAGTAGTCAGCCTTCTGTTCTCCTTAGGGTTCTTCTTCCAATTCATAAATAATTGTGGAGACATCACTTTGTGAACATTCAAAGGCTCTCCCTCATCATCCTTAATCTTCCCACCTAGCTTCTTCTTCATCACAATACTCAACAGTCTGCCATGAAACACCTTAGTCAGGGGTTTTTTAGTGGACTTCTTCATCTCAACTTTTTCTACCCACTTGGAGATTTGATCGAACAAGATAGCTACAAAGTTGATTTGTTTCTTCAGAACTATTGCTGACATTATCTTCAGCTGTTGGTCAAGCACTGTGTCATGTGCAGTGTCCTTACACAGTATGCATTTTCCAACTATTTTAGCAAGGAACTCGTACTCTTTCGGAAACTCCTTCTTCTTCATGTCTTTCAGACTAGGGTTTCTTTGGTACCCCATGAACTCCTTTGCTTGTTCAGTATTGACATCATCAAGGTTCTTCAGTCCTTGGTTAGGAAAACCTAGGCATTGATTGAGGTCGGAAGACTTTAACTTCAGAGACTGACCTTTAACCTTGGTAGAAAGGGTTCCAGAGTTTATGGAGGCATTTGAGTAGAACTCCTTAACCAGATCAACATATACTCGAGTGCTAGCCTCAAGGCATTCTGAGAATCCAGCTTTCTTCATAAGTTCGAGAATGTCTCTGAACTTCTTTTTGGATTTCTCGAATAACTTGGTTCCTAGCTGAATGCCAGTGATTACTCGCCAGTTTTCCATTTGATCAGTTCGAAGATTGTGGGTATTTTGTTCGGAGAGGTTTATAAGAGATGGCTGATTGTGATTTGATAAAGCTTTGAGGTGTTAACCTATTTTGGCTCTTGAGAGGATTTTAGGGTTTGAAAATGGGAGGGAGAAAGGTTCCATAGATTTTGATAACTGTCTGCAGATTTGAACTTGTCTTTATGACAGTTCCTTCTAACTCTGCATAACCAGTGATGTGTCAACCGACCATTGGTTGCACGATGCCCAATAATGAGCTGTAACTCCCCAAAACTTTTCAGTTAGCTATTTCCTTTTAGGAGAGTAGTCATTTAAATAACGTTGCTTTGACCGTTGACCTTTTGATTCATAGAGTAGCATAGTAAGGCAGCTGTGGACTCTACATTTTTCTTTGTCTTTTATCCTCACCTTGATGCAGCATAGCTAACTCACTGATGTATTCAAACTTATCTCCTCCTTTTGAATGGTTGAGCAATTGTCTCATTTTTCAAGCTCCCTGTGAATTGGAGTACCCTTTAGTAGAACTACGATCGTCGAGTTGTCTTCTACGATCGTTGAGGTTGTACTGCTATAGTGGAGTTCTCTTCAACCTCAACTCTACGATCGTTGAGGTTGCACTACGATGGTGGAGTTCTCTTCAACCTCGACTCTACGATCGTTGTCTGACTTGGTCCTTGAGATGAATTTGATCAAGCAATTCTTCTAGGACAAGGTAGCTCAGGAAGGGTCAACCTCTTAGAGTGAGCTAAGGGTTAGGTTTGTCCCTGAAGCGCTTTCCAGATGAAATGCTATAGAAGTGATTTGCAATGACATCTCATGAGACCTTTTCTGGTGGGGAGATCCACTACCAACTTTAGACAATTGCTTGCTGAGATCGTGGTATCCTCTTGTTCTTACACTACGATCACATGTTTGATCGTAGGCACTTCACGATGTTGGGTTGGGTGGCTAAAAGGTTATCAGTAGTACGTTTTGAGACATTCCTGCTGACTATGGATCTTCATTTGGTTCATCAGCCACAAAGTTTTGGGACTTTATAGCTGGTATATTTCCTCACAGTATAACTCAGTGTTGTTGTTTCTCAATAGATCACTGCTCCCTATGGTTGAAGCTGTCTTCCCGGATGAATGTGATTCCCTTTGCTTTAGACTTATTTGGAGGTGGCCCTACATATCTCTTTCTGACTAGAATCATCATTATCACATAAATCTTCTTATATCGTAGACATGTATATTTTCAAGACTAATCACTCTACGATCTTTTGTCAGCACTACGATCGTAGTCTTCATTGACAGTCTTGTGTTTGTGAGATTCTGCTTTTGTAATGAACTCCTCTTGACTTAAGCTCAATGATCCTCTATTGTGAGCTCCTTTGAGGATTCTTCTCATATAGCATTCTTTGCTTGCTCTTGAGCACATAGGATCCTTTAGTTGACTGGCCTGCTTCCATACCAGATTAGCAGCCATGTGAGTTCTATTCTGGTTAGCTCAGAGGGTCTTCAAGGATAGGCTTGTACAACTAAGAACTTTATCAGGATCATCTCTAAACAGCCCTTAGCCTTCTGATGGTTGAGTCTTCTTGACTGAAGTCTTCTGCTTCAGCATTCCTTAGTGTGGTCAGACTGACCAAGTACCTGCAGGTTTAAATATATTTCTATTTTTGGTACCCATAATTAAATGGGTCCTGCTAGGTTAGTTTTCTAAACCCCTGTTCTTCTTTATTGGATAATCATCACATTTATCACCAACATCATATTCATGCATAAGACTAGTTTTAGATAATACACTTTGATATGCATGAAGGTGAGTGTGTGTAAGATTTGACATTTAATAACACACACTTTATCTTTGATGGTTTCATCATTTGCTGGGTTATGTTCACAATGTTTAAGTGTTCACAGAGTGAGAATCAACTCTACGATTTAAGAGTATCTAGTTGATTCATGAAGGTGATCAGTTTCTACACATCATCAAGATACTCTTGTAGAACTGATCATACTCTGTGTGTTATCAAACACTCAGAACAAGGATTTGTACATACATACTAACCCACCAGCAAAGATTACTTCACATAGAATTCATTTGACCTGTGATGCTCTTATGACCAATTTCAGATTTCCTTCAAGATGTTATCTTCAACCTAAAACTTGGATGGAGAGAAATTTTATAGACATTTGAGTTTCCATCCTTAAGGTACTTTCTCTCTTCACCTTTTTAGGTAGATTATGACTTCTTGACAGAATACTGTTATGGTTCATAAGAGGGTGCTTTTGTGATGAACACATGTAATAGTGAGGATCTGTACCTTTTTACTGTCAGTCTCTTAACAGTCATTTATCTTAGATATACTTAGTTTAGGCATTGATGTGCATAGCTTCACTTTTGCTCCTGACAACTTATTGCCCGTGTTGGCCTTTAATCACTCAGTCGTGGTCTTGAAGATGTAGGCCAAGAGAATCTTTGCATTAAAATCTTTGACATCCTTTAGTTTACAAAGTTTGCACCCAGCTGCTGGTTGGCCAGACATAAGTTTAAGAAGATCTTCTTTCTTCTCTTGATAAGCATTTCTTAGCATGTGTAGCCTCTTCATCTTTCAGACTGGTGGATGTTTGACTCTTTGTCATTGATGTCTCTTGAGCTCTCTCGTCTGATCTTTAGACTACAAGATTGACTACAGGCAAGGATTGGTCTTGTTGATGTAGTAATCGAGAACAGGGACCAACCTTAGCAGCTTCAGGTGTATATACACATTTACCTATACACAGTATTTCCAACATGTGAGCTCATCTTCATATAACAAGTGACTTACTACTAAACTAAGTTTAGAATAATGTTTGTGCCTGGGACCAGACTCAAAGTGATTAGCTTTTGAATATAGCATGAGAACCTGCTTTGATACCAATTGTTAGTTCCCAGTAGGCACAATAGATCTAGAAGGGGGGGTTGAATATATCCTTTTTTTATTTCAAATACTTTTCTGGTTTACTTTCTATTGCTCATAATTTAACATATGACAAACACAAGAATATTTTCAAGCACAGCGGAATAAGTAAAACATCCCCTTCATTGATATATTCAGAATCATACATACATTGTTCGTAGAGTTAGTTTGGTTGTAAGAAGTTAAAACATTCATAGCAATTATAGCAGTTATAGTACATAATGTAAATGACATAATGTAAAAGACACAAGGGGTTTTAAGTGGTTCAGAGACTCAAGCTCTAATCCAATCTTACTCTTTTCAACTAGCGAGATTTCCACTAAGGAAGGCGACCACAGAATCACTAAGATTCCTTGAGGCCAAAGACAACCTTGGGACTTTAGTTCACTAAGAACTCTTCAAGGCCAGCAGCCTTGGGACTCCTCTAGTTCCCTAGGAACTCTTCAAGCCCAGCATGCTTGGAACTTCGTTTAGTCCCTCCGGACAAGTACCCTCAGGCCTTGGCTTCTGTTGAGTTATTTGTTTGTTTGTTGGAGTTGGTGTTGAGCTGCTAAGATGTCTTCATCCTCTGAACATCTTCTATACTTAGCAACTTGGTGTGATCATCCTTGAAGTGCAGTTGAGTATTGCATGATGTTCAGCTTCTTCAGTTACTCAACCACTTCAAATGATCCTTTGATGACTGCCTTGACGATCTTTCCTCTTGATACATGATGACTGCACATGATAGGTTTCCAAGATGACTGTAAGTTCTTCTTCTTGGTACTTAGAAACTTTCTCATGCTTGCCACCATGATGACGTTTGCGATCTCCCTTCTTAATACTTGATGTCTTCTCATGATGGACTTGCTAAGATGACTGTAAGCTCTTCTCTATTGTACTTAGAGTCTCCCCATGATAGACACCAAGATGACATTATGCTCTTCTTTCTCTCGGCAGTTCAAAATACTCTTCTTGTAGTAGAACTCTCACTTCTACATAGTAGAACTCTCACTTCTACATCTTCCTTTGAATGAATCTGAGTGTTCTTGGTGGATCGTAGAGTGAGCCTTCGGACTCACTAACTTACATGGTTTAGTACAGTCCACCTTCTCTCCAAACTCGGCAACTCCAGCATCCTTCGATCTTTGAAGCTCATCCTATTTTATACTCCTTACCAATCCTTCCATTGGAAAGTAGCCGTTGAAGGCTATTCAAATATCTTCACAGATCTCGAGTTTACAGAGGTAGACTGCTGATGTGACATGTCATACTTTATCTGACATTGTAGTCTATTGTTTCACCTACCCATCAGAGTTGTCACTTTAATGTCATGGACAGGTTAAAGACTTTATTATCTCCTTCTGATTTCTCAATCAGAGGTTGTCCTTTTACATCGATGCTCTCAATAAGCTTTTGTCCGAATACCATTCTTCAGTTTGAACCGTTGCCAATGCTTCAATCTTCGGGTGTTCGAACTCTACGATTCTGATGCTTATCTTCTTGGACCTGATCGTAGTGTCATGTTGAGTGTTGCTCATTGACTGGTAGAGTTAACACTACGATCTTGAAGAGTGTTGATTGGATCTCTAATGTAGTACACCTCTTCCTTTCATTGTGTAGTGCTTCAACACTTCTGTTTGCTTCGACTGTTCTTAGAGACTGATGGCCTAACTCCTTGCTCTGGTCCCCTCTGAATAGCAAGACACTTCAGATTTGTGGCGCGTCCAGCTCTCTTTCTCCTTGTGATCTCCTGTTCACTTATCATTAATGGACTGACCCTACGCTTAATCACTTTAGCCTTGTTCTTCAGAAACTAACCAGTATCTCGGTTCACTTTCCATCAGTTCTTTCTTTATTTGGCAAACACTACAATCTCGGTTGCTTCCAAGATCAATGTCTTCTGTTCACTTGACAGCTACTGCACTTGCTGACTTTTCCTTAGTCAGTTACTGAAGTCTTCTTATGATCATCTTGTGGAAGACTTCATCTTGAATGGATTTACAACTCAATCTTGATGCTGATTGGGTTGGTGCTTAGATCTTCTGTTAGCTTGCATGCCATTCATTGAGTGCTCTCTGGTTCCCTTCAGGTAGGATGTATCTTTGCATTGCCAACCAGAGGCTTTGTTCCTTTGGATATTCTGGGAGTGCTCATTAGTTGAGAATCATACTTGCTCTACGATTTTGCCTATGCATTGTGAGCACTTCTGTTGAGGTCATAGTTCTACACTCTACGATTCAGCTTCGGCTGTGCAGACACTACGATCCTAAGATCAGATCTTGACACACTATGATTTCTGCCTTGCGCTTGTTTTCTTCATCTGATCTTGCTCGACTACGATCTCTTCATGTAATCAATAGACTCTACGAACTCAGAGTGTAGTCTATGATCCTTGACATGGCTTCGGCATCAGTAGACTCTACGATCTCGATTGTAGTCTACGATCCTTGACTTAACCCGATCGGTGAGACTCTACGACTCGACGAGTGCAGCAGCAGACGTTTCGACTTTGCTTGACGACAGATATTCTATTGACTCGTGGCGTGTCAGTCTCTACGATTCTAAACACGACTTCCTCAAAGACACTACGATCCCGAGGAAGCTCTTCTCGATATACCACGATCCTTCATCGTTTCTCCTGGCAGTCTACAAACTCCGAGATCTACTATCTTGCAGACTACGATTCTGCCTCGATAGCTCTCCAGTTATCCTTGACTCTCTTGGCAGACTACGATCTCTGGTGCAGTACTCGATGATCACACAAGCCTATCTATTACATCATAAGTTCAACCTAATATGCTTGATCTTTCTATATTTATAGTCCTTGTACATCATTTCTTTTTAAGGAATTTACAAAGGTGTTTTGCTTATGTAGGATCAACCTAACATACTTGATCAATTCATTCTAAGTCCTTGTATACATATTTCTTTTATCTATCAAAGGACTTTCTGACTTTTTCTTAATGCAAGCATACTTGCATATTATTCATTCATATATATATATATATATATATATATATATATATATATATAAGACCCCAACTTTTTAAATAAAGATTAAATTTTCTCGAAATATATTTTTGAATATTATGGTGTGGATTTGATATAATGTTATAGTTGTGGGTAATATTTACAAATTTTGGAAAAGTACGTAAGTTGTTATATAATATTCAATTGGTCTGGAAATATTCGTTTTAACAGGAATATTCGTATAACCAAGACAATCATTGGTGGACCCATTAACGGAATTATTGTCGGATTGAGAAAACGACAAAAACACTTTATGAAAATAACTACGGAAGTTTTACCATTAATCGTTGAAACACCCTTGTTAAAAGTACAAGAATACTGTGTGGTTGCATAGTAGCACACGGTATTGATTATTGATGCTTACGTGAGAAGTCACTCGCTTATACTAAATTATTATTACTACAAGAATTGGTCGCATCATATCTATTATATTATTGATTCAATTATTGTCACAAGATCATCCGCATAAAATGTTTTTATTAAATCAATACTTGAGACGACAAAGTTATTCATATTATAAATTGCAATATTTACAATGTCTAGAAGTTACATCGAGGAGAGGTTTGGTCACCTAATTACGCGATAATAGGAGAAATCCTTATTGAAAGCCCCTCTTTCTTGGGAACGACCTGGTTGATAAATATTGTGCGTTATAATATTAATAATGAATGTTTTTCGGAGTTGAATTTGGAGACGCGGACGTGATATTTGAGTCCGGAACGACGAAATTAGTAAAAATAGTCTATAAACATAAAATTTTCCGGGATTCACTATTTGGTCAAAAAGTCAACATTTGACTTTTTCGGGAAAAGTCAAACTTCAAAATTTCAAAATTTATATTTTTGATAAAAATAGTTTCATTATGTTGGAATTGTTTGTGTTAGTGAAAATCGACATTTATTCCGATGATAATTGATGTCTAGGGGTTATGTTGATAAATCGGGTAATTTATCGGATAAATGAGCAATTAATTGCTACTAATTCACATGCTTATATTACTATTTGTTCACATATGTGTACTATTGAATCACATTATTTACTATTAGGGGAGTTGGTGCAAGATTGATAATACTTGCATGACTAAATTAAAAATGAAGGTATAGATGGAGGTACTATACTGAAATTCGTATTTTTCACATGATTATACTGTTGATTCACATGATTGAACTATTGATTCACATTATTTACTATTAGGGGAGTTGGTGCAAGATTGATAATACTTGCAGGACTAAATTATAAATGAAAGAAAAGTTGGAGGTATTGTACTGTAATTTTCGAGCCCCAAAACGTGCAATTATCGAAACTATATTTTTCTATAAATAGAAGCTCATTCTTCCTTCATTTCTCACCAATTCACAAAAGCTTTAGAGCGATTATTATAGAGAGAAATAATAGAGAGAAAAAAGAAGAGAAATCTGCTACCTCACTATTCCAGTATCCAGTTTTTTCCAAGGTATGGAGTATTATTTCTTTCTTATCTATGAAAAGAACTTCTGTTATTCCATTCTTTATTATTCATTGTTGAATAACTCAGATACGCCAAGTTACCCTATACTTGGTGAAATTCTTCTGTTGTTCCATTCTTTATCATTCTGTTGGAACATACTGTCTATGCGTTCTATGCCGGTCCTGGTTTCGGTTTTATTATTCTGTTGTAATATCCTGTTTGTGCATTTTACGCCGGACCTTATTCCGTCTTTATTATTCTGTTGAATATCCGCATGTCTCATGCTTTTGTGGGACCGATTCCGTTATTTATTATTCTATTGGAATAACTTGCTGTCTTGGTCTATCACATGCTTGGTGATTTCTTTTCTTTTTTATTATTCCATTCCTTATTATACTCAATTGGTTAAAGTTTTGACTTTCTATACTCCATGAAATTAGTGGAATATCCTTGATATTTGCGCTTCATCCAAAGATATCTTTTCATGGAAATATTCTTCCGAGTGTTCTTGAATTTTACTCTACAAAGCAGTATCATGTTGACAATTTGGACGTTATTAGATCCTGGATAAAATAATTCTTGAACTTGTTTTATTGAATTCTTATATCATTGTCATCATCCTCGTGTTTATATTTTGTTAAAAGTCATCTGTGGCCTATAAAGGCATAGATGGACTTGGTATGATTATGACTGTGGATTATTCGTGTAATCATGACCGTAATGTTACAAATGATGTGGAAAAAGTCCTCATTGGCCCGTAGAGCTTTGATGGACAGTTGTTGGCATGATCATAACCATTATTGAATACACAAATATTCTTGGCCCGTAGTGCATGGATAATTGTGGTCGTGATACTAAAGAATATCCTCGGCAGAGTGCGGGGTGATTCGATGATGTGGATTATTTATTAAGTCGATTCCAAATGATAAAAGTGATGAAAAACCTTCTAAATCATAAAAGATAGTTGATTTTATTCTCTACTTGACTCTTTTAATGGATTGCTTGTTCATTCAAGCAGCTTAAACTTGATGGTTGTTATATTGTATAAGTTTAACATCGTTGAAGGCTAACGATAATATATTACGCATTATCTTAGTCATAATATTTCCCTCTTTGGGCTAGTTGAGCTCACCCTTTTACTTTTATTGTTCTCTTCAGAAATGAGAACGTAGCGGGGACTAGTCGGAGGAGCGGAGTGATGGACGGATGATAGCATTAGTAGTCCTCACTATTCGTGAAATAGTGTAATAATAATTGTAATAAGAACTCCTTTTGAGTTTGTATAATCTCTAATGAGACAATATTTGTATTCAAACTCACGCTTTTATGTTTTCGTATTAAACACGACATTTGTATTATTAAGTTGTATTTGAATTTATGTACCATGTAAGTGGCGACCCAAGATGGGTGATGTATACCTAATTTTGGGGGCGTCACAATTGGTATCAAAGCTTAGGGATATGATCCCTGGCTAAGATGTGAGACTAGAACTAGGAGGGGAGAGACGGGGAATTCCTTCGCTAGTATGACCTACCTAAGTTTATTTGGTATTTTATTGGTCGGTCAGAATATAGTGATAATATGTTGCATGTCAATTAACCATTATTTTGTGGCAATGTTTGGAAATGGCATCCAAGAATGTTGAGAACATCAATGGAGCACAGGAGACCGTTGAGTCTCCACATATCAATAATCAGGACAACGTGCATCAGGAAGGCGACAATCCTCATGCAAACAACAACACTAACCAAATGATGAACGATGGAATGTTCCGAGGCTTCATGCAATTCATGCAACATCAGGCGAAAGTGGCTCCTGTTCAAAATGCAGGTGTAAACACAGGAAACTCTCGAACGGTCACCGCTAAACAGTTCAAGGAGCTGGGACCACCGGAGTTTATTGGAGAGCTAAAACTACTTAAGGCGGAAGCATGGATAAAGCAAATCACCAAGATATTTGATGTCTTGGGATGCTCCGAGGAGCAAAAGGTTCCCTTCGCCACCTTTATGTTGCGTGAAGAAGCAGATTACAGGTGGGAATCTGTAAAACGTACCCAGCCTGACGCACTCAAGATGTCTTGGGAGAAGTTCCAAGAGCTGTTCAATGACAAGTACTTTCCCGAAAGTATTCGTCACATGAAGGAGGTGGAGTTTATCAAGTTGGAACAAAACAATATAACCGTGTCGCAATACGAGGCTAAGTTTGCAGAGTTATCCCGGTTTGCATCCCATTTGGTCGATAATGAAGAAGCGAATGACACGAATGTTTTAAGAGGTTTGAAACCCAGAGATACGTCGAATATCTTATTTCTCATAAACCGTGTTTGTACTCGATGTTGTAAATAGGGCTCAATTATTGAGCGCGATAACGAGTCAACGCAACCAAGAGAAATCACCCTACGTGACATGAAAATACCAAGGGTATCACCATCGAAGCGGTGACAACAAACGTGGAGGAATCAACATGCCGTAAATGGTAACCACTTCGATGGTAATCATGGCCAAGACAGTAAAAATGGACATTTCAAGAAAAGGAGATTCAACAATGATGGAAAGACGTCAGCACCAGCAACCGTGGTTAAGGAAGGAGAACGACCACCTATCATATGCTTCAAATGTGGAGGGGAGGGACATATCAGTCCAAACTGCGTGATGCCATCCAAAGCGTGTTATAATTGTGGAAGAGAAGGTCACCTAGCCCGATTTTGTCATTCACCGAAGACAAGTTTAGCTAGGATGGAGGCACCAAAGGCCGTCCCAGAAAAGTCAAAGTCGGTGGTGCAAGGGAGAGCATTTGTTGTGACCTCCCAGAAAGCAAGGAACCCGGACGAGGTCATCACGGGTAAGCTTATCATAAACTCTAGTGAAGTCTATACCTTATTTGATACCGGTTCTACCCATTCTTTTATTTCTCCTACTTGCGCTTAACGTTTAAATTTGACTCCGGAGAAATTAGACTTTGACTTATCTGTTGAAACTCCATTAGGAGAAACCTTCATTACATCCACTATTTATAAGTCTTTTTTGATTCAAATCGGTAATCAAGACGTTACACAGTCGATCTTATCTCCTTAAAATACTTGCATTTTACGTGATTCTAGGGATTGATTGGTTAACTACTCATCATGCTAAAATTGATTGTTTTCTAAGGTTGTTAGCTTTCATATTCCTAATAAACCTGTTATGCTGCAAATTCAAGGACCAAACCATTAAAATCAATCACGGTCATCTCAAGCCACAAAGCTATTCGTTTATTGAAAAAGCGGATGTCAAGCTTTCTTAGCTCATGTCACAGATTTAAACAAAAATACGCCGATTTGAAGGATATTTCTATTGTTAATAAATTTCCGACGTATTCCCCAAAGAACTTCCCGGCCTACCCCAGAGCTTGAAGTTGAATTTTGTATCGACCTTGAACCCTAGATAAAAACCCATTTCCAAAGCCCCATATCGAATGGCTCTATTGAACTTCGAGAGTTAAAGACCCAATTGCAGAATTGTTAGACATTGGTTTCATTCATCCTAAGTCGTCTCCTTGGGGTGCTCTTGTTCTATTCGTGAAGAAGAAAGATGGGAGTATGCGACTTTGTATTGATTATCGGGAGTTGAATCATGTCACCATCAAAATAGGTACCCATTGCCACGTATTGATGACATGTTTGATCGATTACAAGGAGCACAATTTTTTCAAAGATCGATCTGCGTTACGGATATCATCAATTTGAAGGTTAAAACCGAGGATATTCCAAAGACCGCTTCGACTCGATCACGGCATTATGAATTCTTAGTCATGTCTTTTGGATTGACTAATTCTCCTACCGCTTTTCATGGATATGATGAACCGAGTATTCAAGGAATATTTGGATCACTTTGTGGTCGTCTTTATTGATGACATCCTTATTTATTCCAAAAGCCGTGAAGATCATGAGCAACACTTGAGGTCGATACTCCAAAAGCTTCGTGAATATAAGCTTTATGCCAAGTTAAAGAAATGCGAGTTCGCTTGAGGAAGTAGCATTCCTTGGGCACGTAGTATCAAGTCATGGAATATCCGCTGACCCGCAAAAGATTGAAGCTATTCAAAGTTAGGAGCAACCCAAATCAATGATCGGCAGTCGTAGCTTTCACGGTTTAGTTTGGTTATTATCGGAGATTCGTGGAAGGATTTTCTCGAATCGCTACTCCATTAACTCAAATTGACTTTGAAGATACAAAGTTCGGTTGGAGCGAGGAATATGAGAAGTGTTTTCAAGAACTCAAAAGGAGACTCATTTCAAAGACTGCTTACGACAATACCATCCGGTTCGAGGATTTGTCATCTATAAATGATGCTTCGAACAAAGGGTTAGGATGTGTTCTCATGCAACATGGGAAAGTCATAGCCTATGCCTCAAGACAACTCAAAGAATATGAGAGGAATTATCCTACTCATGATCTAGAGTTGGCAACTGTTGTTTTCACACTTAAAATTTGGAGGCATTACTTATATGGAGAGAAAGTGGAGATCTTTACGGAAAATAAAAGCCTCAAATATTTCTTCACTCAAAAGGAACTCAACATGCGACAACGACGTTGGCTTGAACTGTTGAAAGATTATGATCATACCATCCAATACCATCCTCGAAAAGCGAACGTGGTAGCCGATGCGACCGAGTGAAGATCATATCACGGTATGCGAGTGCAATATTGTCAACGCAAAGGCCCATTTTGTATGACTTGCAAACGATGGAGTTAGAGATAAAGACTCCAGGGACCCACATGATGATGGCAAACATACGAGTAGAACCGACTTTAATCTATAAAGTTAAAGCTGCTCAAGCTACAGACCTGGAGCTAATGCGTATGAAGAAGAAAGTGCAAAAGGTGCTTACGCTTAAGCAAGAATCGATGAGGAAGGAATACTTGAGAACTCCAGACTTTGTGTTCCTAACAACCCCGATTTAAAATAAAAAATCATGATGGAGGCGCACAACACACGTTTGCAATCCATCCTAGGGAGTACCAAATGTATCGTGATCTTCGACATACAATTTGGTGGAGCATATAAGAGAGAGATAGCGAGTTTATCTCAAGGTGTTTAACTTGTCAACGAGTCAAAGTAGAGGAGCATCAAGTACTAAAAGGTCCATTGCAACCACACGAAATTCCGAATGGAAGTGGGAACACATTACTATGGATTTTGTTACTGGTCTTCCCAAGGTTTCTCAAGGCATAGATGCAATTTGGGTCATTGTTGATAGATTGACCAAGTCTGCTCATTTCTTACCTATACGAGAAACTTATACACTTGAACGTCTTGCTCGTATGTACATAAACGAGATTGTAAGACTACATGGTATGCCAGTATCCATAGTTTCTGATTGAGACCCAAGATTCACTTCAAGATTTTGGGTTAGTTTGCAAAAAGCTATGGGCACGGATTTACGATTTAGCTTGGCATATCATCCTCAGACGGACGGGCAGTCGGAGAGGACCATTCAAACTCTTGAAGATCTATTAAGACTCTATGTCCTTGACTTCAAGGGAAGTTGGGATAAGTTCCTACCATTGGAGTAGTTTTCCTACAACAATAGTTATCAAGCAAGTATTGGCATGGCTCTATTTGAGGCGTTGTATGGAAGAAAGTGTCGTTCTCCAGTATGCTGGGATGAGGTAGGTGAAGCAACGTTATTGGGACCGGAGTTGGTACGTATGACTATGGAAAAGATTCAAACGATCCGACAACGTATAAAAACCTCACAAGATCGACAAAAGAGTTATGCTGATCTTCATCGAAAGGACGTGGAATTCGATATTGGAGATCATGTGTTATTACATGTTGCTCCATGGAATGGAGTTACGAGATTTAGAAAGAGAGAAAAGCTCAACCCTCGATTCATTGGCCCATTTTTAATCCTCGATCGAGTAGGAATTATGGCGTATAGACTCGCTTTATCGCCATGTATGTCTCGTGTTCATAACGTTTTTCACATATCTATGTTACGTAAATATGTGAAAGACCCGAACCACATTATTGAATTAGAACCAGACGAGATAGCGGAAGATTTAACGTATGAAGAGTTACCTGTTAAAATCTTGGATAAAAAGGATCATATTCTACGCTCCAAGGTTATACCTCAAGTCAAAGTTTTATGGAGAAACCACGATGTGGAAGAAATGACCTGGGAGTTAGAATCTGAGATGAAATCAAGATATCCTTACCTCTTCGACATACCAGGTACGCACCCTAATTTTGAGGACGAAATTTCATAAGAAGGAGAGGTTATAAGACCCCAACTTTTTGAATAAAGATTAAATTTTCTCGAAATATATTTTTGAATATTATGGTGTGGATTTGATATAATGTTATAGTTGTGGGTAATATTTACAAATTTTGCAAAGTACGTAAGTTGTTATATAATATTCGATTGGTCGGGGAATATTCGTTTTAACAGGGAATATTCGTACAACGGCACAATCATTGGTGGACCCCCACAATGGAATTATTGTCGGATTGATTGAAAAACGATAAAAAATACTTTATAAAAATAACGGCGGAAGTTTTTACTGTTAACTGTTGAAACACCCGGTGTTAAAAGTACAGTAATACGCGTGGTTGCATAGTAGCACACGGTATTGATTATTGATGCTTACGTGAGAAGTCACTCAGTTATACTAAATTATTGCTACAGTAATTACTGCATCATATCTATCATATTATTGATTCAATTATTGTCACAGTATCATCTGCATAAAATGTTTTTTATTAAATCAATACTTGAGACGACAAAGTTATTCATATTATAAATTGCAATATTTGCAATGTCTAGAAGTTCTGTCAAGGAGAGGTTTGGTCACCTAATTGCGCGCCAATAGGGAGAAATCCTTATTAGAAAGCCCCCTCTTTCCTGGGAACGACCTGGTTGATAAATATTGTGAGTTATAATATAAATAATGAATGTTGTTCGTAGTTGAATTTGGAGACGCGAACGTGATATTTGAGTCCGGAACGACGAAATTAGTAAAAATAGTCTATAAACACAAAATTTTCTGGGATTCACTATTTGGTCAAAAAGTCAATAGTTGACTTTTTTGGGAAATGTAAAACTTTGAAATTTCAAAATTTATATTTTTGATAAAAATAGTTTCATTATGTTGGAATTGTTTGTGTTAGTGAAAATCGACATTTATTCCGATGATAATTGATGTCTAGGGGTTATGTTGATAAATCGGGTAATTTATCGGATAAATGAGCAATTAATTGCTACTAATTCACATGCTTATATAACTATTTGTTCACATATGTGTACTATTGAATCACATTATTTACTATTAGGGGAGTTGGTGCAAGATTGATAATACTTGCATGACTAAATTAAAAATGGAGGTATAGATGGAGGTACTATACTGAAATTCGTATTTTTCACATGATTATACTATTGATTCACATGATTGAACTATTGATTCACATTATTTACTATTAGGGGAGTTGGTGCAAGATTGATAATACTTGCAGGACTAAATTATAAATGAAAGAAAAGTTGGAGGTATTGTACTATAATTTTCGAGCCCCAAAACGTGCAATTATCGAAACTATATTTTTCTATAAATAGAAGCTCATTCTTCCTTCATTTCTCACCAATTCACAAAAGCTTTAGAGCGATTATTATAGAGAGAAATTATAGAGAGAAAGAATAAGAGAAATCTGCTACCTCACTATTCCAGTATCTAGTTTTTTCCAAGGTAGGGAGTATTATTTCTTTCTTATCTATGAAAAGAAATTACATTATTCCATTCTTAATTATTACATTGGAATAACTTTGTATCGCTGAGCTACCCTATACTTGGTGAAATTCTTACATTGTACCATTCTTTATCATTACATTTGGAACATCACATGCATGCGTTCTCTGGACCGGACTGAATTCCGCTTTATTATTACTGTTGGAATATCACATGCATGCGTTTTACGGGCCGGACCGTCTTTATTATTATTCTCTTTATTATTACATTGGAATATCACATGCATGCGTTTCTGGCGGGACTGATTCCGATTATTTATTATTACTGTTGGAATAACTTTTGCTGTCTGATCTATCGCATGCTGGTGATTTCTTTTGTTATTCCATTCCTTATTATACTCGGTTGGTTAAAGTTTTGACTTCTATACTCCATAAAATTAGTGGAATGTCCTTGATATTTGCGCTTCATCCAGTATCTTTTCATGAAAATATTCTTACGAGCATTCACGAATTTTACTCTACAAAAAGTAGTATCATTTTGACAATTTGGGCGTTATTAGATCTGGATAAAATAATTCTTGAACTTGTTTTATTGAATTCTTATATCATTGTCATCTTTCTCATGTTTATATTTTGTTGAAAGTCATACATGGCCTATAGTGCATAGATGGACTTGGTATGATTATGACCGAGGATTATTCGGTGTAATCATGGCTAGTAATGTTATAAATGATGTGGAAAAAGTCCTCATTAGCCCATAGAGCATTGATGGACGATTGTTGGCATGATCATGACCATTATTGAATACACAAATATTCTTGGCGTGGTGCATGGATAATTGTGGTCGTGATACTAAAGAATATCTTAGCCATAGTAGTCGGGGGGTGATTGATGATGTGGATTATTTATTAAAATTTGAGTCCCGTGATAAAAGTGATGAAAAACCTTCTAAATCATAAAAGATAGTAGATTTTATTCTTTACTTGACTCTTTTAATGGATTGCTTGTTCATTCTGATTAAACTTGATGGTTGTTATATTGTATCGGTTTAACACTATTGAAGGCTAACGATAATATATTCTGCATTATCTTAGTCATAATATTTCCTACTGGGCTAGTTGAGCTCACCCTTTTACTTTTATTGTTCTCTTGAGGAAATGAGAACGTAGCAGGGACTAGTCGGGGAATGGAGTGACGGACGGATGATAGCATTAGTAGTCCTCACTATTACGTGAAATAGTGTAATAATAATTGTAATAAGGACTCCTTTTGAGTTTGTATAATCTCTAGTAGACAATATTTGTATTCAAACTCACGATTTATGTTTTGTCGTATTAAACACGACAGTTGTATTATTAAGTTGTATTTGAATTTATGTACCATGTAAGTGGCGACCCAAGATGGGTGACGTATACCTAATTTTGGGGGCGTCACATATATCATAATCAAATCATATGTAATCAAGAATATCATTCACATGCTTATTCTTGACAGAGAGTTTTTACACGAATATTATCTCATAAACAATATCCAAACTCAAATTCAATCCTCATTACATTTATTATCACACTAAATAGTGAGGATTACAAAAACAGCCATCTCGGACCATCACTCCGTTCCCCGACTAGTCTCGGCTATGTTCTCATTTCCTAAAGAGAATAATAAAAGCAAAAGGGTGATGTGACGCCCCCAAAATTAGGTATACATCACCCATCTTGGGTAGTTAGATACATGGTACAGAATTTAAATACAACTTACTAATATAACTGTCGTGTACAATACGACATAAACTGTGAGTTTGAATACAAATATTATCTACTAGATATTATACAAACTCAAAAGGAGTCCTCATTACAATTATTATCACACTATTTCACGTAATAGTGAGGACTACTAATGCTATCCTCCGGACCATTACTCCGCTCCCCGACTCGTTCCCCAAATATGTTCTCATTTCACAAGAGAACAAAAGGAAAGAAAGGGTGAGCTCAACTAGCCCAAGAAGAAATATTATGACTAAGATAATGCGTAATAAATTATCATTAGTCTTCAACAAAGTTAAAACCGATAAAATATAATAAACATCAAGTTTAATCGCAGCTTAACAAGCAATCCATTAAAAGAGTCAAGTAGAAAATAAAATCTACTATATTTTATGATTTAAAAGGTTTTTCATCATCAGTTGTAAATAGACTCACTTTAATAAATAATCCACATCATCGAATCACCCCGCACTACTACCAAGGATATTCTTTAGTATCACGACCACAATTATTCATGACTACGCCCAAGAATAGTCAGTATTCATTAATGGTCATGATCATGCCAACAATCGCCCATCAATGCACTACTACAATCGAGGATTTTTACCACATCATTTGTAACATTACTACCATGATTACACCGAATAGTCTCTCAATCATAATCATACCAAGTCCATCTATGCACTACAAAAGCCACATACGACTTTAAAAAAAATATAAACACGAGGATGATGACAATGATATAAGAATTCAATAAAACAAGTTCAAGAATTATTTTATCCAGAAATTATTAACGCCCAAATTGTCAACACGATATCGCTTTGTAGAGTAAAATTCAAGAATGATCGTAAGAATATTTCCATGAAAAGATATCGGATGAAACGCAAATATCAAGGATATTCTACTAATTTCATGGAGTATAGAAGTCAAAGTTTTAACCAACCGGGTATAATAAAGAATGGAATAACAAAAGAAATCACCATGCATGCGATTGATGATGTGTTATTCCAATGTAATAATAATAATCTAAACCAGTCGTGAAATTCACAATCGGCGGTGATGTTCCAATGTAATAATAAAGATGGAACTGCATCCTGTAAAACACACGATAGAGATATTCCAACAGTAATGATAAAGATTTTAACCAGTCCTGTAAAACACACTGCATGTGATGTTCCAATGTAATAATAAAGATTTTAACCAGTCCTGTAAAACACACGCATGTGATGTTCCAAATGTAATAATAAAGATGTAATAATAGAAGAATGTCACCAAGTATAGGGTAGTCCACAGATACAAGTTATTCCAATGTAATAATAAGGAATGGAATAATCAAGTTCTTTTCATGAATACAAAAGAATAATATCCTTACGAGTACAACAAATAATATTCCCTACCTTAGAAGAACCTAATATCGGCAAAGTGAAGTAGCGTAATACTTTTCTTCTTTCTCTATAGTTTCTCTCTAGAGTTTCAAAGTGAATTCGTAAGAAAATAATGAAGGAATGAGCTTCTATTTATAGAAAAATAGAATGCATAATAATTAATCCATGAACGGTTCAGATTGATTTACTTTAATCTGACTATTCCATATTTAAAGCAAAATCTTTTAAATAAAATATAATATATTCTATTTATATAAAAACATTTTACTATGCAAACACTATGCAACACTATGCAAAACACTATGCAACACTATGCATAATAAAATATAATATATTTTATTTATAGTAATAACTTTAATAAAGTATTCTTTTATATAAAAAGATGTTTCGCTTTATTACGTTAATAATAATAATAAAACAAAAACGTCATTATCGCTATAATAATTCATATTATTAATCGATGAATAATGGAATCAAACCGAGTGACTTCTCACATAAGCATCAATAATCAATATCGTGTGCTACTATGCAACCACATATTCATCGTATTTTTTACTACCGAGTAGTTCAACAAAGATCAATGGTAAAACTTCCGCCGTTATTTCAATAAAATATTTTTGTCGCTTTCAATCCGACAATAATTACATTATAGGGTCCACCAATGATTGAGTAGTTGTATGCGAATATTCCTCGCTAAACCTAATATTCCCCACCAATCGAATAATATAACCACTTGCATACTTTGTAAAATTTATAAATATTACCCACAACTATAACATTATATCAAATTTATTCCATAATATTCAAAAATAATATTTATAGAAAATTCATCTTTATTTATAAAAGTTTGGGGTCTTACAACCTCCCTTCTTATGAAATTTCGCCTCAAAATTAGGGTACGACGCACTATATCGAAGAGGTAAGGATACCTTGATTTCATTTCGATTCTAACTCCCAAGTCATTTCAAATCAACATCGTGGTTCCTCCACAAAACTTTGACTTGAGGTATAACCTCGAGCGTAGAATATGTTCCTTCTTATCCAAAATTTGAACAGAACCTCTTCATACATCAAATCTTCCGCTATTTCGTCCTTGGCTCAAACTAAATAATATGGTTCGGTCTTTCACATATTTACGTAACATGGATATGTGAAAAACTTTATGAACACGAGACATATTTGGCAGAAAGCGAGTCTATAGGCCACGCTTCCTACTCGATCGAGGATTAAAATGGACCAGATGAATCGAGGATTAAGTTTTTCTCTTTCCAAATCTTGTAACTCCTTTCCATGGAGCAACTCTTAACAACACATGATCTCCTATATCGAATTCCACGTTCTTTCGATGAAGATCAAGATAACTCTTTTAATCGATTTTGTGAGGTTTTTATACGTCGTTTGATCGTTTGAATCTTTTCCGTAGTCATGCGTATCAACTCCGGTCCCAACAACGTTGCTTCACCCACCTCATCCCAAAGATACCGAGAACGACACTTTCTTCCATACAACACTTCGAATGGAGCCATGCCAATACTTGCTTGATAACTCGCTTTTGTAGAAAACTCCACCAATGGTAAGAACTTGTCCCAACTCCCCTTGAAATCAAGGACACAGAGTCTTAATAGATCTTCAAGAGTTTGAATAGTCCTCTCCGACTGTCCGTCCGTCTGAGGATGATATGCCGAGCTAAATCATAAGTCCGTGCCCATAGCTTTTTGCAAACTAACCCAAAATCGTGAAGTGAATCTTGGGTCTCGATCAGAAACTATGGATACCGCATATACCATGCATCTTACAATCTTGTTTATGTACATACGAGCAAGACGTTCAAGTGTATAAGTTTCTCGTATCGGTGAAGAAATGAGCGGACTTGGTCAATCTATCAACAATGACCCAAATCGCATCAATGCCTTGAGAAACCTTAGGAAGACCAGAACGAAATCCATGGTAATGTGCTCCCACTTCCATTCTGGAATTTCAAGTGGTTGCAATGGACCTTTTGGTACTTGATGCTCCGCTTTAACTCACGACAAGTTAGACACCTTGAGATAAACAAAGCTATATCTCTCTTTCATATTGCTCCACCAAATGTATTAATTTAATATCATGATACATTTTGTACTCCTGTGATGGATTGCAAATGGTGTGTCATGCGCCCATCATGATATTATACTCTAAATCGTGGTCGTTAGGAACACAAAGTCCGGAGTTGACTCAAGTATTCCTTCTTCATCGATTCTTGCTTCCAAAGATAGCACCTTCTTGCACTTTCTTCCTCATACGCATCGCCTCCGTGTCCGTAGCTTGAGCGAATTTTAACTTTATCAATTAAAGCCTGCTTCTACTCGTGATATTCGCTATCATCACACGCGTCCCCGAGTCTTTAACTCTATCTCCATCCTTTGCAAGTCACACAAAATGGGCCTTTGTGTTGACAATAACGCACTCGTGATTTCTGCATATGATCTTCTACTCAATGTGTCGCCTACCACGCTCGCTTTTTCGGGGATGGTATTGATGGTATGATCATAATCTTTCAACAGCCAAGCCAACGCCATTGTCGCGTATGTTGAGTTCCTTTTGAGTGAAGAAATATTTGAGGCTTTTATGATCCGTAAAGATTTCCACTTTCTCCCATACAAGTAATGCCTCCAAATTTTAAGTGCAAAGATAACAAATGCTAACTCCGGATCATGAGTAGGATAATTCCTCTCATATTCATTGAGTTGTCATGGGGCATAGGCTATAACTTTTCCATGTTGCATGAGAACACATCCCAACCCTTTGCCTCAAGCATCACTATAGATGACAAATCCTCCGAGCCGATGGTATTGTCGTAACAGTCTAAATAAGTCTCCTCTCGAGTTCTTGAAAACTCTTCTCACATTCTTCGCTCCAACCAAACTTTGTATCTTTTCGAGTCACCGAAAGTTAATGGAGTAGCGATTCGAGAAAATCCTTCCACGAATCTCCGATAATAACCACCTAAACCGAGAAAGCTACGTGACTTCGATCATCGATTTAGGTTGTTCCCGACTTTGAATAGCTTCAATCTTTCTTTGGGTTAATAGATATTCCATGACTTGATACCACGTGCCCAAGGAATGCTACTTCTTCAAGCCACAACTCGCATTTCTTTAACTCGCATAAAGCTTATATTCACGGCTTTTGGAGTGTCGTCCTCAAGTGTTGCTTTCATGATCTTCACGGCTTTTGGAATAAATAAGGATGTCATCAATAAAGACGACCACAAAGTGATCTAAATATTCCTCGAATACTCGGTTCATCATATCCATGAAGGCGGCGAGGAGCATTAGTCAATCCAAAGGACATGACTAGAAATTCATAATGCCCGCATCGAGTTCCGAAGCCGCCTTTGAATGTCACGGTTCTAATCTTCAATTGGTGATATCCTAACGAAGATCAATCTTTGAAAAGAATTTGGCTCCTTGCAATCGGGTCAAACAGTCATCAATACGTGGCAATGGATACCTATTTTTGATGGTGACATGATTCAACTCCCGATAATCAATACAAAGTCGCATACTTCCCATCTTTCTTCTTCACGAATAGAACAGAGCACCCCAAGGAGAAGTACTAGGACGAATAAAGCCAATGTCTAACAATTCCTCAGAGTTGGGTCTTTAACTCCTCGAAGTTCAATAGAGCCATTCGATATGGGGCTTTGGAAATAGGTTTTGTCTTTCGGGTTCAAGGTCGATACAAAATTCAATTTCACGCCTGGGGTAGGCCAGTAAGTTCTTCTGGGAATACGTCGTGAAATTTATTAAAATAGAAATATCGCTCAAAACCGACGTATTTTTGTTTAAATCATGATATGAGCTAAGAAAGCTTGACATCCGCTTTTCAATAAACGAATAGCTTTTTATGGCTTGAGATGACCGTGATTGATTTTAATGGTTTGGTCGTTTGAATTCGCATAATAGGTTGATTAGGAATATGCAAGCTAACAACCTTACGAAAACAATCAATTTTTGCATGATAAGTAGTTAACCAATCAATCCTAGTAATCATGTCAAATGCAAGTATTTTTAATGAAATAAGATCGAAAGGTAATATGAGGGTACCGATTTGAACCAAACAAGACTTATAAATGAGTGAGTGGATATAATGAAGGTTTCTCCCAACGGAGTTTCCACAGATAAGTCAAAGTCTAATTTCTCCTGAGTCAAATTTAATCGATGAGCGCAAGTAGGAGAAATAAAAGAATGGGTAGAACCCAGATCAAATAAAGTATAGACTTCATTAGAGTTTATGATAAGCTTACCCGTGATGACCTCATTCGGGTTCCTTGCTCTCTGGGAGGTCACAACAAACGCTTCTCCTCAGACTACCGGCTTGGATTTTTCCGGGACTGACCTTTGGTGCCTCCATCCTAGTTGAATTTGTCTTGATGAACGATAAAATCGAGCTAAGTGACCTTCTCTTCCATAATTATAACATGCTTTGACTGGCATGGCGCAGCTTTGGATCGATGTGTCCCTCTCCTCCATTTTGAAGCATATGATAGGTGGTCTTTCTCCTTCCTTAACAACGGTGTCTTTGCTCTTGACGCGTTTTCCATCATTGTTGAATCTCCTTTTCTTGAAATGTCCATTCTTATTGTTTTGGCCTCGATTACCACCGGTGGTTACCATATCCGCCTTTGTTGATTCCTCCACGCTTGTTGTCACCGCTCGATGACTACTCTCGGCCGGTATTATAATTTCTTAATTTACTCTCTTTTAGTTGCGTTGACTCGTTATCGCTACTCCACTAATCGAGCCCTATTTACAACATCTGAATACAAACACGCTTTATGAGAAATAAGATGTCGACGATTCTCACTTCAAACCTCTTAAAACATTCGCGCCATTCTTTCTTCATTATCCACCAAGTGAGACGAAATCGTGATAACTCCACAAATTTTGCCTCGTATTGCGATACTTGGTCCATATTGTTTTGTTCCAACTTGATAAACTCCACCTCTTTCATGTGGCGAATACTTTCGTGAAAGTATTTGTTGTTGAATGACTCTGGAACTTCTCCCAAGATATCTTCAAGACAAAGAGTTGAGTATGTTTTACCGATTCCCACCAATAATCGCCTCTCGCAAGCAACATAAAGGCGTGAAGGGAACCTTTTGCTCCTCGGAGCATCCCAAGACATCAAATATCTTGGTAATCTGCTTTATCCATGCTTCCGCCAAGTAAGTGGTTTTGGCTCTCCCTTAAACTCCGGTGGGTCCCAGCTCCTTGAATTGTTTAGCGGTGACCGCCTCGAGAGTTTTCCGTGTTTCCACCTACGCTTTTGGACAGAGTCGCTCTCTTTCATTGTTGCATAAATTGCATAAAGCCTCCGAACATTTGATCATTCATCATTTGGTCGTCATTTGTTGTTCGTATGAGGATTGTCGCCTCACGATGCACATTATCCTCGATTATTGATATGTGGCGAATCAACGATCGCTCAGGCTCCATCATATTCTCAACATTCTCGATGTCATTTTCGATATCGCCACAAAACAAAAGGTTAATTGACGTAACAAATTATCCCTATATTCTCGACCGACCAATAAAATAGCACATAAACTTAGGTAGGTCATACTAGCGAAGGTATTCCCCGCCTCCCTCCTAGTACTATTCTCACATCTTAGCCAGGATCATATCCTAAGCTCGATACTTAACCGTGACGCCCCAAAATTAGGTATACATCACCCATCTCTTGGGTAGTCGATATATGGTATGTAATTTAAATACAACTTACTAATATAACTCGCTGTAGGTAATACAATCGACATAAACCGTGAGTTTGAATACAAATATTATCTACTAGATATTATACAAACTCAAAAGGAGTCCTCATTACAATTATTATCACACTATTTCACGTAATAGTGAGGACTACTAATGCTATCCTCTCGACCATTACTCCGCTCCCCGACTCGTCCCAAATATGTTCTCATTTCAAGAGAACAAAGGTGAAAGAAAGGGTGAGCTAAACTAGCCTAAGTAAGAAATATTATGACCGAGATAATGCGTAATAAATTATCATTAGCCTTCAACAAAAGTTTAAACGATAAAATATAATAAACTTCAAGTTTAATCAAAGTGAAACAAGCAATCCATTAAAAGAGTCAAGTAGAAAATAAAATCTACTATCTTTTATGATTTAAAAGATTTTCATCATCAAGTATAAATTTGAGACTCGACTTTAATAAATAATCCACATCATCAATCACCCTCGCACTACTACCAAGGATATTCTTTAAGATCACGACCACAATTATTCATGCACTACGGGCCAAGAATAGTTGTGTATTCATTAATGGTCATGATCATGCCAACAATCGTCCCATCAATGCACTACGTACCACGAGGATTTTTACCACATCATTTGTAACATTACGGTCCATGATTACAATCAATAGTCTTTTGGTCATAATCATACCAAGTCCATCTATGCACTACAAAAGCCACGTATGACTTTAAAAAAATATAAACATGAGGATGATGACAATGATATAAGAATTCAATAAAACAAGTTCAAGAATTATTTTATCCGGGAATTATTAACGTCCAAATTGTCAACATGATCATCATTTTTGTAGAGTAAAATTCAAGAATGATCGTAAGAATATTTCCATGAAAAGATATCGGATGAAACGCAAATATCAAGGATATTCTACTAATTTCATGGAGTATAGAAGTCAAAGTTTTAACCAACCGGGTATAATAAAGAATGGAATAACAAAAGAAATCACCACGCATGCGGATTTCGATGATGTGTTATTCCAATGTAATAATAATAATAACGGAACCGTGTCGTGAAATTCACAATCGGGATGTTCCAATGAATAATAAAGATGGAACCAGATCCTGTAAAACACATGAGATAGGATATTCCAACGTAATGATAAAGATTTTAACCAGTCCTGTAAAACACACGCATGTGATGTTCCAATGTAATAATAAAGATTTTAATCAGTCCGGTGTAAAACACACGCATGTGATGTTCCAAATGTAATAATAAAGACATGAATAATAGAAGAATGTCACCAAGTATAGGTAGTCTGCATGATACAAAAGTTATTCCAATGTAATAATAAGGAATGGAATAACCAAGTTCTCTTCATGAATACAAAAGAATAATATCCCTTACGAGTACAACAAATAATATTCCCTACCTTAGAAGAACCGAATATTGGCAAAGTGAAGTAGCGCGAATACTTTTCTTCTTTCTCTATAGTTTCTCTCTCTAGTTTCAAAGAATTCGTAAGAAAATAATGAAGGAATGAGCTTCTATTTATAGGAAAATAGAATGCATAGTAATTAATCCATGAAACTATCCAGATTGATTTACTTTTAATCTGACGTCATCCATATTTAAAGCAAAATCTTTTAAATAAAATATAATATATTCTATTTATATAAAATATTTTACTATGCAAACACTATGCAACACTATGCAAAACACTACGCAACACTATGCATAATAAAATATAATATATTTTATTTATAGAATAACTTTAATAAAGTATTACGCTTTTATATAAAAGATGTTTCGCTTTTATTACGTTAATAATACTGAATAAAACAAAATGTCATTATCGCTATAATAATTCATATTATTAATCGACAATAATGGAATCAAACCGAGTGACTTCTCACATAAGCATCAATAATCAATACCGTATGCTACTATGCAACCACACGTATTCATCGTACTTTTTTATTACCGAAAGTAGTTCAACAAGATCAACGGTAAAACTTCCGCCAGTTATTTTAATAAAATATTTTTGTTGTTTTCTCGATCCGACAATAATTTTACATTGTAGGGTCCACCAATGATTGAGCCAGTTATACGAATATTCCTCGCTAAACCTAATATTCCCCACCAATCGAATAATATAACCACTTGCATACTTTGCAAAATTTATAAATACTACCCACAACTATAACATTATATCAAATTTATTCCATAATATTCAAAAATAATATTTATAGAAAATTCATCTTTATTTATAAAAGCTGGGGTCTTACAGGTGAGCTCAACTAGCCCAGTAAGAAATATTATAACTAAGATAATGCATAATAAGTTATCGTTAGCCTTCAACAATGTTAAACTGATAGAATATAATAGACAACAAGTTTAACTGCAGTGGAACAAGCAATCCATTAGAAGAGTCAAGTAGAGCATGATATCTACTATCTTCTATGGTTTAAAAAGGTTTTCATTCTACTTTATCGCTGAGACTCAGCTTAATAAATAAACCACATCATCGAATCATCTATGCACTATGAGCCAAAGATATTCATGTAATCATCAATGGTCATGATTGTACCGAATAATCCCTAGTCATAATCATACCAACAACTGTCCATCAATGCACTACAGCCCAATGAGGATTTTTACCACATCATTTGTAACAATACGGGTCATGATTATACCGAATGATCATTGGTTATAATCATACCAATCAACAGTCCATCTATGCATGTAAGCCAAAGATGACTTTCATCACAATATAAGTATGAGGATGATGACAATGATATAAGAATTCAATTAAAATAAAGCACATGATAAATTTTAAAGATTTTTAATTTAATTTATCCAGAATTCAATAATGTCCAAATTGTTAACATGATACTGCTTGGTGGAGTAAAATTCAAGAATAATATCCATGTATCAAAAATAATTTGGACAGAAAAGGAATAAATTTTTCGGTGAATAGTACCCTGTGAATAGTACTTCAGGAATAGTACCCTGACATGAAAAGTGCCCTGAATACCCGAGTGAATAATATTTGAGTGAATAGTAATCGGGTGAATAATAACTCGTGAATAGTACCTCGGCATGCAAAGTGCCTCGAATACCCGAGTGAATAATATTTTAGTGAATAGTCGGTTAAATAGTAACCCGTGAATAGTACCCCGGTAAAAATATTGATATTTAATAAAAAAAAAAGTTCATATCAATATTTCAATGAAACGATACTGGATGAAACGCAAAACTTCAAGGATATTCCACTAATTTTAAGGATTATAGAAGCAATACTTACCATAGTAAGTTTAGATTTAAGAATATGAAAAGAAATAACATACGAAATTGCAAATGGATTTTCACCGGTCAAACGATACGTAATCCGCGTACACAGGTTATTCCGACATATTAAAGGATGAATACTAAAAAAATAGTATTCCTTATTATGAATACAACAAATAATATCCTTTACGAATACAATAAATAATATCCCTTACCTTAGTAGAAGACTGAATACTGCAATAGTGAAGTAGTAGAATACTCTTCTTCTTGCTCTCTATAGTTTCTCTCTCTATAGCTTTTCTTGTGAATCTCATTGAATTAGTGAGAATGAAAGAAGAATTAAGCTTCTATTTATAGGAGAATGGACTAAATAGTAACTAATTCATGAAACTATTCCGATTGATTTACTATTAGAGCAGACGATCCGGATTGATTACTATTAAAACCACAATCGACGGTCCAGATTGATTTACTTTTAAAACTACCACCGACGGTCCAGATCGATTACTTTTAAAACCACCACCGACGGTCCAGATTGATTACTTTTAAAACCACCATCAACGGTCCAGATTGATTTAGTATTAAAACCACCACCGACGGTCCAGATTGATTTACTATTAAAACCACCATCAATGGTCCAGATTGATTTACTATTAAAACCGTCACCAATGGTCCAGATTGATTTAACTTATTACACTTTAGTACCCCTAAAGTTTTTCAAGTTTGCATTATTCCCCTCTAACTTTTTTAATTCACTTATCTTCAATAAACACATTTTTAATACTTCAACAATTATTCATCATTAATATTATAACTCACAATATTTAACAACCAGATCATTCCCAAGAAAGAGGGGGCTTTCCAATAAGAATTTCTTCCTATTGGCGCGCAATTAGGTAACCAAACCTCTCATCGACAGAACTTTCTAAACATTGTCAATATTGCAAATAATAATATGAATAACTTTGTTGTCTCAATTATGGATTTAATAATATAAAATATTATGCAGATGATACTGTGACAATAATTGAATCAAATAACGTGAGATACTATGCAACAATTCTTCAGAGTGATAATTAAGTAAACCGAGTGGCTTCTTACGTAAACATCAATAATCAATACCGCAGTATTACTACTATGCAACCACGCAGACATCGTCACATACTTTTACCACCGGGTATTTCAACAGTTTAACGGTAAAACTTTTGCCATTATTTTTATGAAAAGATATTTCTGTCATTTTCTATCTACGACAATACTTCCGTTATGGGCACTACACCAAAAATGGCCTCTAGCGAAGGAAATTTTGTGAAGGAATTTATTCCTTCACATGAAGAGTTGTTTAGAGAAGGAACAGTGAAAGAAAAAGTATATTGATAATATAGTTATTAGCGAAAGAAATATCCTTCACAATTTATATTTTTTTCCTCGCAAAATTGAGGTGATAGAAAGATTTTTGGAGCCAATTTATGATAAAAATTTGCGAGGAAAAAATTCATTTAGTGAAAAAATTATTACTCACTATATATCATTATTCAGAAGTTTTTTACGAGGGATAAAATTGGTAGCAAATTTGTTCAAAATAAAATGATTAGAATTAATTATGGTTAATATAAATAGGAAATAGTGTAAGCCCTAGCTCAATGATTGCATATTGTTCCCCCTTTTTCCCCAAAAATTTTCGCGTCGCTCTCCTTCTCACCTGTGATTTCCTTTTCCCTCTCCCTCTTCCTCTTCACCGGTGATTCCCTCTTCCTTCTTCATCGTCGAGGATTCCTTCTCTCAATATTATTATTCCTCATCATTTTCATTTTTCATCTCTCTTTAGCTACTTGGGTCTTCACATCTCCATATTACTAAAGCATAATAATCCATCAAGTTATTGTTAAGGATATAGCCGAATTCTCTGAGAATTAAGTCTATAACCAAATTAGAAGAGGGATTGGAGTAAGATGCAGTCCAAATGAGGAATTGAACTCATCTAACTGCAAGTTTGGGGCTAGAACTCAGTAGATTAAAGAGGCAAATCTTATGTTTTTAATTATGATTACATAAATTTAGTTGAATAAAGTATTGTGTTGCAATGTTTGTTGTGTTTGCTTATGAACTGTTTGTAGTCAAGGGAGTTTAGAATGTTTGTAGTAATAAGAAATGATTATTGTGGAAAATTATGGTTAAACCATTCTCCAATATCTATGAATTCTAGGTTTTTAAGTGTTGCATTTAATGCATTTGATAAAATAGAGGTTATGTGTTTAGAACTTGAGAATTAGCTTAAGTTTTGAACAAGAAGACATTTGTTATATTATCAGACACAATTTTCTTCATGTTAAATACTAGAGTTGTCATCTGTTTTTTTATTAAAAAAATTTTAATATTTCACCTTCTGGAGCTTTCATCTTATGTTCTTCTCAATTTCATTTTGTGTTATTCATTCTGGGTGGGAGTGACTGATTGTGAACTGGATTTAATATACTGTTGTGGACTAGAAAATCTGATTATGGTAATGTTACAGGAAGCAAATAAGTCACTGGCTGGAGAAAGAGATTACACTCAGCTCAAGGACTTTCAGAAGCTACTAAGAGTGAGGCAACAGTATGTGGTATCACAAGTTTCATTGCTCTATCCCGTGAAGGTCGTGGTTGGACATGCATCTGAGCAAGAACTTAAATCATTTACCTGTAGTAAGTCAGGTAATTTGCTAGTAAGGAACCTTTTGTATATATGTAACTTTATGGGTATTTTTCCTTTATTTTATTATTTAGAGGTCAACATGAAACAAGTATACATCCTTAATATTTATATGAGACTTTTTTTGTAGGCCGAAGGAACCGGTGATTATGGGAAGATAACTTATAGCTACTTTATGGGTATTTTCCCTTCATTTTGTACTTGTAAAAATGCTTTTACTGTCTAACATATATCCTATCCCTTTTTCCCCTATTATCATGTTTTTTCCTTCTAGGTATTGAGCTAATCCCTCTCTGATTTTTATTGTTAACTCTCAATCTCAATCCATTTGTTGATTATATGTGCTGGACATGGTTGTAGTTTAATGTTCCTAAGATTGATAACTTCATCTTTTACTAGTTTCAATTTGGTAACTGATATATATATATATATATATATATATATATATATATATATATATATATATATATACATAATATACATACATCGCGTGCGCACATACATTTCAGTCACACACCTACACACACAAATGCATTTATATTTAACATATGTTTTGTGTAATGTGTATTCATTATATACATGTATGTTTGTGGTGGCATATGAGATTTATTTAACAACAAATAATAATAATAATTTGAGTTAAGTATGTAAAGTGATTTTGGTATGATATTTAACTGATGTAAACTGTTAATGATAATTTCAGTGAAGTTTTTGTTGCTACTGGACTTGACTTCTTCATGCAAAAAGACTATAAAATATTTCCACCTGGTGTTAATTTGGAGAACACAAATTGGTCTACAAGGAGGCCACAAATGGATTTTCCTGTTCAGGTATTTCTTGGTTATTTCTTGACGCTTATCCTTGCTAACACTTAACAACATATTTAAAGGTGCTATGTTAGTGTTATCTATTTTACATCCAAAATCTCTCCTTTAAAAGGATGTGGACTATACATTATAAACTGAGTACCAGTATTCTGCCCCTGAACATCAATGTTGCTACTTTTAAATAAGTCTGAATGTGTTTTTTGTTGTGCAAACATTTCTATCACAATGCATAAGCCTTATGATATTTTAGATTATAGAATTCTATGCAAATTTGATTTTATGTTCTCTGATAAGTAGTTCTATTTACTGAAATAGTACAATTTAAATGCATTTCGACTGCAAGTTGGTTTTGTTAATGTTGATATCTATAATATCTTCTACTACTGTATTCTATAATTTAATTTAGTAAAGTGTTGGTTTCTATTTTTAGATTTGCTTTATGAATGGTTTACAAAAATTTTATCATGTGGCCAGTCATGTTGTTTTTGGTTTTGGTCAATAGTAACTAACCAAATATAATGACACGGGCAAAGTTGATTTTTAAGTGTGATTATTTTATTTACCTTCTTTTACATGTTGGTAATATAATATTTTTTGTGGGTACTTATATTTCCTGCTAAGTGTTCAACTGTTAAAACTTAAACTTCCTTGATGCGATGCATAAAGAAGTGTTTGAAGGTAGGTATCATAGCAGTCATAAAAAAGAAAAGAAAAGAACAGGTTTTATCAGCCCTTTTAAAAAAAATAAAAAATACTACCATCCTACATATTGACTAATAAAGAATTCTAAATGTGGTCTTTACCAAATGATAACACCTATGGCTTTCCAATGGATGCTTTACAGTTTCAATTGTCAGCAATATAATCTCCTTCCCTCCCTCTTTCTCTCTCAAAGAAGTATAATTATTTATAATGTAGTGTAAGATTTCTGTACTAATTTAGTAGTAAGTTATCTACTGAGTGATGTACTTCTTTTCTGATTGAGTCTTCTTTGGTGGTTGTTTTGATTTAGATATCAATAAGTTGTAATTCCACTCTTACCCAATTATATTATTTGTTACTATAAGTGAACACCCATGCATCATTATGATGTTTTGAAGAATTTTATTTTTTTGTTTTTCTTTTTTGCCTGATGGGTATGTATGTTCTCTTTTACCCTTAGGCTGTACTGGATAACAAATAGGGCAGGGGAAAGTTCGGGTAGTGGGTTGATGAAAGCGAGTGCTTGGCATCATCGTGCAGATGTTGTTTCATCGCTAGTTGCTCTCATTGGAGTTGGTAATAACCTTAATCCTTTTAATCAAGGCTCAGAGAATTTAAAGAAAAAGTTGATCTGCTGATTACTGTACTATTAAGTGACAATTTACTAGTATTAGTCATCAGCACTTGCATCAGTGAGTGGAAAATTGAAGTTGGGGGTGAGGACATCAGTAATAGTAGAACGAGTCTTACAGTAATTATGCTCAATTTAAGATATTATTGAGTGGTTCTTTGATGAGAAATCTTCACTGTAACCGATTTATCGATAACATTGATCATATCTTTTTTTTTTTTGTTCTTTTATTCAATTTCATTACTTATTCGTACACCTAATGATGAATATCTTTTTGGTTCTATTAAATTTTTGTTTATTGGATCATGGGAATAATCAGTCATTGGTTTGATTGAAAGTGTATTGTGCGGGAGTACTAACAAGATACAAGGGTGTAGCTGAAAGTTTAGATCACTTGTTATGTGCACTACTTTGATTTGGTTTGATAATTCCTATTCCGTGTACTCCAACATGAGTGGGAGGATCACTTGTTGGGTCTTGCTTGTTGAGTTCTACCTCCACCCTACTATGTTTCACTTTTGTCTTCAATGACGGTGGTATATTGGATGGATTCATATTTCAGTGTTCCCTGTCCAACACATTAGACCACCTAATGTGGTTGATTTTGTGATCCCGCTCTGATAATGGTTTACTCATTTACTTTAGGAGGATCAATTGTTGGGGTGAAGTTCCTTGATCCTCTTGCCGGACTTATTGTCTCAGTTATGATCCTCAAAGCTGGACTTGAAACTGGTTATGGGAGGTATTATTCTTTCTTCTTCTTCCTTTGGTTGCTATTTGATTTTTTTTTAATTAATTACTGAATGATAGACTAGTTTTTTTTTTTGAAATTACAAGCTTAAGCCGAGGGATGATTCCATCAACTGGGGGGTTGATTGTCAATGATAGCAAGATGAATTCTACTCCTTGCTTCTTCTTTGCTTACTTCATGGTTGCATTGCTCATAGGTTCATTTTAGATAGGCTTGCGCAGCCACCTTAAATGGATAAAAGGCTCATTTAAGAGCAAGTATACTTGCCTCGCAAAACCAGGGACAACTTTGCATAGTTGGCTTTTATTCACCTGTCCAAACTGATTTTGTGAATCTTAAGAAGTTGATTAGTAGTTAAACTAAGATTATGAACTCACTGAGGGACAGACTATAAATCTCTGTATGTGACATGTTTCTGAATTTGTAGTGTCTTGGAACGGGTGGATGCTGCAGTCCCATCGCATCTTTTGGATCCTCAAGACAAACTATTCAACAAGTTCATGAATGGCCAGTCTTCATATTTCAAAAACGTGTTATCGATCGCTTATCAGGTTAATGGTTAATCTCACTTAATATAAATTTCTCAGTTTCATCTTTCTTTATTCTTCATTGCATTGAATTTTGGTGTTTCTCTTGCAGCATGAAGTTTACATGCCCAATATTGATTTACTTGAAGAAAATGACATAAAGTGGACCTAACATGACACACTTTATTCCTTCTAGTTCATTGTTATTCTTTCAATTTTCTTATGTTAGTTAATAAATATTGTAGATACTATGGTCTTTTAGACGAAGATACAATGAAAAAATTATGTACTTATCGTGACTCGAGAATTATCTATTTATATATGGAGTATTGGTTATATTATCTCTTTATGCATTAGTTTATCAATTAGTTTGAAACAAGTATGACATTTATATTTATTTAAAATATTAAATTTAATATTTCTTATAGAGATTAATAATAATAAATATTAAATCATTGATTTGAAAATTAATTATAATTTGCAATGAATTTTAATTATTTATCAATTAATTTTTATTTACAAATTTATAATTTGTGAAGAATTTTACTTGAGAAATGGACATTAATGAAGGATTATTTTCCTCACTAATTTGAAGATACATTCTCACTTTATAATTAGTGAAGGAAAATTTTCTCTCATTAAATAAATTTATTTTTCACAATATATTATTTGTGAGGGAATAAAGTTATTCACTAATTTCAAATAGTCCTTAAAATATTATTTGTGAAGAAACCAATCTTTCACTAAATAACAATATTTCATTACTAAATATAATTTGTGAATAAAAAAGTTATTCACAATATATCCCTCACAAAAAATATTTAGTTACTACTTAGCGAAGGATACCCAATTGCGAGGAGGTCTAATGCGAGCACTCATGTGAAGAAAATATTTCTTCACAATAAATCACTTGTGAGTGATATAGAGCCTCTAGTGAAGTATTTGTCCTTCACTAGAGGCCATTTTTGGTGTAGTGGGGGTCCACTAATGATTGTGTCGTCGTACGAATATTCCCTACTAAAACGAATATTCCCCGACCAATCGAATATTCCCTGACACAACGATTATTTTATATTAACTTGCTTACTTTGCAAAATTTTCAAATATCACCCTTAACTTTAACCTTTATCAATTTAACCATTTACTAAATAAAATAATAATTATAAGAAAATTGAATACTTTTCTTTCATAAAATTCAGGGTCTTACAGATGATACTGTGACAATAATTGAATCAATAATATGAAAGATATTATGCGTGAATTATCAGAGCAATAATTGAGTATAATCGAAGTGACTTCTCACGTAAGCATCAATAATCAATATCGTGTGCTACTATACAACCACGCCAGACATCGCATTTTTTTACCACCGGGTAGTTCAACAATTTAACGGTAAAACTTTCGTAGTTATTTTTTTATAAAAAGATAATTACGTGCTTTTTAACTACAACAATACTTTCGTTGTGGGGTCCACTTAATGATTGTGTCGTCGTCAATAATATTCTCTGTTAAAACGAATATTCCCCGACCAATCGAATTATATAACCACTTGCTTACTTTGCAAAATTTATAAATAATACCCACAACTATAACATTATATCAAATTCACACCATAATATTCAAAAATATATTTCGAGAAAAAAATTAATCTTTATTCATAAAAGTTGGGGTCTTACACAAGAACCTAAGTTTCGGGGGAAAAGTGAGTATAATATCTAGTTGAGTCTTGTGGTGGGTTGAGAAAAAATACTCCTCATAAACACAGGCGTGAGATGGAGCATAAAACGCACTCACCAACCATCTATCTAAAAAAATAATAAATAAATAAAAAGACGGGAAATAAAAGCAAAGAGCCCCCGTGAATGAAAACGAAAGTATGAGTACCCTATTTGGAGCCCTAACCTTAGTGAATGTTTAATTTTAGTTGGAACTCATCTGATCTTGAAACTTTTAAGTTTACACTGTACGATTCCTTATAAGAGATTGGTTATGTATTAAATTTGAATTTGTATCAGTTCGTATTGATGTTGATCACACACACACTACATCAGTGATGACAGTCTAAGATTCAAGGATTGATAATGAGTTTTAATTGGTTTTGATACGAAGTGTTGTAGTGTTTGCATGATTTCTCTGAGGCCAAAAGAATAACTTTGATTCTATGATATTGTTGGATTTGTAGACATATAGATTAGATACATCACATATCATCGCATTGCATTGCATAGCATGTTAGTTTGCTTTGTGCTCGAGGACTAACACGTTTTAAGTTTGGAGGATTTTGATAAGTGGGTTTTATACCCGTGAATCGGTTCCTAATTCAAGCTTAATTGATGTTAATTCCTTATTTTTATATTTGTTTTTATTTATTTAGTGTTATTTTATTGTGTAGGCATGGCGGTGTTGCATTTGATCAAAATGGGTGGATTTAAGGTGCATTGTGGCAAGCAAATGAGCAAAGCAGAACAAAAGTCAATGACCACCCACGGGTGGGCTATTTCCTCTAAAACCCGTTGGCCGAGGCGGGGTCTTCAAGTCTGATAATAGGAGACAAGCCAAATGAGCCTTTGTAAACTTATACCCCGTCGGCAGGTCCCGAATCGAAACAGGTCCTAAGTTGCTTCAAACACTGCTGGATCGTGAGCTTTAGTACTTAGAATGCTTTGAGACTCTAGATGGCGTGAGATTGCAACCAGAATGCAGATATTTGATATATATTGAACATCAAACAACAAGATTAATACCACGCAAGTCAATTAACAGAGATTAAGGACAGATTTGTTGAGCAAGCATTGGGGTGAAGATTTTAGAAGGATTTTCATATCATTTGCAGATTAAGGCTAAAGTAAAGGGTGTTCTGAATTCTTCTTCTTCTTTAGTTTTATATTTGTAATTGGAAGGATGTTATCTTTAATTGATTCAGTTATTATTTCATTAATGATGAACTAAATTACTTTTTAGGCTTATGACGGATCTTTAAGTTGAACGATGGTTATGTAAATTTGATTTTCAGTTTAATAAGCTATTATCCAGTTTATCTATATTAATTTGAACTTGAATTTATGAATTGCATGATCAACAATTCTTTATGGACTTATATGGATTCGAGAGAGGAAGTACGAGTCTAGACTTAGTTAATATAGCATGTGTTCTTGAATTTTGTGAATGAACAGAATCTTGATGAATGTTAGGGTAGAGATATGCTTGACATCGCATGTAATCAGATAAAGAACTTGAACTTAAACCTTCTTTAATTGTAATTCACATAGAGATATAGTGAGTTAGTTAATTAAGGTGTTTAACTTGATTCTATCTAAATTGTGAATTTGAGTTAATACGGTATTAGTACATCGAGAGGTAGCTAGTGCTACATACGTGTTCTTGATTAATAAACTGGGATATTGAATTTAAATGGAATAAGGTGCAATAATCAAAGTGATGCTTAGAGTGAAGTCGTAAGCTTAATTCTCCAATAATTATTGAAAATTTCAATTTTTAGGGTTTGTTGACTGTTTGGTGATTTTAATACTTTTAATACTTGTAGTTACAAACTGGAAATTGCTTAGTTTAATAAAATTAGGATTAATAGGGAATTAGTAATTGTGAGGGTTAATTTCTTATTAAAGTCTCTGTGGGAACGATACTCTACTTATTATTATATTACTTGTTGACCACGTATACTTGTGTGTTGTGCGTAATTAGATTTTACCCAGCATGATGCCTTTGAAATGTATCCGTTGAAGACATCCGTTGAAGCATTAAATGAATTTGACATTTCTGAGCTTTGATGGAGACTTTTTGCACAACTTCGATTGATGATCGGCCCGATCGACACAAAGAAATCGTTGTCTCACCTAACACCTAAAAGGTGTTTTCTGACGCATGTGAAACCCAGTTTTTATGAATAAAAATTAATTTTCTCAAAATATTTTTTTTATATTATGGTGTGAATTTGAGATAATGTTATAGTTGTGAGTAATATTTATAAATTTTGCAAAAGTATGCGTGTTGTCATATTATATTCGATTGGTTTAATATTCGTTTTAAACAAGAAATATTAAATGCAACGACACAATCATTAATTGGACCCCACAGCGGAATTATTGTCGGATTGAAAAAACGACAAAAATATTTTATTAAAAATAATGGCGGAAGTTTCTACCGTTGATATTGTTGAACTACTTTCATTAGTAAAAGTACGATGTCTGGCGTTGTTGCGTAGTAGCACCACGGTATTGATTATTGATATTTATGTGAGAAGTCACTTTCGGTTTTGTTCAATTATTGCTTTCAATAGTTCTTTGCGTAGTATCTCACATTATTTGATTCAATTATTGTTGATTTAGAAGTTTTGTTTTATTCACGTAATAAAATAGAAACATCTTTTATATAAAATGAATACTTTATTAAAGTTATTCTATAAATAGAATATATTATATTCTATTATGCATAGTATTTTTTGCATAGTAAAATCTTTTTATATAAAAGCGAATACTTTATTAAAGTTATTCTATAAATAGAATATATTATATTTTATTATGCATAGTGTTTGCATAGTACCCGTAGTATTTTGCATAGTAAATTTTTTTATATAAATAGAATATATTATATTTTATTTAAAAGATTTTCTTTAAATATGACCGTCGGTTTAAAGTAAATCAATCTGGACCGTTCATGGATTAGTTACTATGCATTCCATTTTCCTATAAATAGAAGCTCATTCCTTCATTATTTTCTTACGAATTCAATTTTGAACTCTAGAGAGAAAACTATAGAGAGAGACTATAGAGATAAAAGAAAAGTTTTTACTGCTACTTCTTTACTCTTATATCAAGTATTATTTTTTACGGTGAGGATATTATTCTTTTGTATTCAAGAAGAGAACTTACATTATTCCATTTCTTTATTGTTACATTGGAATAACCTATATCTGCGAGCTACCCTATACTTGGTGACATTCTTCTATTATTAGTCTTTATTATTACGTCATAAATATCATGCTTCATCTTTATCTGGGACTGGTTCCATCATTTATTATTCCGCATTTATTATTATGTTGGAACATCACATCGAGTGTGAATTTCACGACTTTGTTCCGTTATTATTATTACATTGAAATAACCGCTCATCTGAAGTTGCATGCATGGTGATATCTTTTGTTATTCCATTCGGTATTATACTCGATTGATTAAAATTTTGACTTCTATACTCCATTAAATTAGTGAAATATCCTTTATATTTGCGCTTCATCCAAAGATCTTTTCATGGAAATATTCTTGATCATTCTTGAATTTTATTCTACAAAGAAGTATCATGTTGACAATTTGGGCGTTATTGATTCTGCACAAAAATTAATTCTTGAACTTATTTAATTGAATTCTTATATCATTGTCATCATCCTCATGTTTATGTTATGTTGAAAGTCATCTCACATGGCTCAGTAGTGCATAGATGGACTTGGTATGATTATGACCGAGGATTATTGGTATAATCATGGTAGTAATGTTACAAATGTTGTGAAAATTAAAAGTCCTCATTGGCACATGTAGTGCATTGATGGGCCGAGTTTTGGTATGATTATGGCTATGGATTCTCTTGACCAAGAGGAGTAAAGATGAATTGTTTTATGGCATGATCAGGACCGTTGATGAAAACATGATTATCTTTGGCCCATAGAGCATGGATAATTTGTGGTCGTGATACTAAAGAATATCCTTGACCTGTAGTGCGGGGATGATTTCATGATGTGGATTATTTATTAAGCTGAGTCTCAGCGATAACAGTGATGAAAAACCTTTTAAATCATAAAAGATAGTAGATTTTATTTTCTACTTGACTCTTTTAATGGATTGCTTGTTCATTGCAGCTAAACTTGATGTCTATTATATTTTATCGGTTTAACATTGTTGGAGACTAATGATAATTTATTCTCGCATTATCTTAGTCATAGTATTTCTTCTTTGGGCTAGTTGAGCTCACCCTTTCTTTCCTTTGTTCTCTTGAGGAAATTAGAACGTAGGCTGGGGCTAGTCGGGAACAGTGATTGTCTGAGATGGTGCATTAGTAGTCTTCACTATTCTGTGAAATAGTGTGATAATAATTGTAATGAGGACTCCTTTTGAGTTTTATAATCTCTAGTAGACAATAATTGTATTCAAACTCACGGTTTATGTTTTTTATCGCATTACCTACCAGACAGTTGTATTAGTAAGTTGTATTTAAATTACATACCATGTATCTGGCGACCCAGATGGGTGATGTATACCTAATTTTGGGGCGTCACATTTGGTATCAAAGCTTAGGATATGATCCCTGGCTAAGATGTGAGATAAGAACTAGGAGGGAGAGCGGAGAATTCCTTCGCTAGTATGACCTACCTAAGTTTATTTGGTATTTAATTGGTCGGTTGAAAGTATAGGGATAATATGTGATATGTTAATTAACCCTTGTTTTATGGCGGTGTTTGAAAATGGCATCCGAGAATGTTGAGATTATCAATGGAGCGAGAGGAGACCGTTGAGTCTCCACGGATCAATAATCGGGGATAATATGCAACGAGAGGATAATACTCCTCATAAAAACAATAACACCGGTGAAATGGTGAATGATGGGATGGTTAGAGGCTTTATGCGATTCATGCAACAACAAAGTGACTCTCATCCAAAATGCGGTAGAAATCTTGATAACTCTCGAGACGGTCACCGCTTAAGTAGTTTAAAGGCGCGATTCATGCAACAACGAAGGCGGCGACTCACATCCATAATGCGGTGGAAACAATGGTAACCACGGTTGGTCACATTAAGCGATTCAAGGAGCTGGGACCACTAGAGTTTTGGGAAAACCAGAACCACTTAAAGGCGGAGACATGGATAAAGTAGATTACCAAGATATTTGATGTCTTGGAATGCTCGAGGAGGAGCAAAAGGTTCCATTCGCCACCTTTATGTTGCGTGAAGAAGGAGATCATTGGTGGGAATCATAAAAGCGTACCAAGCTGGCCTTTTCAAGATGTCTTGGGAGAAGTTCGAAGAATTATTCAACGACAAGTACTTTCTGAAAGTATTAAGTCACATGAAGGAGGTAGAATTCATCAAGTTTGGAGCAAAATAATATGGCCGTATCACAATCACGAGGCTAAGTTTGTGGAGTTATCCGGTTTGCATCCCATTTGGTCGATAATGAGGAGCGAATGACGCGAATATTTTGTGAGGTTTGAAACCCGATATCGTCGATACCTCATTTCTCACAAACTTTGTTTATATTCGGATGTTGTGAATAGGGCTCGATTATTGGAGCGCGATAATGAGTCAAAGACAACCAAAAAGGCAACGACCAACAACACGATAATAATCATCTGGGTGGCAGCGGTCATCCAACAACAATAACCATCGTGGGGATTTTATCATGCCAGAATGGTAACCATTTTGGTGGTAATCATGGCGAAGATAATAAGAATGGACATTTTAAGAAGAAAGGTTCAACAAAGGCGTGAAGACGTCGGCACACAAAGACCATTTCAAAGGAAGAAGAACGCCCATCGGTCGTATGTTTTCAAATCTGGACAAGAGGGACACATCCGTCCAAACTCAGTATGCAACAATCCAAAGCGTGTTTTAATTGCGGAAGAGAGGTCACCTAGCTCGATTTTGTCGTATGGTGAAGTCAAGTCCAAGCCGGGATAGTGATGCCAAAGGATGTCCCGGACAAGCCAAAGCCGTAGTTTAAGAGAGCATTTTTTTTTCTCGTGACGAGGAACACGAATAAAATTATCACGGGTAAGTTAATCATAAGCTCTTCGAAGTCTATCTGACCGTGTTGAATCTGGGTTCTACTCACTCTTTATTTTCACCTAGTTGTGTTCAATGTTTGTACTTAACTCAGGAGAAGTTAAACTTTGATTTATCTATTGAAACTCCATTGGAAGAAACCTTCGTTACCTCCACTATTTATAAATCTTGTTTGATTCAAATCGACACTTTCACGTTACACCGTCGATCTTATCTCTTTGAAAATACTTGCCTTTGATGTGGTTTTTTTTTTGAAGCGATTGGTTAACTACTCTCATCATGTTTTCGTAAGGTTGTTAGCTTTCATATTCCTAACCAACCTATTATGCGAATTCAAGCAACCAAACCACTAAATTCAATCATTGTCATATCGAGCCATAAGTAAAGAGCCCCAATCCTTTTGTTGATGACTTCCTTGTGTGGAATGCACCAAAGCCAGACTTTCTGTAGGCGACGTCATGAATGACGATGAAAAGTTGATAGGTATCATTGTGAGGTGCTATCTAGGTTAAGGGATAGAAGTCATAATTGGTATCGATGTGACGTCTTATCCAAGTCTTGGATAGAGAATAATGATTTTGAATGATATTTCTATCATTAATAAATCTCTTGACTTATTCACGAAGACTTCTTAGCCTACCCCAGAGCGTGAAATCAAATTTTGTATTGACACCAGTACAAAACCCATTTCTTAAACCCTCAAAATATTTCTTCAACTAAAACGAACGTAACATGCGCCAAAGACGTTGACTCGAGCTGTTGAAGATTACGATCGTACTATTCAATATCATCGTGGAAGAAGCGAGCGTAGTGGTAGGCGACGTGTTGAGTAGAAGATCGTATGTCGTTACAAAGTGCGATGTTGTTAACACAAAAACTCATTTCGTATAACTTGCAAATGATGAAGATAGAGTTAAAGACTCTAGGGACCCACGTCAAGCTACATACCCGAATCTGATGAATGTGAAGAAGAAGGTTCAAGAGGGCGTTATTCTAGAAGCGAGAGTTCTTTGAAGAGAGAAATCTCAACCCTCGATTTAATTGGTCCATTTGAAATCCTCGATTGAGTAGGAACCGCGACTTATAGACTTCGTTTTACACCGCCAGTATGTGGCGTGCTCATAACGTTTTTAACGTATCAATGTTACGTAAATATGTGGATGACCCGAACCACATTATTAATTTAGAATCGGACGAGATAGCGGATGATTTAACGTATGAGATCTCGTGTTAAAATCTTGGATAAGAAGAATTGTATCCAACACTCGAGGATTATACCTCGAGAGTTAGAATCGAAATAAAGTCAAGGTATCCTCACCGTTAGAAGCATACCAGTGCGACGTAAATTTCGAGAGCGAAATTCCATAAGGAGGAGATTGTGAAACCCCAGATTTTATGAATAAAAATTAATTTTCTCGAAATAATTTTTTTTATATTATGGTGTGAATTTGAGATAATGTTATAGTTGAGGGTAATATTTATAAATTTTGCAAAGTATGCAAGTTGTCATATTATATTATTCGATTGGTGGGGAATATTCGTTTTAAGCGATGAAATATTAAATGCGACGGCACAATCATTAATGGACCCCTAGCGGAATTATTGTCGGATTGAGAAAACGACAAAAATATTTTATTTAAAATAACGGCGGAAGTTTTACTGGTTGATCTTTGTTGAACTACTCGGTAGTAAAAGTACAAGAATGTCTGGCGTTGTTGCGTAGTAGCAATACGATATTGATTATTGATATTTATGTGAGAAGTCACTCGGTTTTGTTCAATTATTGCTACAATATAGTTCTTTGCATAGTATCTCACATTATTTGATTCAATTATTGTTGATTTAGAAGTTTTGTTTTATTCACGTAATAAAATAGAAACATCTTTTATATAAAATGCAGAATACTTTATTAAAGTTATTCTATAAATAGAATATATTATATTCTATTATGCGTAGTGTTTTGCATAGTAAAATCTTTTTATATAAAATAGAATACTTTATTAAAGTTATTCTATAAATAGAATATATTATATTTTATTATACATAGTGTTTGCATAGTACCCGCATAGTGTTTGCATAGTAAAAATCTTTTTATATAAATAGAATATATTATATTTTATTTAAAAGATTTTTCTTTAAATATGGACCGTCAGATTAAAGTAAATCAATCTGGACCGTTCATGGATTAGTTACTATGCATTCCATTTTCCTATTAATAGAAGCTCATTCCTTCATTATTTTCTTACGAATTCAATTGAACTCTGTAGAGAGAAACTATAGAGAGAGACTATAGAGAGATGAAAAAAAGTTTTCTACTTACTTCACTACTCTTATATCAAGTATTATTTTACGGTGAGGGATATTATTCTTTTGTATTCAAGAAGAGAAATTACATTATTCCATTTTTTATTGTTACATTGGAATAACTTTTGTATCACGCCAACTACCCTATACTTGGTGACATTATTCTATTATTACATCTTTATTATTACGTCGAAATATCCTATCTCATGTATATCATGGACACAGTTCTATTTTTTTATTATTCCGTCATTATTATTACAGCCGAAATATCTTGCATACATGCTATCTGTGCTTAACCTAGTTCCATCATTTATTATTCCGCATTTATTATTCTGTTGGAACATCCCGTCGGTGTGAATTTCACCTGACCTGTTCCGTTATTATTATTCTATTGAAATAATCGTCTATGCGAAGTACCGCATGCATGGTGATATCTTTTGTTATTCCATTCGGTATTATACTCAGTTGATTAAAATTTTGACTTATATACTCCATGAAATTAGTGAAATATCCTTGATATTTAAGCTTCATCCATATCTTTTCATGGAAATATTCTTACGATCATTCTTGAATTTTATTCTACAAAGAAGTATCATGTTGACAATTTGGGCGTTATTGGTTCTGTACAAATTAATTCTTGAACTTGTTTAATTGAATTCTTATATCATAGGCATCATCCTCATGTTTATGTTATGTTGAAAGTCATCGTGGCCTTGTAGTGCATAGATGGACTTGGTATGATTATGAAGCGAGGATTATTCGGTATAATCATGGCCGTAATGTTACAAATGATGTGAAAATTAAAAGTCCTCATTGGCGTAGTAGTGCGATGATGGGCGATTTTAATATGATTATGGCTATGGATTCTCTTGACGAGGGAGCAAAGATGAATTGTTTTATGGCATGATCGGGATAGTTGATGAAAACACGATTATCTTTGGCGTAGAGCATGGATAATTAAGTGGTCGTGATATTAAAGAATATCCTTGACACAGTAGTGCGAGGATGATTTCATGATGTGGATTATTTATTAAGTGAGTCTCTCGATAATAAATGATGAAAAACCTTTTAAATCATAAAAGATAGTAGATTTTATTTTCTACTTGACTCTTTTAATGGATTGCTTGTTCACTGCAGATTAAACTTGATGTACATTATATTTTATCGGTTTAACATTGTTGGAGACTAATGATAATTTATTCTGCATTATCTTAGTCATAGTATTTCTTACTGGGCTAGTTAAGCTCACCCTTTTGCTTTCAATGTTCTCTTCAGGAAATGAGAACGTAGCTGGGACGAGTCGGGGAACGGAGTGATGGTCCAGAGGATAACATTAGCAGTCCTCATTATTTTGTGAAATAGTGTGATAATAATTGTAATGAGGACTCCTTTTGAGTTTGTATAATCTCTAGTAGACAATAATTGTATTCAAACTCACAGTTTATGTTTTGTCGCATTGTACACGACAGTTGTATTAGTAAGTTGTATTTGAATTCTGTACCATGTATCTGGCGACCCAAGATGGGTGATGTATATTTTGGGGGTGTCACATGCTGACCCATAGAACTTTCCTTAACTTCTTTAATACATTTCTTTGTTATATACTAAGGATGAATGTTGTGTCATTGGGACTCCCGAGGACTTCAACGTCTATAGTCCATTCCATATTTGTTGTGATTTATTCTTAAATAAATTGACAAGGCTCAATGCTTCTGACACAGACAAATGATGTTCTACGATTCTGATCGTGGTGTCTTGCCACCTTGGTGCTTGATCTGATACTAGAAAATGAGAACACTATGATTTCTCTTAAGTACTGGCACACTACGATCTTCACTTGCTTGTCTTGCAGACTCTACGCTTCCGAGAGCACACTGCGATCCCTAAGTTGGCTCATCAAGCGTTTGGACCACTCTACGATTTCGGGAGATGCCCTCCAAAGTAGACATACTATGATTCTCGATGCTCTACGATTCTGCCTTGACTTCTGCAATCTCTTGATCAGCTTAATAGACTACGATTTTGTTGAAGCCTATCTATTACATTTCAAGATATAGATCAACCTAACAGCTTTGATCTTTTCATCTATACATTCATTTACATAATAATAAACATTAAAATCTCAGATCAACCTAACAATTTTAATCTAACACTAAGTCCTTGTACATATATTCCTTTAAGGACTTTACATATAATCATGAATATTTACTTTCAACATCAAATTTAAATATGAAATCTCCCAACAATCTCCCCCTATTTGATGTTGACATAACCAAGGAGATTTGCGTCATGATTATCAATTTCTAGATGCAGTTGCTAAAAAGTAAATATGACTTAGTGTTTCAGTGAGCAACTGAAATTTCTAGAGAATAAGCATGAATTTATTGATGTTTGTAAGGACATATATTACAATTAAGCTTAGTTACATCAATAGGAATTGAGTTCAACTTATCTCTATTTCTTTTGTCTTTTGTTCTTTGGAGGATTGACATATTTTTCAGCTCTCCTTCTCCTGCTAGCTTCGTCTCTCCATGCTATATCTACCAGTTCACTTTTACTTAGCCGTTTCAAATGATCGTGTCTGTTCATGAATGCAGGATCTCCAATTGGTATGCGTAGGCCTGTGGTGGTTACATCTTGTGAGCTGAGAGATGGCTCTTAACTCCTCAGCGGTTGTGCCATGATAATTCATTGTTGTTCAGGTCGTGGAGTCTGATGGCGAGGCTGTCTTGCAGGAGGGCTCCTTGAAGATTGAGCGAAGTTGCCTCTGCCTTTTCTTTCTCTCATTCCCCTTTATTCTCCCCCTTTATGTCAGCATCAAGGATTCGAATGTCTTCAGATAGTCGAGTCATGCCTTGTACAAGATCGTTGAGCTTATTCTTGGATTGAGCAATGTCTTCACGATTTTCTTGAATCAGAGAATCAGTTTGAGCTTCCCTCTTTTGGAGAATGGCTAAGACATTTTTTTTTTGCTAAATTTGTTTGTATATTAAAAAGCAAAACGTTGGATATTACAATGAAGATCAAGACATAGTCCTCGTCTCCCGTGAGGGCTAAAACACCTAGAAATTCTAGGAAAACAAAATTACCTAACCTAAAAAACATTATCCTCACATCTTGAGGATAGGTAATTTTAAATTCAAAACACTAATAAGTTAGTGGATTTTTCTTAGCAGGAGGCCAACATAAAACCAGCCCACAAGCAAATCTCACATGAGGCCCAACTAACTAAACTGACCTCTGTCAAGCGGCTAGATCCGACCCAAACAGTTGTGCAGCCAACACAATTCAAAGTTCAAAAACAGAGCTGCAGTCAGCAAGAAGGCGTGGGCCTCAGATGTCCAGGAATCACACTGCCCCATAAAAGCCTTGTCAGGCCACACAAATTACCCCAGCGAAGACCCACCGGAAAACAGCACGATGACCAAAACAAACCACCAAGTCATAGCACACTGGACCTCAAAAAAGAACCCGTTGAGGATAACCAGAGCTAAAACTCAGCACAACCAAAACACCATGAATTGACTTTAAAAGAAATGAACAAATAGTAAGCGAGAAGATCAATTAATGGACATCGACAAACCCAAATTGCCTCGCAGAGTAGAGGAACCATGGGAGAGAAAACAAAAAGGCAGCTATCAAGTGCAGCAAAGAACCCACAACTTGAAAGGCTAAGCATGTTAGAGGCACAAGATCAGCAGAAATCCGCATGGGGAGCAACCAACCAGCTCATGACCGCATAAACACGTCCACCCAGCCATCAGCTGACAAAACAGAAGCAAACGACAAGAGACACTAGCGAAACTCCAGCCGTAACAAACCTGTTGAACAATAAACCCACCAGACCCATCAAAAAACCAAGCCCACATCAAGGTGGTTTATTTTCGATTAGCCGCATTGCAATTCTCCCGGTGGAAACCTTTAAGCATGATTTGAGGGCTGGAAAGGAGATAGTAGCTAAAGCATCTTTTTTAGTAATATTAGCTATATCCATTAAAACTGCAGTTTTGTCAAAGTGAACTCTTTTTTTCGAACATGATCCTAAGGATATAACTTTTCGCTTTTGTGATGGTACGTCCGGTGAGTTTACCATCAAAACCTTCCCACTATAATCAACATTTCCTGGACGAGCAGGCTGTAATCCAATACTAAAGTCCAAGGGGAAATCTGCACAAGTGGAAACCATTGAATCCCCAAGAGGGTGTTCATTTTGCTTAACCTTTCTAGACTGAACATCAGTCCAGTGTTCCGAGGGCAGGGTAGGAGAGGAGGGGCAAGATGATAGTACCTCATTTCGTTTCTCCACCTCTTTCCAAAAAGATTTGCGTTTTCCACGCTTTTGTGCCATAGCTCGAGGCTTAGATGTGCAGGAAGCATCGGAATGACCATAAGTCTTACAATGCAAGCATTTCCAAGGCTGCCAAGGGATTTCCACCTTGATTTCATGAGGAGCACAATTTTCAATTTGAATTTTGAAGGAACTTGGAACAGTTGTGGTGGCCTCAATTTCCACGCATACTCTAGCAAATGCAAGTTTGTTACCCTTCCTAGTATGCTCATCAAGGGACAGAGGTTTACCAAAATGACTAGCAAGGTAAGCAAAACCATCATCATGCCAAAGGGCTAGAGGGACATTATGGAAGTTGATCCAAATAGGAATAGCAGAAAGATCATATTTAACCAATTCCATACCAGGCTGCCATCGATGAAGGATCAAGAGGGATTTGCCAAAAAATACAGGACCAGAGTTGAGAATACCGAGCATATCATCCTCTTGCTTAAAATTGAAAATGAAAAGACCATTTCCTTTAAAATAAACTTTTTCAATTCGGTCACCCCAAATGTTTTTTGCCCAGAAGGAAGCATAGTGAATAGGTTTCTTACAACCAACAAAAGAACCCACAAGGGAGAGGGACCAAACATCAACTCCATGTTGTGAGATTTTTGAAGGAATAGAGAGAATCTCTTGATCCTTTAGAGGACATACCTTATGATGGAGCAAAAAACCTGAGGAAGCGGAAGCAGCCCTACCGTTAGTCGAAGAGGATTCACCGGAAAGGGGAGAAGAGAATTCGCCAAATTGAATGGATAACGGTTTAGGCAAAGACAGAGTTTTATCGGCCTCCCTAGACTGAGATTGAGAGGAGTTATCGATATGTTGGGTAAGTTGGGGTGCAAGTGCAGGGCCCAAGCAATTTGAAATTTGAAAATTATAAGATGAATTTCCTTTCAGACAATTTGAATTATAAGGCTGAAAGTTATCATCACATGCACGTGGGCTCAAGTCCAAAAGTTCCTTGAGACAATCAACTGAGTGGGTCCCATGGCAATCAATAGGTAACACACATCTTTAGGAGAGTGAGATTCACTCACCATCAAAGGTGAATCAGCATGAATAATAGGCAAATCATCCTCATCAGAGGAGTAGAAATTATTTGACAAATCAAAGTCAGCATCCTTTAGACTAGATACTCCAGATTTGAAACAAGATCTTGAAGAATCAAAGTAATCCTCAACACAAGCATTTCCAATAGAACCGAGCACCAGCTTTGACCGAGGCCTCTTTGTTGTAGATTTGGATTTTGAGCATTTCAACTGTTTACCCATGGAGGATAAGCACAAAAATACCAAAACCCAAAACAAAGAAGGAACAAAGATGACCTCGAACTAATAGATCAGAAGGAACAAGAGCAAAAATCCGACATAGGGCAAAAGGATTCAGTGCATTCTATTCACCCTTAGTTTCCAACCTGGAGTCTTTCCCACGAATTTTATTTTTTTGCTAAATTTAAACTATATTAAAAAGAAAGAAAAATTACAACCTTCATGGAAAAACCTAATCAGAATATAGCATAGACATCATAGGACATTCCCTATGATGACATGACTATAAAAGATTACATGCATTATGCCCCACAAGTCTAACAGAACCTATCATTTTTCATAAGAGAGCATAAAACTATCATTGATACATAAGATAGCATAAAAGAGCAAAAGAAATATGCACTATCTATTACATACTACGAATCTCGATGCTCCTACGATTACTGCGCAAAAACTACGTAATCTCTTGATCGAATTGATGACTACGATTACATTGAAGCCTATCTATTACATCTCAAGATATAGATTAACCTAACATCTTTGATCTTTTCATCTATACATTCATTTACAAAATGATAAACATTAAAAGCTCAGATCAACCGAACAATTTTGATCTACTACTAAGTCCTTGTACATATATTTCTTGAAGGACTTTACATATAATCATGAATATTTACTTTCAACATCAAATTTAAATATGCAATCTCCCAACAATCTCCCCCTATTTGATGTTGACATAACCAATGAGATTTGCGTCATGATTATCAATTTCTAGATGCAGTTGCTAGAAAGTAAATATGACTTAGTGTTTCAGTGAGCAACTAAAATTTCTAGAGAATAAGCATGAATTTATTGATGTTTTAAAGGACAAATATTACAATTAAGCTTAGTTACATCAATAGGAGTTGAGTTCAACTTATCTCTATTTCTTTTACCTTTTGTTCTTTAGAGGATTGACATATTCTTCAGCTCTCCTTCTCCTGTTAGCTTCGTCTCTCCATGCTATATCTTCCAGTTCGCTTTTACTTAGCCATTTCAAATGATCGTGTCTGTTCATGACTGCAGGATCTCCAATTGGCATGTGTAGGCATGTGGTGGTTACATCTTGTGAGCTGGGAGATGGCTCTTAACTCCTCAGCGGTTGTGCCATGATAATTCGCTGATGTTCAGGTCATGGAGTCTGATGGCGAGGCTGTCTTGCAGGAGGGCTCCTTGAAGATTGAGTGAAGTTGCCTCTGCCTCTGCATTTTCCTTTCTCTCCTTCCCCTTTATGTCAGCATCAAGGGTTCGAATGTCTTCAGATAGTCGAGTCATGCCTTGTACAAGCTCGTTGAGCTGATTCTTGGATTTAGCAATGTCTTCAAGGTTTTTTTGAATCAGAGAATCAGTTCGAGCTTCCCTCTTTTGGAAAATGGCCAAGACATTTTCTGTTTGTTGCATTTGGCACATGGAAAATCCTTGGAATTCTTTCATTGAAGTTCGTAGACTCGTGAGACTTTCCATTATAAGTTTATTCTGGGATTCCTGAGTATTCTGCAAAATAAGAACAGCTTCCCTGTGTTTCTTGGCAGCTTGAAAGTGGATTTGATCCCTTTCATTGATACTCTGAATCATCTCCTTTATGATCTCCCTAAGCTTCTTTAAAAGCTCAGAACTTAATTTGCTTGGGAGTGTGTTGGCAGCATCGATCAAATGAGTTAGCCTTAGGTGAACAAGGTCTGAGTGAACTTCAAGATCTTCTTGTATGTCCTTGGTCACCTTCTTAGATGCATCAGACAACTCCATTTTGGTAGGAAGATATAATATGAGCTCAAGGAGTTGCTAATTGTTTGGAGGAGAGGCTCTTGTGTATTGATCTTGCATATTGTAGAGAGCAAGATCAAGATTGAAATAATCATTTGTTGATGAGGAAGAGATATCTGATGTAGGAGCAGGTGTGTGAGGTTGAGTCTCAAAATGAGGTGACTCTATGAATTGAGCAGGTGACTCTATGATTAGATTTGGATTAGTAATCGTAGAATGAGAGATGATAGGAGACTGGATCAACACAAAGTTAGGCACATTTGGTTCATCAGTTCAGAATGTTGGGATTCTGTAACTGGAAATTGATTGAGTGGATGAAGTATCACTTCCAACCATCTTGGTAACTCGTAGAATTGATTGAAGGTTGATGATGGACAGTGACTAACCCTGAAAGATATGGGAATAGTTTGTACCTCATGCCCATTTTCTGAAGAGGGGCCGTTGGTGATCAGCTTTCGGGCAAAAGTGAGGTTGCTTGGGGATCCATGAGCTAGTACCGAGATTGTTGGATAGGCTTTGAAGGTCTAGAACATGTGATCCCAGGAGTTGAGGATTTGGGCTCTGTGAAAGGGCATCATAGGTAAATAGGAGAACAGTTGATTGTAGTTGGCTCAATTATATCCGTCACACCTTTGACTCTTGTGGTGACCACATCGTTCTCAACAGCTCCATTTCTGTAGAACTATTTTACAAGCTTAGGGTAGATCCATGTGCTGGTACCCAGAGCTTCTTCAAGACCAGCTTTCTTTAAAAGAGACAGAATTTTGTGGAATTGAGGGTCAACTTTCTTGAACTCGTCAAAGCAGAGTCTGTAACCAGTGATAACATTTGAGGCCGCCATTAATTTCTTTGCACTGAGGTTGGTTGAGCGTTTCTGAAGCCAAGAGTTTCTGCTGGTAAAGAGAGAGTGAGAGGAATAAGCTTTTTAAACTTCTAATTTCAAAAAGATATTTTCAAACTTTACTTGTAACTTCCCTCCTCTTGATCTACTTAGTGGGGAATGTGTCAAGTTCTGTTTGGCTCCACGATTTTAACTTGTGTGGAAAATACTGATTTGCCCTTAGCTCGTCCTGAGCTAATGTATTCTTTGGGAGGACTACGATCGTCGAGGTAGCACTACAGTCGTTGAGGTTGCACTACGATTGTTGAGGTAGTCAGTGTGATCATTGAGTTTTCACTGCGATCATTGAGTCCACTGCTGAATCTGTTCTACGAACGTTGTCTGCCCTGGTCCTTGTGATGAACTTTTGACTTAGCATTCCTTCCGGGTTAAGGTAGCTCAGGAAGGGCCAACCTCTTAGAATGAACTAAGGATTAGGTTTGTCCCTGAGGCGGTTGATAGAGGGATTGCTTGGATTTGTTCGAACTTTTGTCATCACAGGATGCTCTACGATCGTGGTCCTTTATATCACGGCAGTTCTACGATCGTGGACTTTTTTTAGTCATCTCTACGATTTTGAACATAACCTTTATATCTGTATGGTTAGCATAAACTAGAGCATAGATTTTATGGTTGTAGATTTAGCATGCCTAACTCACTTATCAATTTATTAAATCTGGATTCATCTAGAGGCTTTATAAAGACATCAGCAAGTTGATTTTCAGTAGGGATGTATTGTAAAGACATGGTTCCATTTTGAACATGATCCCTAATAAAATTATATCTTATTTCTATATGCTTAGTCCTAGAATGCATGCAGGATTGTGTGTTATTGCTATGGCACTCGTGTTATCACAATGAATAGGTATAGCTTTGAAATCAAACCCATAGTCTGCTAGCTGATTTTTTATCCATAATATTTGAGCACAACAACTATCAATGACAATGTATTCAACCTGCGGTTGAAGTGAATCTTGAGTTTTGCTTTGCTGCTAAACCGTGACACAAGCCTTTGTTTCTAGCAACTAACAAAATTGCATCTAGTACTTTTCTATCTATTTTGCAACATACAAAATCAGCATCTATATATCCTGTTAGTTCAAAGGAGGACTCCTTGGGATACCAAAGTTCCAAGTGAGGTGTACCCTTGATATACCTAGAAATCCTTTTTACAGCAGTTAAGTGTGATTCCTTAGGATTGGCTTGAAATCTATCACATATGCATGTTGCAAACATTATGTTTGGTCTACTGGCAGTTAGATATAAAAGAGAGCCTATCATACCTCTGTATTGAGTTATATCAATACTTTTACCTTTTTCATCTTTGTCAAGCTTGGTTGCTGGAGCAATTGGTGTTTTTATGGGAGAGGTTGATTCCATGCCATATTTTTTAAGTAAGTCTTTAATATACTTGGCTTGGTTTATGAAGATTCCTTCATCGATCACTTCTTTACTTGCAATCCAGGAAGAAATTCATTCACCCATCACGCTCATTTCAAACTTGCCCTGCATAAGCTTGGCAAATCTCTTACACAGTTTTTCATCAGTAGAGCCAAAGATAATGTCATCAACATATATTTGAACTAATAAGACTTTGTCTTTATGATTTCTAAAAAATAATGTGGTATCAACTCTACCTCTAGTGAATCTATTTTCAATGAGAAAGTTTGTTAATGTTTTATACCATGCTCTAGGTGCTTGTTTAACACCATATAAGGCTTTGTCTAATCTGTAGACATAATTAGAGAGAGTTGGATTGATGAAACCTGGAGGTTGCTCCACATATACTTCTTCTTGAAGTTCACCATTCAGGAATGCACTTTTAACATCCATCTGAAAGACTTTAAATTTCATGTGAGCAACAAAGGCAAGAAATATTCTGATGACTTCTAATCTGGCAACAGGTGCAAAGGTCTCGTCGTAGTCAATGCCTTCTTCTTGAGAGTAACCTTTGGCCACTAGTCTTGCCTTATTCCTTGTTATTACTCCATCTTCATCCATCTTGTTTCTTAAGACCCACTTAGTGCCAATGATTGGATGGCTTCTTGGTCTTGGAACTAATCTCCATACTTTGCTTCTTTTAAACTGATTTAGTTCTTCTTGCATGGCTTCTATCGAACTGGAGTCTTTAATAGCATATTTTATCTTCTTCGATACCATTTGTGACAAAAATCTTAGATAGAAACACTCATTCTGAGTGCAGCTCTTGTCTTAACTCTTGCATTTGGATCTCCAATGATTAAGTCTTTAGTGTGATCTTTTTCCCATATGTTTCCTGTTGGAACATCTGACCGGATGCCTTGTTGTCTAAGTTCTTCGAGATCAATTTCTGCTTCTTGATGTGGAGGTTCGTTGTCTTACGTAGTTCTCTCTATGATCTCTTCTCCTTACTCAACGATTTCATTTTCTGGGACTACGATCGTGGTGTTGAGCTCAATGACCTCGTTCGTAGTGTCTGGATTGTCGTTCGTAGTGTCTTGAGACACTATTTTGTCCTAGTCTGTTTCATCGAAGATTATGTGAATTGAGACTTCAATAGTCAACGTCTTTTTATTGAACACTCTGTAAACCTTGCTGTCTGTGGCATATCCGAGAAAAATTCCTTCGTCTGACTTGGGTTGGAACTTTGTCAAATACTGTTTTCCATTGTTGAGAATATAGCATGCACAACCAAATACATGAAAGTAGCTGACACTTGACTTTCTTCCTTTCCACAGTTTGTAGGGAGTCTTCTTTATCGTAGAGTGTATAAGCGATACATTACGAGTGTAGCATGCAAGATTGATAACTTACGCCTTGAAGTATTCAGCGGATGAGTTGCTATGAGTAGAGTTCTTTCGACCTCTCTATCGACATTACTGTTCTTTCTCTCAGCTACTCAGTTTTGTTGAGGAGTTCGTGGAGCTGAGTAGAGAAGTCGAATTTTCTGCCATGATCACTCCTTATAGCCTTGATTTTCTTCCCTTTCTCGTTCATCACCAGTCTGAATATCTTGATTAGTTGGGAGATTGTTTCATCTTTTGAGTTTAGAAAGAACACCCATGTGAATCTGGTGTAGTCATCCACTACGACCAATGAGTATCTCTTCCCTCCAAGGCTTGTTATTAGAATTGGCCCAAAAAGATCTATGTGAAGCAACTGCAGAGGTTTGTCAATTGAGTTGGCATTTTTTCTCTTGAATAAGCTTCTAGTCTATTTTTCCAAGCTGACAGGCATTGCATGGCCTTTCTTTGACAAAGTTGATCTTGGGTAAGCATGCTACTAGATCTTTGTAGGCCAGTTTTGACATGCTTTTAAAGTTGAGATGAAACAGTCTTCTATGCCATAACCAGCTCATTTCTTCAGATGCTTTAGCCAGAAAGTATATTGTCTCATCCGAGCTCAATTGACCAAGATTAACAGTGTAGACGTTTCCTTCTCTTGTTCCAGTCAGCTTTATAGAGGATGTCTTCAGATCTCTAACTTGACATTGATTGTTGAGGAAGGTGAATTGATGACCCTTGTCGCAGAGTTGGCCTATGCTCAGAAGATTGTGTTGTAAACCTTCCACATAGGCTACTTTACTGAAGGACATTGCACCATTCCCAGCTGAGCCATATCCTCTTGTCTTGCCAGAGCCATTGTATCCGAAGATGACTGACGGACCCTCCTTCTCTATGTAGTTAGACAAGAGGGCTTTGTTCTCGGTCATGTGCCTTGAGCATCCACTGTCCAAATACCAGGTTGTGATCGTGGAGCTCTGTTCCCGTGGTAAGACTAAACGCTCATTTTGGTACCCATACTTTCATGGGTCCTATTTTGTTAGTACCCTTGGGAACCCAAATTTATTTGATTTTGGATCTCACATGCATAGGATTATGGTAGCATATTGCAGCCTTATAACCAATCTTATTACATACAAAGCATGTGTCCTTCCTTTATACTGATTCTCCTTTTTCCATGTGTCCTTGTGTTTCATGATTTGTGAGGAGTGAAGCTTAACTCTATTGTTCCTTCCCGGTTGGTTCGTGGAGTTGATTTTACTCGAGTCTACAATCATTCGAGGTTGGAGAGTAATGACTGAGTTACTCTTCTCTTTTCTAAAACCTAGGCCAGCATGGGATCCTTTATTCCTTGGAATATGGATTGGATCAGAAGAGCAGGGTTGGACTCGTGACGCCCCCAAAATAGGTATACATCACTCATTCTGAGTCGCCAAATACATGGTACAGAAACAACTACAACTTCATTATTACAATTGTCGTGCAAAATACGACAACACATATATTGTGAGTTTAAATACAACTATTGTCTTCTAGACAGTATTCAAACTCAAATAAGTCTTCATTATAATTATTGATACACTATTTTACAAAATAGTGAGGACTGCTAAACAACTATCTTGATCCATCATTCCATACCTCGACTAGTTCCCGTTATATTTGTAACAACCTGATATTTTCTATACAAATAAATTAGAAATTTTGTGTATAAATTTTTTTATTATTATTTTAAATATGGGGAATATGTGCCAAGATAATGTGTATATGTATTTATGTGATAAATAAAAGGCTTAAATATGAATTAGTACCCTAAATTATAGGCCATATTCCACTTCGGTGATCCACCTTTCAATTTTGTCAATTAGATGATTAAACTATCAATTTTTTTCAATTGCACCAAATTGAACATGCCACGTCAGAAATTGCTGACGTGACTAATTGTGTGGGGCCTTAAGAAGCTTATGTGGTAAAAAAAACTATTTTTTAATCATTAAATAAATAAATCTGTTTAAATAAAGGGCAAAATGGTCAAAACCTAATTTAACATTTCTAATTAAAATAAAACAAACATATATCAGTACAAATCCATTACAATCGATCGATCAAGACTCCAAGCCCCAAATCTAATGAGAAACCTAGCTCAACCGAAGTGAAGAATGTTCTAATAGCCCGTTCACGACAAAGAATTTCAATCTCATCAATGAACTCATTACCAGCATAATACCTAGCACCAGGCATTCCTTCAGAATATTTATTAGTCAAATGGCTCCTAAAGCTTCCATAACAACTGGCACACAAAATTCTCGAAGCGATCATTTCGATCCTTTGTCTTGCCTCTCCTTCTCCTTCTCCATAATCTCGAAAACATCCGGATCATGGCGATGGAGTATCGATTCCCCAAGCTCTCACAGCGTTCCGTGAAGCTTCTAGCCACAGTTGTCGATCAATCGAGGCACAACGTTTAGAAGGCGGCAATGAAGATGGCGGGACTCATTGTCCCTTCCGCCTCTTTAAACACATAGAATGCCCTAAAATCCTAAACTCACGGACTTCTCGCTCCTCTCCATCACTTTCTCCCCTCCTCCTTCTCCTCAAAATGCATCGCTCCTCCATCAATTGAAGCGGAATCGAAGGAACCGAACTCGACCGATCACGGGGCTTGGAATCGATTTGAAACGAGATCGAATCATCGGTTCGATGAGAAGGAAAAGCTAGACTGAGATTCAATTGCGAGTGCGTCAAATCCATCAAAAATCAATTGTAATGGATTTGTACTGATATATGTTTGTTTTATTTTAATTAGAAATGTTAAATTAGGTTTGGACCATTTTGCCCTTTATTTAAACAGATTTTTTTATTTAATGATTAAAAAATAGTTTTTTTTTGCCAAATAAGCTTTTTAAGGCCCCACACAATTAGCCACGTCAGCAAATTCTGACGTGGCATATTCAATTTGGTGCAATTGAAAAAAATTGATAGTTTAATCATCTAATCGACAAAATTGAAAGGTGGATCACTGAAGTGGAATATGACATATAGTTTAGGGTACTAATTCATATTTAAGCCTAAATAAAAATATGAATAGTTACAAATAATTTTATTTTAGAATTATTGATCATTATAAATTATATCCTTATCATAATTAATTTTATAGTAGAAATGTTTTATTAATTATTTTCCATGAAAATATAATCATATATTATTTATATAATATATGAAATGATTTTAAATTATTATAATAATTATTTTATTATATGAATTTTGTTGATTATTAAGTTAATTATTTTCAACTTAATTAATAATGTTAAGTATGGCGAATTAAATCGGATATGGAACCCCAAACCCTAATTTTTGGATTTTGATCAAGGCATGAGAATAATAATATAATAATTATTATATTTTGATTTTTCAATCTTTATAAATATGTCTTGTATATGTGGAATGATAAGGGTTGGTCAATTATGGTGTTATGTGACAAACCACTTGTATTCTTGTGTGAAACCCTAATTACAAATTTTAGAAACTTATTTTATTTTATTTTAAACCCTAAATGAAAGCTCGTAACCTAATTATATATTAGGTGAGACAATTAAATAACCTAAGGGTTATGGTAATAAGGAAGGGTTAGTATTTAATATGTATACTAACTTAAGTGGATAATCTTGTTATTTCAAGTGACTAATAATTTTAAACATATTTCTAGTAAACCTAATTAGGTTATGAGCTAAAGTCACATGTATAAGTAATTAAATTTCATAAGATTGGGAATGGAAACCCTAAATAAATAATTTGGGTAACATATATTAAAATTGTGAGACTATGTTCATTACATGGCCCAAAACAATTAAAGGAGATGCCCAAAAGAAATAAAATGCAGACCAATACTTAGCCCACTTGATTAAGGGTATTTTAGACTTTTTATTAATCAAATTTGTGCATTAAAATAAAAGCAAAATGGAGGAGATAATGGGGGCAAGGGGACTGACCATATTAGGCCTTTTAAGGCAACAAAGTTAAGTTAATCAAGTTCCTTAATTAGTAACTCTTACATCAAGTACAAGTGTGTCCATCTCCCATTGGTGGAAAACCTATTTAGCACCCTTAATCACATGATTAGGCTCAATTAAAAGAGATAAGGTGAAGCCTTTTATCCATGGGACAACAAAAGTATGGGGGATAATAGTTTAATCACAACATTCATTTGCTAGATCAATTCATTTCACCTATTCTCCTTCTATTTTTCTCCCAAGCTAGAAATATACAAAGAGAGAAAAGAGAGAGAGAGGGGTTCGGTTTTCTTGAGAGGGAGAGGAGTTATTGTTCATGCTTCCTAAATTCATAACCTACTTTGGAAGAACAAGAAGGATAGCAAAGAAAACTAGGTGAGGTTCTCTTCCATTCTTTTTCTTATTCTCCTTCCATTTTCAAGTTTTACCTCAACATGTATGGGGTTATGGTCTAATACTCAAAGTACCCTAGTTCTACATGTTTCATGTGTAGGACTAAGTATCTTGTGTATTAGACTATAGATTTAGAGGATGGAAATGAGCATATGTTCTCCAAGGGGTGAAACTCTTGTTTTTCCTCCACTAAATCTTGTGTAACTCAAGTTTTACAACTTGAATTTGTGATCCGTCAAAGGGGGATGCTAGATACACGAGTTATCTAGTAAACGCAAGTGGTAGAACACAAATCTAACAAGTATTGAAGCCATGGGGACTATTTTCCCCAAAACAATCCACATAGAGTATTAAGGTTTTAAAACCCTAAAAAACTACTGTCCCCATTTTTCTTAAGGCTGTTTTGGACAGTTTCAAGTCTTTTAAAAATCTGGGAAAAATCACAGAGGTACCTTAAGAAGTTATCTATGTGTAGGAAAAAGAACGGACACGTTTTGATTTATAGGTTATGCGTAATGGCTATTTCCGTAAAGGACTCCTAAATATTAACACCTGCATTTCTCACAGTGTATACATGGGAAAACTCCGAAAGTTTTACAGTATGTTCATATATGTTATAGGAGTATACCCTGAAAATTGCAGAATTTTCTGAGCAAAACTCGATTTATGTAAAATGAAGCAAGATCCGAGTGTTTTGGGCACTTTAAAATTAGTTAATCACTTTCTAAATTTCCAGAAAAATTTGGGGATCATTGTTGGGTCATATATCTTGTCTAAACCCAGAAACGAAGAATTTTTGGAATCAGTTTGGTATTATTCCTAAAAATGATGAAGTTATGCTATTGACGAAGAGACTCTTAGATGATGACATATGGCCCCCCCATAAAATAATCAAACTTACCACAAACGCGTCTCATATGACTCTTTATATACATCGAGGATTGAATAAATATTACCACAAATCATTTTATTTTTATTCAACACATATTTAATCTTTCAACAATTATTAATCATTTATAACTTGTCGTCTCAATTATTGATTTAATACTATAACATATTATCTGAGATGATCTTATGACAATAATTGAATCAATAATATAAGAGATATGATCACGTGATTCTTATCATAGCAATAATTGAGCATAGGTTGAGTGACTTCTCACGTAAGCATCAATAATCAATATCGTGTCTTTACTTATACAACTACGCCATTATCTTTGTAATTTTACTATCGGGTAGTTCAACGGTTTTAACGGTAACACCTCTGCGTTATTTTATAGAAAGATAATTTTGTCGTTTTCTAACTACGAATAATACTTCCGTTAATGGGGTCCACTTAATGATTGGTAAATCGTCTGAATATTCCCAAACAAAAGAATATTCCCAGAAATAAACGAATATTTTATAACAACTTGCTTACTTTGCAAAATTTATAAATATTACCAACAACTATAACATTATATCAAATTTATTCCATAATATTCAAAAATAATATTTATAGAAAATTCATCTTTATTTATAAAAGTTGGGGTCTTCTGACCTCCTTTCTTATGAAATTTAAGCCCTCGAAATTAGGGTGCGTGCACTGGTATGTCAAGAGGTAAGGATACCTTGATTTCATTTGATTCTAACTCCCAAGTCATTTCCTCAATATCGTGGTTCCTCCACAAAACTTTGACTTGAGGTATAACCTTGGAGCGTAGAATATGTTCCCTCTTATCCAAGATTTGAGCAGGGAACCTCTTCATACGTCAAATCTTTTCGCTATTTCGTCCGGTTCTAACTTCGATAATGTGGTTCGGGTCTTTCACATATTTACGTAACATGGATATGTGAAAATGTTATGAACACGAGACATACTTGGCGGTAAAAGCGAGTCTATAGGCCACGCCCTCCTACTCGATCGAGGATTAAAATGGACCAGATGAATCGAGGATTGAGTTTTCCTCTTTTTCCAAATCTTGTAACTCCTTTCCATGGAGCAACTCTTAACAACACATGATCTCTATATCGAATTCCACGTCCTTTCGATGAAGATCGGCATAACTCTTTATCGATTTTGTGAGGTTTTTATACGTTGTCGGATCGTTTGAATCTTTTTCGTAGTCATACGTACCAACTCCGGTCCCAACAACATTGCTTCACCCACCTCATCCCAAAGATCTTTGAGAATGACACTTTCTTCCATACAACGATTCGAGCGAGCCATGCCATACTTGCTTGATAAGCTGTTGTTGTAGGAAAACTCCACGAGGGTAAGAACTTGTCCCAACTCCCCTTGAAATCAAGGACACGAGTCTTAATAGATCTTGAAGAGTTTGAATAGTCTATCCATTTGTCGAATCCGTCGAGGATGATATCTTGAAGCTAAATCGTAAGTCTGTGCCCATAGCTTTTTGCAAACTAACCCAAAATCGTGAAGTGAATCTTGGGTCTAGATCGAAACTATGGATACTGGGCATACCATGCGATCTTCTGATCTCGTTTATGTACATACTGAGCAAGACGTTCAAGTGTATAAGTTTCTCGTGTCGGTAAGAAATGAGCGGACTTGGTCAATCTATCAACAATGACCCAAATCGCATCAATGCCTTGAGAAACCTTAGGAAGGCCGTGCTTGAAATCCATGGTAATGTGCTCCCACTTCCATTACGGAATTTTAAGTGGTTGCAATGGACCTTTTGGTACTTGATGCTCCGCTTTAACTCATTGACAAGTTAGACACCTTGAGATAAACAGCGTTATCTCTCTCTTCATATTGCTCCACCAAAATGTATGATGAATATCATGATACATTTTGGTACTCCCAGGATGGATTGCAAATGGTGTGTTGTGCGCCTCCATCATGATATTATACTTTAAATCAGGGTCGTTAGGTACACAAAGTCTGGAGTTGACTCGAGTATTCCTTCTTCATCGATTCTTGCTTCCCGGCGTAGCACCTTCTTGCACTTTCTTCCTCATACGCATCGACTCCAGTGCGTAGCTTGAGCAGCTTTAACTTTATCGATTAAAGTCGGTTCTACTCGTATACTCGCTATCATCACATGCGTCCCTGGAGTCTTTAACTCTATCTCCATCCTTTTCAAGTCACACAAAATGGGCCTTTGCATTGACAATATCGCACTCGTACTTGCATATAATCTTCTACTCAATAAATCGTCACTACCACGTTCGCTTTTCCGGGATGGTATTGGATGGTATGATCATAATCTTTCAGCAGTTCAAGCAAACGTTGTTGTCGCGTGTTGAGTTCCTTTTTGAGTGAAGAAATATTTGAGGCTTTTATGATCCGTAAAGATCTCCACTTTCTCCCCATACAAGTAATGCCTCCAAATTTTAAGTGCAAGATAACAACCGCTGACTCTAGATCATGAGTAGGATATTTCCTCTCATATTCTTTGAGTTGTCATGAGCATAAACTATAACTTTTCCATGTTGCATGAGAACACATCCCAACCCTTTGCTAGAAGCATCACTTGTAGATGACAAATCCCTCAAGCCGGATGGTATTGTCGAGAAGCAGTCTTTGAAATAAGTCTCCTCTTGAGTTCTTGAAAACTCTTCTCACATTCTTCGCTCCAATAGAACTTTGTATCTTTAAAGTCAAATGAGTCGATGGAGTAGCGATTAGAAAATCCTTCCACGAATCTCCGATAATATCCAAATAAGCCGAGAAAGCTACGTGCTTGATTACTAATTTAGGTTGTTCCCGGCTTTGAATAGCTTCAATCTTTCTTTGGGTCAATGGATATTCCATGACTTGATACCACGTGCCCAAGGAATGCTACTTCTTCAAGCCAGAACTCGCATTTCTTCAACTTGGCATAAAGCTTATATTCACGAAGCTTTTGGAGTGTCAGCCTCAAGTGTTTCTCATGATCTTCACGGTTTTTGGAATAAATAAGGATGTCATCAATAAAGACAACCACAAAGTGATCCAAATATTCCTTGAATACTCGGTTCAATATATCCATGAAGGCAGCAGGAGCATTAGTCAATCCAAAGGACATGACTAGGAATTTATAATGCCGTCTGGGGTTCTAAAAGCCGTCTTTGGAATGTCGGTGGTTCTAATCTTCAATTGGTGATATCCTAACGAAGATCGATCTTTGAAAAGAATTTGGCTCCTTGCGGTTTGTCAAACAGTCATCAATACATGGCAATGGATACCTATTTTTGATGGTGACATGATTCAACTCCAGATAATCAATACAAAGTCGCATATTCCCATCTTTCTTCTTCACGAATAGAATGGAGGAGCACCCCGAGGAGAAGTACTAGGACGAATAAAGCCAATGTCTATCAATTCTTGCATTGGGTCTTTAACTCTTGAAGTTCAATAGGAGCCATTCGATATGGGGCTTTGGAAATAGGTTTTATCTTAGGGTTCAAGGTCGATACAAAATTCAATTTCACGCTCTGGGGGTAGGCGAAGTTCTTCTTGAGAATACGTCGGAAATTTATTAACAATAGAAATATCGTTCAAAAGCGGCGTATTTTTGTTTAAATCTATGACTGAGCTAAGAAAGATTGACATCCGTTTTTCAATAAACGAATAGCTTTATGGCTTGAGATGACCGTGATTGATTTTAATGGTTTGGTTGCTTGAATTCGCATAATAGGTTGGTTAGGAATATGAAAGCTAACAACCTTACGAAAACAATCAATTTTTGCATGATAAGTAGTTAACCAATCAATCCCTAGAATCACGTCAAATGCAAGTATTTTTAATGAAATAAGATCGACAGGTAATGTGAGGGTACCGATTTGAACCAAACAAGACTTATAAACAGTGGATGTAATGAAGGTTTCTCCCAATGGAGTTTCCACGGATAAGTCAAAGTCTAATTTCTCCGAGTCAAATTTAATCGATGGTATAAAGTAGGAGAAATAAAAGAATGGGTAGAACCGGTATCAAATAAAGTATAGACTTCATTAGAGTTTATGATAAGCTTACCCGTGATGACCTCATTCGGGTTCCTTGCTCTCTGGGAGGTCACAACAAACGCTCTCCCTTACCTTCTGGGTTTTGACTTTTTTCTGGGAATGACCTTTGGTGCATCCATCCTAGTGAATTTGTCTTGATGGCGACAAAATCGAGCTAAGTGACCTTCTCTTCCACAATTATAACATGCTTTGGACGGCATGGTGCAGTTTGGACTAATGTGTCCCTCTCCTTCGCACTTGAAGCATATGATAGGTGGTCTTTCTCCTTCCTTAACAACGGGTGCTGGTGCTGACGTCTTTCCATCATTGTTGAATCTCCTTTTCTTGAAATGTCCATTCTTATTGTTTTGTACGATTACCACCGAAGTGGTTACCATATCTGGCACATTGATTCCCTCCACGCTTGTTGTCACACCGCTTGATGACTACCCTCATTTGGTATTATAATTTTGTCGGTTTGCTCTCTTTTAGTTCGTTGACTCGTTATCGCGCTCCACTAATCGAGCCTATTTACAACATCTCAATACAAACACAATTTATGAGAAATAAGATGTTGGCGTATCTCCGCTTCAAACCTCTTAAAAACATTCGCGCCATTCTCTCTTCATTATCCACCAGTGGGACGAAACGTGATAACTCATGAAATTTTGCCTCGTATTGCGACACGGTCGTATTGTTTTGTTCCAACTTGATAAACTCCACCTCCTTCATGTGGCGAATACTTTCGGGAAAGTATTTGTCGTTGAACGACTCTGGAACTTCTCCCAAGATATCTTCAAGATCAATGAGGTTGAGTACGTTTCTGGATTCCCACCAATGTCGCCTCTCGCCATGATATAAAAGGCGGTAAAGGGAACCTTTGCTCCTCGGAGCATCCCAAGACATCAAATATCTTGGTAATCTGCTTTATCCATGCTTCCGCCGAAGTGGTTTTGGCTCTCCTTAAACTCCGGTGGTCCCGACTCCTTGAATCTGCTTTAGCGGTGACCGCCTGAGAGTTTTTCGTGTTTCCACCTCGTTTTGGGCAGAGTCGCTCTGCTTTCTTTGTTGCATGAATTGCATAAAGCCTCTGAACATTTGATCATTCATCATTTGGTCGGTGTTGTTGTTTGCATGAGGATTGTCACCTTCACGATGCACATTATCCTCGATTATTGATATGTGGTGAATCAACGATCGCTGTGCTCCATTGCTATTCTCAACATTCTCGGATGTCATTTTCAGAATCTTGCCACAAAAACAAAAGGTTAATTAACATGTAAAATATTATCCCTATATTACGACCAAGCCAATAAAATAGCACATAAACTTAGGTAGGTCATACTAGCGAAGTATTCCCCGTCTCTCCCCTCCTAGTACTATTCTCACATCTTAGCCGGGATCATATCCTAAGCTCGATACTGTTGTGGCGCCCCCAAAATTAGGTATACATCACCCATCTTGGGTAGTCGGATACATGGTGCGAATTTAAATACAACTTACTAATATAAGCGTGTGTATAATATCGACATAAATTGTGAGTTTGAATACAAATATTGTCTACTAGATATTATACAAACTCAAAAGGAGTCCTCATTACAATTATTATCACACTATTTCACGAAATAGTGAGGGACTACTAATGCTATCCTCTGAACCATTACTCCGTTTCCCGACTCGTCCGGCTATATTCTCATTTCACGAAGAAAACGGTGAAAGAAAGGGCGAGCTCAACTAGCTTCGATGAAATATTATGACTAAGATAATGTAGAATAAATTATCATTAGCCTTTCAACAGATGTTAAACGATAAAATATAATGAACATCAAGTTTAACTACAATGAACCAACAATCCATTAAAAGAGTCAAGTAGAAAATAAAATCTACTATCTTTTATGATTTAAAAGGTTTTTCATCATCTTTATATAAATGAGACTCGACTTTAATAAATATTCCACATCATCGAATCACCCTTACACTACTGACGAGGATATTCTTTAGTATCACGACCACAATTATTCATGCACTACGGGCCAAGAATATTTGTGTATTCATTAATGGTCATGATCATGCCAATAACTGTCCATCAATGCACTAAGGCCACTGAGGATTCTTACCACATCATTTGTAACATTACGGTCATGATTACACCGAATAGTCTCTGGTCATAATCATACCAAGTCCATCTATGCACTACAGGCCACAGATTACTTTCAACATAATATAAACATGATGATGATGACAATGATATAAGAATTCAATAAAACAAGTTCAAGAATTAATTTATCTAGGAACCAATAACATCCAAATGTCGACATATTCTTTGCTTTGTAGAGTAAAATTCAAGAATCTTTGAGAAGAATGTTTCCATGAAAGGATCTTGAATGAAGCGCAAATATCAAGGATATTCCACTAATTTCATGGAGTATAGAAGTCAAAGTTTTAACCAATGGTTATAATAAAGAATGGAATAACAAAAGAAATCACCATGCATGCGATGGATCGCATACGTGCGAGTTATTCCAACAGAATAATAAATAACGGAACCAGTCGGCGTAAAAGCGATAGACAAGATATTCAACAGAATAATAAAGAATGGAACCAGTCCGACGTAAAACACACGAACACGATGTTCCAGCGAATAATAATAAAGAAGCGGAACCGGTCGTGTGTAAAACACGCAGAGCGGGATGCTCCAACGAATAATAATAATAAAGATTTTAACCAGTCCGGTGTAAAACACAGACGTGGATGTTCCAATGAATAAATAGAAGAATGTCACCAAGTATAGGGTAAACCCGCGTATACTGAGTTATTCCAATGAATAATAAGCGATGGAATAACAACAGTTCTCTTCATGATTAAGAAAGAATAACACCCTTACTTTTAGTAGGAGATTGAATCTGCAGTAGTGTAGTAACAAAATACTCTTCTTCTTTCTCTCTTATTCTCTCTATACTTTCTCTCTCTATAGCTTGAATGAATTCGTGAAAATAATGAAGCACTAGGCCTCTATTTATAGAAGATTTCTAGCTTAGCACTTGCCATGTGAAAAGGCAAGTGGCTTGATTTACTGGTGATGTGAAAAGAAAAGTGGTTTGGCCTTTTGTAATGTGAAAAGACAAGTGGTTCGGCCTTTTGTAATGTGAAACAACAAGTGGTTCGGCCTTTGTAATATGAAATGGCAAGTGGTTTGACGTCTAGTAAAGGTAATTACTATTGGCGAAGGTAATTACTATTCACAAAGGTAATTACTATTGTGAAGGTAATTACTTATTGTGAAGAGACTCTTAGATGATGACATATGGGCCCCCATAAAATAATCAAACTTACCACAAACGTCTCATAATGACTCTTTATATACATCGAGGATTGAATAAATATTACCACAAATCATTTTATTTTTATTCAACACATATTTAATCTTTCAACAATTATTAATCATTTATAACTTGTTGTCTCAATTATTGATTTAATACTATAACATATTATACGAGATGATCTTGTGACAATAATTGAATCAATAATATAAGAGATATGATCGCAAAGAATTACTATATCAATAATTGAGCATAGGTGGTGACTTCTCACGTAAGCATCAATAATCAATATCGTGTGCTAGTATACAACTACGCCAGACATTCTTGTACTTTTACTACCGGGTAGTTCAACGGTTTTAACGGTAACACCTCTGTCGTTATTTTATAGAAAGATAATTTTGTCGCTTTCTAACTACGACAATACTTGGTTATGAGGGGTCCACCAATGATTAAGCCGTCGTCTGAATATTCCCCACAAAAAAGAATATTCCCCTGACCAAATGAATATTTTATAACAACTTGCTTACTTTTGCAAAATTTATAAATATTACCCATGAACTATAACATTATATCAAATTTATTCCATAATATTCAAAAATAATATTTATAGAAAATTCATCTTTATTTATAAAAGTTGGGGTCTTACACATGCAACATATTATCCCTATATTTTGACCTACCAATTAAATAACAAATAAACTTAGGTAGGTCATACTAGCGAATGAATTACCCGTCTCTCTCCTCCTAGTTCTAGTCTCACATCTCATCCAGAGATCATATCCCTAAGCTTTGATACCAACTGTGACGCCTCCAAAATATGTAAACATCACCCATCTTGGGTTTCCAAATACATGGTACAAAATACAAATACAAACTTAAATACACAACATAAGCTGTGAGTTTCAATACAAATATTATCGTCTAGATAGTATTTAAACTCTAAATAAGTCTTCATTACATTTATTATCACACTATTTCACAAATAGTGAGGACTACTAATGCAAACATCTGGACCGTCACTCCGTTCCCCGACTAGTCCCAGCTATATTCTCATTTCTTGAAGAGAACAATGAAAGAAAATGGTGAGCTCAACTAGCCCAGTAAGAAATATTATGACTAAGATAATGCAGAATAAATTATCGTTAGCCTTCAACAGTGTTAAACTGATAAAATATAATAACATCAAGTTTAACTGCAGCGGAACAAGCAATCCATTAGAAGAGTCAAGTAGAGCATGATATCTACTATCTTCTATCTTATATGATTTAAAAAGTTTATCATCAATTTTATTGCTGAGACTCAACATAATAAATAATCCACATCATCGAATCATCCCTGCACAACGGCCAAGGATATTCATTAGTATCACGACCACAAATTATCCATGCACTACGTGCCAAGGATATTCGTGTTTTCATCAATTGTCATGATCATGCCAACAACTGTCCATCAATGCACTACGGCCCAATGAGGACTTTTTACCACATCATTTGTAACATTACGATCATAATTATACCAAAAAATTCCTGGTCATAATCATGCCAAGTCCATCTATGCACTACGGTCACAGATGACTTTCATCATAATATAAACATGAGGATGATGACAATGATATAAGAATTCAATTAAAAGAAAGAAAATGATACATATGTAAAGATTTATAATTTAATTTATCTAGAATTCAATAATGTCCAAATTGTCAATATGATACTGCTCTGTGGAGTAAAATTCATGAATAATATTGTATCAAAAATGATTTGGATTGAAAAGAAATTAATTTTTATCATAAATAGTACCCCAGGTGAATAGTACCCGAGTGAATAGTACTCCGTGAATAGTACTTTGGGAATAGTAACTTCATGAATAGTACTCCGGCATGAAAAAGTTTAAACTTATCAAGAATGTTCAGAATAATATTTCCATGAAAAGATACTAGATGAAGCGCAAATATCAAGGATATTCTAATAATTTTATGGAGTATAAAAGCCAAAACTTTAACAAAACGAGTATAGAATTCGAAATCTGAAACGAAATAATATTACTTATATACTACAAAGTACGGAAGAAAATATTATTTCTTAGGAATACTGAATAAAAATAATATCCCTTACCTTAAAAAAAAGTATTCCGACTAGTAGGGCGGAGATATTCTTGATGAAAACTTTTACTGTTTTCTACGCTCAAAGCTTCTCAAAACTCTAAAGAAATACGCTCAATATTATAGAAGAAGAATTCTCTGATTCTGGTGTGATTTTCAATTCTAACTAAGCATTCTATTTATAGGAGAATGGAAGGATACTATTTGGAAATAATCATGGACGCACAGTACTAGCAATTCACAGGCGCAATTCGAATTGTCTGAAAATTTTCATTTTTACTATGCAAACACTTTGCAGGCACTATGCATAATAAAATATAATATATTCTATTGTTTATAAAAAACAAAACTTAAAAAACAAAACATCATCATCGCCGTATTAACCCGTGAATCCTCCCCCATAATTTCATTTTTCAACACATGTGGGCCTCACATGTCATCATCGCATGTGGGCTCCACCTCTTATAATGAAAAAATTTCTACCGATTATTTTGAAAAATGGGTAAATGGAAGTCCATATAATACGCCAAAATCTACAACATATACTTTATAAAATCCCTTTAATATTTTTAACAACATTTATCATCATTATTATAATTCGCAATATTTAATAACCGGATCGTTCCCAGGAAAGAGGGGGCTTTCCGATAAGGATTTCTCCATATTGGCGTGCAATTAGGTGACCAAACCTCTCCTCGACCGAATTTTCTAGACATCGTCAATATTACAAATAATAATATGAATAATTGTGTAGCCCCCGTACACAGGTTATTCTAACAAAATAATAAATAATGGAAGAACAGAAGTTCTCTTCATGAATACAAAAGAAATAATACCCCTTACGAGTACAACAAATAATATTCCCTACCTTAGAAGAAACTGGATATTGGAAAAGTGAAGTAACAAAATACTTTTCTTCTTTCTCTCTATAGTTTCTCTCTCTAGAGTTTTAGTAAATTCGTAAGAAATAATGAAGGAATGAGCTTCTATTTATTGGAAAATGGACTGAATAGTAACTAATTCATGAACGGTCCAGATTGATTTACTTTTAAACGGACGGTCCATATTGGTTTACTATTAAAGCTTAAAGAAACGGTCCATACTGATTTACTATTAAAACTTTAAACCAGCAATCCATATTGATTTACTATTATATCTTCAACCAACAGTCTGAAAAATTAGCACATCTCCTCATGGAATAATATTGTACCCAAAAATAATTTGGACCGAAAAGAAATATATCTTACGGGTGAATAGTATCCCATGAATAGTAACTCGTGAATAGTAACTCATGAATAGTAACTCGTGAATAGTAACTCATGAATAGTAACTCGTGAATAGTAACTCATGAATAGTAACTCATGAATAGTAACTCTTGAATAGTACTCCGACACGAAAAGTGTCCCGAATACTCGATTGAACAATATATCCTCCAGACATCAATTATACTAACACAAATAAGTCCAACACAATGGTACTATAAAATTCATCTTTAATCAACACGAACTTATTCATCATTAATATTATAATTCACAATATTTAACAACCAGGTCGTTCCCAGGAAAGAGGGGACTTTTCGATAAGAATTTCTCCTTATTGGCGCGCAATTAGGTAACCAAACCTCTCCTCGATGTAACTTACAGACATTGTCGATATTACAAATAATAATATGAATAACTTTAGCCTTAATTATTAATTTAATAATATATCATATTATCGTATGATAATCGTAGCAATAATTTAATCAATAATATGAGAGATATGATGCATCAACTCTCAGTGGCAATAATTGAGTATAACTGAGTGACTTCTCACGTAAGCATCAATAATCAATACCGTGTGCTACTATGTAACCATGCGTATTACTGTACTTTTACTACCGGGTAGTTCAACAGTTTTAACGGTAACACCTCCACCGTTATTTTTATAGAAAGATAATTTTGTCGTTTTCTAACTATGACAATACTTCCATTGTGGGGTCCACCAATGATTGTGCCGTCGTACGAATATTCCCTGTAAAAATGAATATTTCCCGACCAATAGAATATTATACAACCACTTGCTTACTTTGCAAAATTTGTAAATATTACCCACAACTATAACATTATATCAAATCAACACCATAATATTCAAAAATATAATTCGAGAAAATTATTCTTTATTCATAAAAGTTGGGGTCTTACAACCTTCCCTTCTTATGAAATTTCGTCCTCGAAATTAGGGTACATACCTGGTATGTCGAAGAGATGAGGATACCTTGACTTCATCTTAGATTCTAACTCCCAAGTCATTTCCTCCACATCGTGATTTCTCCACAAAACTTTGACTTGAGTTATAACCTTGGAGCGTAGAACATGATCCTTCTTATCCAAGATTTTAACAGGTAACTCTTCATACGTTAAATCTTCCTCTATCTCGTCTGGTTCTAACTCAATAATGTGGTTCGGGTATTTCACATATTTACGTAACATAGATATGTGAAAAACATTATGAACACGAAACATACTTGGCGGTAAGGCGAGTCTATAGGCCACAATTCCCACTCGCTCGAGAATTAAAAATGGGCCAATGAATCGAGAATTGAGCTTTCCTCTTTTTCCAAATCTCGTAACTCCTTTCCATGGAGCAACAAGTAACAACACATGATCTCCAATATCGAATTCTACGTCCTTTTGATGAAGATCATCATAACTCTTTTGTCGATCTTGTGAAGTTTTTATACGTTGTCGGATCGTTTGAATCTTTTCTGTAGTCATATGTACCAACTCCGGTCCCAACAACGTTGCTTTACCCACCTCATCCCAAAGATCTTTGAGAACGACACTTTCTCCCATACAACGCCTCAAATGGAGCCATGTCGATACTTGATTGATCAACATTGTTGTGAAAAACTCCACCAATCAGTAAGAACTTGTCCCAACTTCCTTTGAAGTCAAGGACACAGAGTCTTAATATATCTTCAAGAGTTTGAATAGTCCTCTCCATTGCCCGTCTGTCGAGAGGATGATATCTTGAGCTAAATCGTAAATCCGCTCCCATAGCTTTACGCAAACTAACCCAAAATCGTGAAGTGAATCTTGGGTCTCGATCGAAAACTATGGATACTGGCATACCATGCAGTGTTACAATCTCATTTATGTACATACGAGCAAGACGTTCAAGTGTATAAGTTTCTCGTATAGTTAAGAAGTGAGCAGACTTGGTCAATCTATCAACAATGATCCAAATTGCATCTATGCCTTGAGAAACCTTGGGAAGACCAGTAACAAAATCCATGGTAATGTGCTCCCACTTCCATTCTGGAATTTCAAGTGGTTGCAATGGACCTTTTGGTACTTGATGCTCCGCCTTGACTTGTTGACAAGTTAAACACCTTGAGATAAACTCTGCTATCTCTCTCTTCATATTGCTCCACCAAAATGTATGTCGAAGATCATGATACATTTTGGTACTCCCAGGATGGATTGCAAACGGTGTGTTGTGTGTCTCCATCATGATTTTATACTTTAAATTAGGGTCGTTAGGAACACAATGTCTGGAGTTAACTCAAAGTATTCCTTCTTCATCGATTCTTGCTTTCGGCATAGCACCTTCTTGTACTTTCTTCCTCATACGCATCAGCTCCAGGTCTGTAGCTTGAGCAGCTTTAACTTTATCAATTAAAGTCGGTTCTACTCGTATATTCGCCATCATCACATGGGTCCCTGGAGTCTTTAACTCTATCTCCATCCTTTGCAAGTCACACAAAATGGGCCTTTGCGTTGACAATATCGCACTCGTACTTGCATATAATCTTCTACTCAATGCGTCAGCTACCACGTTCGCTTTTCCAGGATGGTATTGGATGGCATGATCGTAATCTTTCAACAGTTCAAGCCAACGTCGTTGTCACATGTTGAGTTCCTTTTAAGTGAAGAAATATTTGAGGCTTTTATGATCCGTAAAGATCTCCACTTTCTCCCCATACAAGTAATGCCTCCAAATTTTAAGTCTGCAAAGACAACAATTGCTAACTCTAGATCATGAGTAGGATAATTCCTCTCATATTCTTTGAGTTGTCGCGAGGCATAAAGCTATGACTTTCCCATGTTGCATGAGAACACATCCTAACCCTTCGCTCAAGCATCATTGTAGAGATGACAAATCCTCCGAGCCGATGGTATTGTCGAGCAGTCTTTGAAATGAGTCTCCTATTGAGTTCTTTAAAACTCTTCTCACATTCTTTGCTCAAACCGAACTTTGTATCTTTTCGAGTCAGCTGAGTTAATGGAGTAGCGATACGAGAAAATCCTTTCATGAATCTCCGATAATAACCAGCTAAACCGAGAAAGCTACGTACTTCGGTCCCTGATTTAGGTTGCTCCCAGCTTTGAATAGCTTCAATATTTGCCGGGTCAACAAATATTCCATGACTTGATACTACGTGCCCAAGGAATTCTACTTCCTCAAGCCAGAACTCGCATTTCTTCAACTTGGCATAAAGCTTGTATTCACGAAGATTTTGGAGTGTTAGCCTCAAGTGTTGCTCATGATCTTCACGGCTTTTGGAATAAATAAGTATGTCATCAATAAAGACTACCACAAAATGATCCAAATATTCCTTGAATACTCGGTTCATCATATCCATGAAGGCAGCAGGAGCATTAGTCAATCCAAAGGACATGACTAGGAATTCATAATGCCGTCATGGAGTTACGAAAGTCGTCTTTGGAATGTCATCGGTTCTAATCTTCAATTGGTGATATCCTAACGAAGATCAATCTTTGAAAATAATTTGGCTCCTTGCAACCGGGTCAAACAGGTCATCAATACATGGCAATGGGTACCTATTTTTGATGGTGACATGATTCAACTCCGATAATCAATACAAAGTCGCATACTCCCATCTTTCTTCTTCACAAATAGAACAGAGCACCCCAAGGAGGAGACGTCTTAGACGAATGAAACCAATGTCTAACAATTCCTGTAATTGGGTCTTTTACTCCTGAAGTTCAATAGGAGCCATTCGATATGGGGCTTTGGAAATGGGTTTTGTACTAGGTTCAAAGTCAATACAAAATTCAATTTCACGCTCTGGGGGTAGGCCAGGAAGTTCTTCAGGGAATATGTCAGGAAATTTATTAACAATAAAAATATCGTTCAAAACTGACGTATTTTTGTTTAAATCTGTGACATGAGCTAAGAAAGCTTGACATCCGTTTTTCAATAAACGAATAGCTTTATGGCTTGAAATGACCGTGATTGATTTTAATGGTTTGGTCGCTTGAATTCGCATAATAGGTTAATTAGGAATATGAAAACTAACAACCTTATGAAAACAATCAATTTTTGCATGATGAGTATTTAACCAATCAATCCCTAGAATTACGTCAAACGCAAGTATTTTTAAAGAAATAAGATCGACAAGTAATGTGCGGTTACCGATTTGAACCAAACAAGACTTATAAACAGTGGATGTAATGAAGGTTTCTCCCAACGGAGTTTCCGCAGATAAGTCAAAGTCTAATTTTTCCGGAGTCAAATTTAATCGTTGAGTGCAAGTAGGAGAAATAAAAGAATGGATAGAACCGATATCAAATAAAGTATAGACTTCGCTAGAGTTTATGATAAGCTTACCCGTGATGACCTCATTCGGGTTCCTTGATTTCTGGGAGGTCACAACAAACGCTCTTCTTTGCACTACCGGCTTTGACTTTTCTGGGACGGCCTTTGGTGCCTCCATCCTAGCTGAACTTGTCTTTGGTGAACGACAAAATCAGGCTAAGTGACCTTATCTTCCATAATTATAATATGCTTTGGACGACATCACGCAGTTTGGACTGATATGTCCCTCCCCTCTTTATTTGAAGCATATGATAGGTGGTCGTTCTCCTTCCTTAACAACGGGTGCTGGTGCTGACGTCCTTCCATCATTGTTGAATCTCCTCTTCTTGAAATGTCCATTCTTATTGTTTTGGCCATTACCACCAAGTGGTTACCATTTTTAACTGTTGATTCCCTCCACGCTTGTTGTCACCGCTTTGATGACTGCTCTCATTTGGTTGCGTTGACTCGTTATCGCGCTCCACTAACTGAGCCCTATTTATAACATCCCCCGAATACAAATACGGTTTATGAGAAATAAGATGTTGGCGTATCTCCGACTTCAAACCTCTTAAAACATCCGTCATTCTCTCTTCATTATCCACAAAGTGGGGCCTTAAACCGACAACTCAAAGAAACTTGCCTTCGTCTTCGCGACACGATCATATTATTTTGCTCCAACTTGATGAATATTCTACCTCTTTTATATGACGAATACTTTTGGGAAAGTACTTGTCGTTGAATAGTTCTTGGAGCTTTTCCCAAGACATCTTCGGTCGGCGAGTTGAGTCGCTTTCTGAAGCTCCACCAATGTCGCCTCTCCTCGCAACAAAAAGGCGGCAAAGAAAACCTTTTGCTCCTCGGATCATCCCAAGACATCAAATATCTTGGTGATCTACTTTATCCATGCTTCCCCCTTAAGTGGTTTTGGCTCTCCAATAAACTCCGGTGGTCCCAGCTTCTTGAACTGTTTAGCGGTGACCGTCTGAGAGTTTCCACCTATATTTTGGACAGGAGCCGCTCTCGCCTGCTGTTGCATGAATTATATAAAGCCTCTGAACATTCCATCATTCATCATTTGGTTAGTGTTGTTGTTTACATGAGGATTGTCGCCTTCCTGATGCACATTATGAAAGTAGTATGCACACAAGCCAATCATGTTTGATGATAAAGCATATACTTTGTAACAATCTTATTCATTTATTAATAAAAAGTATTAATTTATTAAAGGCTTTTAATTATCTACATGATGCTGTTTTATAATATGTGATAAACCCATAGTTTTAAGCAATGCTTTTAGAATAATGATGATGATCATTCTAATGAGATCTAAATTCTTAGAAAGCTTAAAACTAAAATAGTTCCCAATCATTGGATTACTAAATTGGGGATTAGTGAATCCGGATAGATTGGTACATACGTTAACACTTGCTCATTGGATGAGGATGATTGATCTCATGATCATTTGTGTGGAGACACTAAAGCAAGTATGTAGGTGCTTATTAGAGAATAAGTTCACTTTGAGCGTTGGCTCGCTAAGGAATACCTAATGGAGTTTTATTTGCTGTCAATAGCAATTCTGTAGTGATAGTAAAGTACAAGTGATCCTTGGACTTGAGATCATCATAGTATCTTGTGTATGATGAGTTATACTTTGACTTATTCCTTAAGACCCTTAGGGTATATCAAAGGGTATGCTTGGGTATAATAAGTTGTACATGGAGATAATGTATGATCAATAAAGAATCTACCACTTCTAATAAAAGAAGAGAAATGTTCTATATGATTCGATAAATGACAACCCAAAGAGTCCTTGGCGGCGCGAATGAAATTAGAAAGGAGTTTCTAATTTGCATTATTTGAGTTGTGCATTTAAGGATCGAAATACATATAATTAAATAAAATAAGACTTGATGAGAATTCCATGCCTTATATTTAATTGGGACATTGTATGGTGGAAGGATTGAATTGTACGGTAACTATTTACTCAAAGGTTCTTTAATGATTAATGTTGAAATCTATATTATCTGGAAAGTCGTTGATCGCTAGGGAGGCTTATCCTATTGTAGAATAAATATTATTTATTTAAATAAATTAATTGTTTAATTTATTTATTTAAATAAGATTAGAATTGTTTCTAATTGATTTATTCACAACCGGTTTTAATATGGAGAACCTAAAGGGTCACACCATAAAAAAGGAAGAATAATTATTTAAGAGGTTAATGGCATAATCGTAATAATATGTTATGTATATTTAATTTAATCTATGGTGATAGAATAAATTAAATAGCTTAATAATTATTATTTAATATTTTAGAAATATTAAATATAAATTAATAAGAGGAGTCTTATTAATATTATTACAATTATTATTATTTTAATTTCTAAAAGAGTTTAGGAATTAATTTAATATAAGTACTCTCATTTATTCCTAATTGGATTAGGAAGGAAAATTAGTTAAAGGAGTTTAATTAATTATTCCTAATAAGATTAGGGAGCTTAATTAATTAAAAGAATTTAATTAATTAAATAAATCCAATTCCTTAATTGTTAAGGTGGATTGCCCACATCTATAAATAAGAGGAGTCTTATTATCGGTGTTGGTGGTTGTTGACTTTTACAACGACATAATTCCAATTTGTTGGAGAGTACCCTTTTTTCTATAGAGATAGGAAAAACTAGGGTTTGAGCCAATACCCCTTCTTCTTGAAAATTCCTCTTCCTTGGTGGATCACCTCTAGAGGCCAAACATATGGGTGGCTAACGTTGATCAAAAGAAGGAACAAAACCCCGGTAGATTCAAGTTGAACGCGAAAGGATTTGGAGGTGAACTTGTACCTGAGGAAGCTCGATCTTCAAGGGTATGATTTTATTCTTTATCTTTTCGTTTAATTAATAATTATGCATAAAGGGTGATCCGGGTATATGGTTTGTAAATTTTTAAACTCTGATTTTACACGTTTCTGCACTTTTTATGCAATTTGATTGCGTTCTTGAATATTACAAACCTAACAATGGTATCAGAGCCAAACCTTTATGCGAATTATTAATTATTTTAATTTAATATCTATATTGATATGTGTTTAGAACAATTTAATTGGGCATAATTTTATTGTATAAAATTAAAAAAAAAAAAAACCGAAAGCTGCTTGATTATTTTTTTTTTATGGGTTCACGTGGGTCATTATAATCATGTTGCTTTACGTGGACATGCATGGCCGGATCACAAGCTTCCTGAATCAATTAACGTTTTATATTATATAAACGTTATATTATATATAAGAAATCAAGGAAGCCATATGACATGCTTGCTGCACGGAAAACAAAAAAAAAAGGTTCCAGCTGATTCACGGAAATCTAAGGCAATGCACGGATATCAGGGAATTTCAAATATATATATATATATATATATTATATGAAATACGGTAATATATATATATATATATATATATATGTAATATATATCACATGATTAGAACTGCGTAAGAAAGAAGTGCATGATTCACGTTAATTTGTTATCAACTTTATATGATATTAATCAGTTTCTTTACTAATATATATATATATATATATATATTAATAATTTTATAATTAAAATAAAAGTTTATTTTAATTTTAAAATAAAAGGTTTATTTTAATCTTAAAATAAAAGGTTTATTTTAATCTTAAAATAAAAATGTTTATTTTAATTTTAAAATTAAATTTCATGCTAACTAATTAGAGTTGGAATTGGATTCCATGATAACTAATTAGAGTTGAAATTGGATTCTATTTTTCCTTAAATAAAGGAGTTTATTTTGATATGAAATTAGATTTCATTTTATTCAAAAATAAAAGAGTTTATTTGTGAATAGGAAAAAGAATCGTAATTTCCTTAAATAAAAGAGTTTATTTAAATATGGAATAAGATTTCATATTATTCAAAATAAAAAAAAGGTTTATTTGTGAATAGGAAAGAAAATCCGTGTTTCCTTAAATAAAGGAGTTTATTTAAATATGAAATAAGATTTCATATTATTCAAAATAAAAGGAGTTTATTTGTGAATAGGAAAGAAAATCCGTGTTTCCTTAAATAAAGGAGTTTATTTAAATATGAAATAAGATTTCATATTATTCAAAATAAAGGAGTTTATTTGTGAATAGGAAAGATAATCCGTGTTTCCTTTAATAATTTTTTTTACATGGAATTGGATTCTATAATTAATTAAAATAAAGGAGTTTATTTTGATTAAAATTTTGATTAAAATAAAATAGTTTATTTTATTCAAAATTGGATAAATTAAAATAAAATAGTTTTATTTTGATTTAAATTTGGATTAAAATAAAGGAGTTTATTTTGATTCAAAAATTAGATTTTATACTAACTAAATTTGCCCATTAAATGATATCAATATATATATTAAATGTTTATTATTCATAAGATGAATGTTATTTATTGATGCATATGGTGATGTGTATGATAATAAATGGGATTGATTATGGACTATTGACCAATATGATTGGATTTTATTTTAGTTGGATGCATGAATGTATGAGTTTTATTAAATGGGGTCTGCGTACCTCGTCTTCTCTAATTTTTCTGAATGTAAATTCCATCTCCCTCCTATGTACTTCCCTTATTTCACGATCAAGGTTTCTATTTATTTTAAATAGTTTTGTAATAGGAATAGTTAGAATTAATTTTTTTAAAATTGGAGATCAAGGAGCAAGGAGCGCTTGAAGACCCGTTTGTAATGGAGCCCGAGTTTAAATGTAATAGTTATATTTAAATATTATTTCTTGCACCCCTAGGGTTTGACCTTTTGGTTCACTTGGTGGATCTAGTGAACCAAACTAGAATAAAAGTCCATAATCAATCCGAGTAGAATATAGTATTCTATATGTGCATGCTTATACTATATATATTATATATTATGCAAACATGCTTCGCATGTTCATTAATATAACGTGTATTTTATATATATATATGTGCATACTGCTTAAACAAGATGAGACAAATTAATAACAAACCCCTCAATTTTTTTTATATAAGTCCTAAGCGTTCAAAGATATTTGGAATATCGAGCGTCGCCTTTTCTAGCATGATAAAATTAATAGAGTATTAAATATTTAATATGAGTTTGTTGTGTCACCACAAGGCAAGTATTAAGTATTTAAGATGTTAATTTATCACATTTGATGCTTATAAAGAAAATTGAACAATATTGTTTTGTTGTGTCACCACACAGGATGATATTTTCTTTTTTGAATATATGGAGTGCTAGGTCGGACTTAACTTGGATAATTTTGATTCGGATGTGCCACCACTTGATCAAAATAATCTAAGAGGCAAAAGAAAAGGAGTTGCATAGTTGATGTAATTGACAAAAGTTGTCTACCTATTTATTTATATATAGTTTGTTGTGTCACCACAAGGTGTATACATTTGAAATGGGATCCTTATTCTCACTAGCAAATCTTTAATTAGATTTTCTTTGAACTATATAAGTGAGGTAATATAGTTTGAAGAAAATAGTGGGAGATACCAATTTAAAACAAGACCTAAATTATTTTGGTAATTAATAAAAGAATGTATGTTAAAATGTTGTTAAATAAAATTCATTTACAAAATTTTACAATGTCTTAATTACTATCATCTGAAACATATTAAATGTTATTTAACCGGACCGTATTAAATGGATTGGTTAAGGAATATGAGAATAGTTCTCATAGTTTGAAAAGCTATCTTATGTCCTTATGTACTTTATCCTGCAATGGTTGCGATAATGCCTCTGAGGAAGACATTTCTACTTTTAGAAAGTGGCAAAATGATGCACATTGGCTCGATGCATCATGCTCGCATCCATGAAATAACGAGCTTGGCGTCGGCGTGAAACTATGGATGCTCCTACTATATTCTGCACATCAAGTAGTTGATGGTGAGGGAAATGGGACCGATAGATATCGAGATATCTAAGGAGCTCTTCCGATCTAGAATGGCCAATGGCACTATAAATGCAGACAAAAAAAGTTCTTAACATAATCAATTTGATTGATCAAATTAGGACAACCGGTTTTGTCATGGATGGAGAGTTGAGCCAAGATTTGATCTTGCACTCAATCCGGACTCCTTTCACAATTGTTGTGAATTTTTCATATGAACAAGCTAGATATCGACCGTTGATTTGCTTAACATGTTGAAAAATGATGAGAGTCACTTTCAACCAAGAAAGACCATGTCTTCTTGGTAGGGGCCAAAGGATCTTCACGAAAGAAGAACGATTCAAAGAAGGTATATAGAAAGGCAAAAACAAAGGATAATAAGAACAAAAGCGTCACGGATAGCAAAGGAGTTTGCTTCCACCGCAATAAGCATGGACAACGGAAAGAAAGCTGCGAGAAGCATCTTGCGAGGCTAACCAAAGAAGCTTAGTGAAGTTTCGGTTTGAATCGCTTTTTGTTCATGATTGAAATAAATTTTTCTTTAAGTCAAGGTTCTACTTGGGTATTGAATCTGACTTTGGTTATCATAAATATAGATTTATGAAGGGACCAAGGTAAGTAGAAAGTTAAACAAAGATAAGTAATCCTATGTGTGGAAAATGAAGCAAAGGTTCTTTGCATTAGCTATAGAAACTTATAGTTTAGCATCGCTTACGGAAAATCTATTAAGTCGATAAGTTGTTATTGTATTCCGGTTCTTGTTAAAATATTATTTCCATTTTATTGTTGGACAATGAAATCTTTGGTATTATAATTAAGAACAATTGTTGTTCTATTTATAATAATAATGTTTTGTATAGAAATGGAATATTACTAATAAATTTTGTATACTTGACTTACATGAAAATAATTTTGCATATTGAACAAATTAGTATAAGAAAGGGAGATGATCATTCAAAGAGTTGAATGTGTGTATTTGTTTGAAATACAAGTATGAATTATTTGAAAGGTTTAAAGAATTGATGTGAAACAAATTGGCAAAGTATTAAGATTCTTTGATTAGATCAAGGAATAAATACTTGTGCAATAAGTTTCTAGATCATCTCAAATGGTTTTTCTCATAATGGACACCTCATGATACGTAATAATTGATTGATGTATCCGAAGGAAAAATCATACCTTGTTGAACATGGTACGGTCCAAAATGATTTTACCGCGTTCAAAGATCCTTACGGGATAATGTCCTAGAAATGGCGTGCATATCTCTGAAAATGGTAACCTCTAAATCCATTTCAAGACTCCATAAAAGTTATGGACGGGGAGGATTCCTAATCTTAAGTATGTTAAGATAAGGGTTGTCCAACTTACGTGAAAAGGTTTCAAAGGATAAGCTTGGGACAAGATTTGACAAGTACAATTTGTGGGACATCCTAAAGTAAGTTTAGGGTATATGTTCTATAATCCTACTTAGCAAAAGGTGTTTGTTCATGAAACACGTTGCCTTCTAAGATAAAGGTGTTTATCATTAAAGGGGCTAGTGGGAGGATAATAGATCTTGAAGAGTTCAAGAACCACAAAATACTATAAGTCGAATAAGAGGAACACAGTAGATAGATCTATTTTACCACAACCGAATCATAAATCTAGAATAGTCAAGAAGATACCTAGGAGGTATGGATTCATCATAGATGATGATGATGAGAGTACGCATCATAGAAGATGATGATCTAGAGTTACGTCGATGAGGTAAGAGTTCTAGTGTGTACAAAAGGGTCGATTAGAGCGTCGTGACATTCCTAGTATTATATGTTGATATACTACGGATAAGGAATGACATACTAATGCTACAATCGATAAAGATAAAGTTGTCTAAACATTCCTCCATGAATGATTTGGGAAGAGTATCTTAATTGGGGATAAAATCAATATAGATAGATACTGAGGATGCTCGACTTAACCCAAGCGTATATTCATTGATGCTAAAGTCGTTTAGCATGGCAAACTCCATGGGATGTCTCATGTTGATGAGCCCTTGGGTGTATCTCTCTTAATAGTCCCCACAGACTCTCACGAAAAGAGAGGTCGCATGAGTGACAATCATGTATGCAATGAAATGTACGAGACCATGTTGATCGATCAATATTACGGAGAAGATCAACTTTGTCAGACGGTGAAAAACATCTTAAAGTACTTAACAAAAACTAAAGATGTGATTAAAATTTATCTTTGGGTCTTAATTAAAACTAGAGGGCTTAACGAGACTCAAGTTTTTCGGAGACGACCAAGAGGCACGAAAAAATCCACTTTAAGGTAAAGTGTTACCATGATCGATTGGTGCGATTGAATTGGAAAGGTTTCAAAACAAAGAAAGAGTTCTTTGGTTTAGTGATAAAGACAAAGTATATAGCTATAAATGAAGGCTGCAAGTTGATTGTTTTGATTAAAAGTTCATTCTGAACTAGGAATAGTTCCTAAGTCTCATCTTGGATCTAAACATGTGTTGTGGCACTTTCATTTGATTATTAGAATCATTGAAAGATGGGAAATCACTATAGAGATAGTGGACTCTCAAGAACAACATTACATATCCATTAACTAAAAGCTTATCCAATGTTAGGATAATCGTCACTTAGAGAAGAAGAGTATAAGATACCATGACGATTGGCTTTAGTGCAGTGGGAGATTGAAAGTAGTATGCACACAAACTTAATCATGTTTGATGATAAAGCATATACTTTGTAACAATCTTATTCATTTATTAATAAAAAGTATTAATTTATTAAAGGCTTTTAATTATCTACATGATGCTGTTTTATAATATGTGATAAACCCATAGTTTTAAGCAATGCTTTTAGAATAATGATGATGATCATTCTAATGAGATCTAAATTCTTAGAAAGCTTAAAACTAAAATAGTTCCCAATCATTGGATTACTAAATTGTGGATTAGTGAATCCGGATAGATTGGTACATACGTTGCTTGCTCATTGGATGAGGATGATTGATCTCATGATCATTTGTGTGGAGACACTAAAGCAAGTATGTAGGTGCTTATTAGAGAATAAGTTCACTTTGAGCGTGGCTCGCTAAGGAATACCTAATGGAGTTTTACTTGCTGTCAATAGGAATTCTGTAGTGATAGTAGTAGTACAAGTAATCCTTGGACTTGAGATCATCATAGTATCTTGTGTATGATGAGTTATACTTTGACTTATTCCTTAAGACCCTTAGGGTATATCAAAGGGTATGCTTGGGTATAATAAGTTGTACATGGAGATAATGTATGATCAATAAAGAATCTACCACTTCTAATAAAAGAAGAGAAATGTCTATGTGATTCGATAAATGACAACCCAAGTAGTCCTTGGCCAAGCGAAATGAAATTAGAAAGGAGTTTCTAATTTGCATTATTTGGAGTTGTGCATTTAAGGATCAAAATACATATAATTAAATAAAATAAGACTTGACAAAGAATTCCATGTCTTATATTTAATTGGGACATTGTATGGTGGAAGGATTGAATTATGCAGTAACTATTTACTCAAAGGTTCTTTAATGATTAATGTTGAAATCTATATTATCTGGAAAGTCGTTGATCATTAGGAGGCTTATCCTATTGTAGAATAAATATTATTTATTTAAATAAATTAATTATTTAATTTATTTATTTAAATAAGATTAAATTATTCTAATTGATTTATTCACAACCTAGGTTTAATATGGAGAACCTAAAGGGTCACACCATAAAAGGAAGAATAATTATTTAAGAGGTTAATGGCATAATCGTAATAATATGTTATGTATATTTAATTTAATCTATGGTGATAGAATAAATTAAATAGCTTAATAATTATTATTTAATATTTTAGAAATATTAAATATAAATTAATAAGAGGAGTCTTATTAATATTATTACAATTATTATTATTTTAATTTCTAAAAGAGTTTAGGAATTAATTTAATATAAGTACTCTCATTTATTCCTAATTGGATTAGGAAGAAAAATTAGTTAAAGGAGTTTAATTAATTATCCCTAATAAGATTAAGGAGCTTAATTAATTAAAAGAATTTAATTAATTAAATAAATCCCAATTCCTTAATTGTTAAGGTGGATTGCCCACATCTATAAATTAGAGGAGTCTTATTATGGGTGTTGGTGGTTGTTGACTTTTACAACGACATAATTCCCATTTGTTGGAGAGTACCCTTTTTTCTATAGAGATAGGAAAAACTAGGGTTTGAGCCAATACCCCTTCTTCTTGAAAATTCCTCTTCCTTGGTGGATCACCTCTAGAGGCCAAACATATGGGTGGCTAATGTTGATCAAAGGAAGGAACAAAACCCGAGAGATTCAAGTTGAGCGAAAAAAGGATTTGGAGGTAAACTTGTACACGAGGAAGCTCGATCTTCAAGGGTATGATTTTATTCTTTACCTTTTCGTTTAATTAATAATTATGCATAAAGGGTGATCCGGGTATATGGTTTGTAAATTTTTAAACTCTGATTTTACACGTTTTCGCACTTTTTATGCAATTTGATTGCGTTCTTGAATATTACAAACCTAACACATTATCCTGATTATTGATATGTGGTGAATCAACAGTCGCCTGTGCTCCATTGCTATTCTCAACATTCTCGGATGTCATTTTCAGATACTGCCACAAAACAAAAGGTTAATTAACATGCAACATATTATCCCTATATTCTGACCGACCAATTAAATACCAAAATAACTTAGGTAGGTCATACTAGCGAAGGAATTCCCCGTCTCTCCGCTCCTAGTTCTATTCTCACATCTTAGCTAGGGATCATATCCCTAAGCTTTGATACCAACTGTGACGCCCCCAAAATAGGTATAAATCACCCATCTTGAGTCGCCAAATACATGGTACAAAATTCAAATACAACTTAATTATACAACCGTCGTGTATAATACGACAAAACATAACCTGTAAGTTTGAATACAAATATTGTCTACTAGAGAGTATAAAAACTCAAAAGGAGTCCTCATTATAATTATTATCACACTATTTCATATAATAGTGAGGACTACTAATGCACCATCTAGGACCATCACTCTGTTCCCCGACTAGTCCCTGCTACGTTCTCATTTCCTGAAGAGAGCAATGAAAGAAAAAGGGTGAGCTCAACTAGCCCAGTAAGAAATATTATGACTAAGATAATGCATAATAATTTATCGTTAGCATTCAACAATGTTAAAATGATAAAATATAATAAATATCAAGTTTAACTGCAGCTGAACAAGCAATCCATTAGAAGAGTCAAGTAGAGAATAAAATCTACTATCTTCTATGATTTAAAAGGGTTTTTCATCACTTTTATCATTTGGGACTCGAATTTTAATAAATAATCCACATCATCGAATCACCCACACTACTGACCAAGTATATTCTTTAGTATCACGACCATAAATTATCCATGCACTACGGGCCAAGGACATTCGTGTATTCACTATTGGTCATGATCATGCCAACAACTGTCCATCAATCCACTACGGGCCAATGAGGACTTTTACCACATCATTTGTAACATTACGGTCCATGATTACAATCAATAATCCACGGTCATAATCATACCAAGTCCATCTATGCACTACTGAATACGAGATGACTTTCAAAGAAAATATAAACATGAGGATGATGACAATGATATAAGAATTCAATAAAATAAGTTCAAGAATTAATTTATCTAGGAACCGATAACGTCCAAATTGTCACAACATGATCTTTGCTTTGTAGAGTAAAATTCAAGAATGCTCGAAGAATATTTCCATGAAAAGATCTTTGGATGAAGCGCAAATATCGAGGATATTCCACTAACTTCATGGAGTATAGAAGTCAAAGTTTTAACCAACTAAGTATAATAAAGAATGGAATAACAAAAGAAATCACCATGCATGCGATAGATCGCAAGCAAGAGTTATTCCAATGAATAATAAATAACGGAACCCGGTCCCAACGTAAAACGCCTTGCAGACGTGATATTCTAACGAATAATAAAAAATGGAACCAGTCCGATGTAAAAGCGATAGACGGGATATTCCAATGAATAATAAAGAATGGAACCGGTCCCAGCATAAAAGCGCATGCAGACGGGATATTCCAATGTAATAATAAAGAATGAAATAACAGAAGAATTTCACCAAGTATAGGGTAACCCGCGTATACAGGTTATTCCAACAGAATAATAAATAATGGAATAACAGAAGCTCTCTTCATGAATACAAAAGAAATAATACTCCTTACGGGTACAACAAATAATATTCCCTACCTTAGAAGAAACTTGATATTGGAAAAGTGAAGTAACAAAATACTTTTTTTCTTTCTCTCTATAGTTTTTCTCTCTAGAGTTTTAGTGAATTCATAAGAAATAATGAAGGAATGAGCTTCTATTTATAGGAAAATGGACTGAATAGTAACTAATTCATAAACGGTCCAGATTGATTTACTTTTAAACGGACGGTCCATATTGTTTTACTATTAAAACTTAAAGCAACGGTCCATACTGATTTACTATTAAAACCTTAAACTAGCGATCCATATTGATTTACTATTATATCTTCAACTAACGGTCTGAAAAATTAGCACATCTCCTCATGGAATAATATTGTACCCAAAAATGATTTGGACCGAAAAGAAATATATCTTACGGTTGAATAGTACCCCGTGAATAGTAACTCGTGAATAGTACTCTGACACAAAAAGTGTCCTGAATACCCGATTGAACAATATATCCTCCAAACATCAATTATACTAACACAAATAAGTCCAACACAATGGAACTATAAAATTTATCTTTAATCAACACGAACTTATTCATCATTAATTTTATAATTCACAATATTTAACAACCAGGTCGTTCCCAGGAAAGAGGGGCTTTCCGATAAGGATTTCTCCTTATTGGTAGCATGAATTAGGTGACCAAACTTCTCCTTGATGTAACTTCTAGACATTGTATATATTGCGAATAATAATATGAATAACTTTGTAGTCTCAATTATTGATTTAATAATATATCATATTATGCGGATGATCTTATAGCAATAATTTAATCAATAATATGAGAGATATGATCAAACAACTCATGTGAGCAATAATTGAGTATAACCGAGTGACTTCTCACGTAAGCATCAATAATCAATACCGCAAATGCTACTATGCAACCACAGCAGATTCTTGTACTTTTACTACCGGTAGTTCAATGCGGTTTTAACGGTAACACCTCCGTAGTTATTTTTATAGAAAGATAATTTTGTCATTTTCTAACTACGACAATACTTCCGTTGTGGGGTCCACCAATGATTGTGCCTTCGTACGAAAATTCTTTGTAAAAACGAATATTCCCCGACTAATCGAATATTATATAACCACTTGCTTACTTTGTAAAATTTGTAAATATTACCCACAACTATAACATTATATCAAATCAACACCATAATATTCAAAAATATAATTTGAGAAAATTATTCTTTATTCATAAAAGTTGGGGTCTTACATAGTATGATGAAGAGGTAAGGATACCTTGATTTCATTACGAATTCTAACTCCCATGTCATTTCCTCAACATCGTGGTTTCTCCACAAAACTTTGACTTGAGTATAACCTTGAAGCATATAATATGTTCCTTCTTATCCAAGATTTTAACAAGTACCTCTTCATACGTTAAATCTTTCGCTATCTTTTCTGGTTCTAACTCAATAATGTGGTTCGGGTCTTCCACATATTTACGTAACATAAATATGTGCAAAACGTTATGAACACGAGACATACTTAGCGGTAAAGCGAGTCTATAGGCCACAGTTCCTTCTCGGTCAAGGATTTCAAATGGGCCAATGAATCGAGGATTGAGATTTTCTCTCTTTCCAAATCTCGTAACTCCTTTCCATAGAGCCACACGTAACAACACATACTCACCAACATTGAATTCCACGTCCTTTCGATGAAGATCAGCATAACTCTTTTGTCGATCTTGTGAGGTTTTTATACGTTGCTTGATCATTTGAATCTTCTCCGTAGTCATACGTACCAATTCTGGTCCCAACAATGTTGCTTCACCCACCTCATCTCAGCATACTGGAGAACGACACTTTTTTCCATACAACGCCTCAAATGGAGTCATGCCAATACTTGCTTGATAACTATTGTTGTAGGAGAATTCCACTAATGGTAAGAACTTGTCCCAACTTCCCTTGAAGTCAAGGAAATAGAGTCTTAATAGATCTTCAAGAGTTTGAATAGTCCTCTCCGACTGCCCGTCCGTTTAAGGATGATATGCCGAACTAAATCGTAAATATGTGCCCATAGCTTTTTGTAAACTAATCCAAAATTGTGAAGTGAATCTTGGGTCTCGATCAGAAACTATGGATACTGGCATACCATTCAGTCTTACAATCTCATTTATTTACATACGAGCAAGACGTTCAAGTGAATAAGTTTCTCGTATAGGGAAGAAATAAGCAGACTTTTGGCACTTGATGCTCCGCCTTAACACGTTGAAAAGTTAAACACCTTGAGATAAACTCCACATTCTCTCTCTTCATATTGCTCCACCAAAATGTATGTCGATGATCATGATACATTTTGGTACTCCTAGGATGGATTGCAAACGATGTGTTGTGCGCCTTCATCATGATTTTATATTTTAAATCAAGGTCGTTAGGAACACAGAGTCTGGAGTTGACTCTAAGTATTCCTTCTTCATCGATTCTTGCTTTCGGGATATCACCTTCTAGAACTTTCTTCTTCATACGCATCAGCTCCAGGTCTATATCTTGAGCAAGTTTAACTTTATCGATTAAAGTCGGTTCAACTCATATATTTGCCATCATCACGTGGGTCCCTGGAGTCTTCGACTCTATCTCCATCCTTTGCAAGTCATGTAAAATGGGCTTTTGCATTGACAATATCGCACTCGTACCCGCATATGATCTTCTACCCAATGCGTCAGCTACTACATTCTCTTTTCCAGGATTGTGTTGAATAGTATGATCATAATCTTTCAACAGTTCGAGCCAACGTTGTTTTTGTATGTTGAGTTCCTTTTTAGTGAAGAAATATTTGAGGCTTTTATGATCCGTATAGATCTCCACTTTCTCCCCATACAGGTAATGCCTCCAAATTTGAAGTGCGAAGACAACAACTGCCAATTCTAGATCATGAGTAGGATAATTCCTCTCATATTCTTTGAGTTGTCGAGAGGCATAGGCTATGAGTTTCCCATGTTACATGAAAACACATCCTAACCCCTTGCCCGTAGCATCACTGTAGATGACAAATCCCTTCGAGCCAGATGGTATTGTCAGAACACGTGCTGAAATGAGTCTCCTCTTGAGTTCTTGAAAACTTTTCTCACATTCCTTGCTCCAACCGAATTTTTTATCTTTCCGAGTCAGCTGAGTTAATGGAGTAGCGATTCGAGAAAACCCTTCTACGAATCTCCGATAATAACCAGCTAAGCCGAGAAAGCTACGCATTTCGGTCACTGATTTACGTTGCTCCCAGCTTTGTATTACTTCAATCTTTGCTGGGTAAACAGATATTCCATGACTTGATACTACGTGCCCAAGGAATGCTACTTCCTCAAGCTAGAACTCGCATTTCTTCAACTTGGCATAAAGCTTGTTTTCACGAAGCTTTTGGAGTATCAGTCTCAAGTGTTGTTCACGATCTTCACGGTTTTTGGAATATATGAGAATGTCATCAATAAAGACAACCACAAAATGATCCAAATATTCTTTGAATACTCGGTTCATCATATCCATGAAGGCAGCAAGAGCATTAGTCAATCCAAAAGACATAACTAAGAATTCATAATGCCCGTACCGAGTTCTGAAAGCAGTCGTTGGAATGTCATCAATTTTAATCTTTAACTGGTGATATCCAAAATGAAGATCGATCTTTGAAAAGAATTTGGCATCTTGCAACTGGTCAAACAGGTCATCAATGCGAGGCAACGAGTACCTATTTTTGATGGTGACATGATTTAACTCCCGATAATCAATACAAAGTCGAATACTCCCATATTTCTTCTTTACGAATATAACAGGAGCACCCCAAGGAGACATACTAGGACGAATGAAACCGATGTCTAACAACTCATGCAGTTGGGTCTTTAACTCCTGAAGTTCAATAGGAGCCATTCGATATGGGGCTTTGGAAATGGGTTTTGTACTGGGTTCAAGGTAGATACAAAATTCAATTTCACGCTCTGGGGGTAGGCCAGGAAGTTCTTCAGGGAATACATCAAGAAATTTATTAACAATAGAAATATCATTCAAATCTGACGTATTTTTGTTTAAATATGTGACATGGGCTAAGAAAGCTTGACATCCATTTTTCAATAAACTAATAGCTTTATGGCTTGAGATGACAGTGATTGATTTTAATAGTTTGGTTTCTTGAATTCGCATAATAGGTTGGTTAGGAATATGAAAGCTAACAACCTTACGAAAACAATCAATTTTTTCATGATGAGTAGTTAACCAATCAATCCCTAGAATTACGTCAAATGCAAGTATTTTCAATGAAATATAATCGACAGGTAACGTGAGGGTACCGATTTGAACCAAATAAGACTTATAAATAGTGGATGTAATGAAGGTTTCTCCCAACGGAGTTTCAACAGATAAGTCAAAGTCTAATTTCTCCGGAGTCAAATTTAAATGTTGAGCGCAAGTAGGAGAAATAAAAGAATGGGTAGAATCGGTATCAAATAAGGTATACACTTCGCTAGAGTTTATGATTAGCTTACCCGTGATGACCTCGTTTGGGTTCCTTGCTTTCTGGGAGGTCACGACAAATGCTCTCCCTTTAACTACTGGTTTTGACTTTTCTGGGATGGCCTTTGGTATCTCCATCCTAGCTTGACTAGGCTTCCCTACATGACAAAATCGAGCTAGGTGACCTTCTCTTCCACAATTGTAACACGTTTTGGACTGTTGCGCACAGTTTGGACTGATGTGTCCTTCACCTCCGCATTTGAAACATACGATCGATGGTCGTTCTCCTTCTTTAACAACGGGTGTTGGTGCTGACGTCTTTCCATCATTGTTAAATCTCCTATTCTTGAAATGTCCACTTTTACTGTCTTGACCATGATTACCACCAAAGTGGTTACCATTTCTGGCATGTTGATTCCCTCCACGTTTGTTGTCACCGCTTCGATGATTGCTACCATTGGTATTATCATTTTGCCGGCTGCTTTCTCTTGGTTGGGTTGACTCGTTATCGCGCTCCAATAACTGAGCCCTATCTACAACATCTGAATACAAACACAGTTTGTTAGAAATTAAGTATTGACGTATCTCGGGTTTCAGACCTCTTAGAAATATCCGCGTCATTCTCTCCTCATTATCAACCAAGTGGGACGCAAATTGAGTCAACTCAGCAAACTTAGCTTCGTACTGCGACACGATTATATTGTTTTGGTCCAGCTTGATGAACTCTACCTCCTTCAGGTGATGAATACTTTCTAAAAAGTACTTGTCGTTGAACAGTTCTTGGAGATTTTCCCAAGACATCTTCAGTGCGGCATGTTGAGTACGCTTTACAGATTCCCACCAGTAATCTGCCTCTCCTCGCAACATGAAGGTGGCAAATGGAACCTTTTGCTCCTCGGAGCATCCCAAGACATCAAATATATTAGTGATCTGCTTTATCCACGCCTCCGCCTTAAGTGGTTTTGGCTCTCCCAAAAACTCTGGTGGTCCCAACTCCTTGAACTGCTTAGCGGTGACCATCCGAGATTTTCCAGTGTTTCCACCTGTATTTTGAACATGAGTCTCTCTCGCCTGATGTTGCATGAATTGCAGAAAGCCCTTAAACATTCCGTTGTTCATTATTTGGCCGGTGTTGTTATTTGTATGAGGATTGTTGCCTTCCTGATGCACGGTTTCCTGGTTAATGATCGTTGGTGATTCAACGGTCTCATGTGCTCCATTGTTATTCTCAACATTCTTGGATGTCATTTTCAAATACTGCCATAAAATAAGGGTTAATTGACATGCAACATATTATCCGTATATTCTGACCTACCAATTAATTAACAAATAAACTTAGGTAGGTCATACTAGCAAAGGAATTACTCTTCTCTGCCCTCCTAGTTCTAGTCTCACATTTCAGCCATGGATCATATCCCTAAGCTTTGATACCAACTGTGATGCCCCCAAAATAGGTATACATCACCCATATTGGGTCGCCAAATATATGGTACAGAATACAAATACAAACTTAAATACACAACATGAGCTGTGAGTTTCAATACAAATATTGTCATCTAGACAATATTCAAACTCAAAATAAGTCCTCATTACATTTATTATCACACTATTTCACAGAATAATGATGACTACTAATGCAAACATCTGGACCGTCACTCCGTTCCCCGACTAGTCCCAGCTATATTCTCATTTCTTGAAGAGAACAATGAAAGAAAAGGGTGAGCTCAACTAGCCCAGTAAGAAATATTATAACTAAGATAATGCGGAATAAATTATCGTTAGCCTTCAATAGTGTTAAACTGATAAAATATAATAACATCAAGTTTAACTACTGCGGAACAAGCAATCCCTTAGAAGAGTCAAGTAGAGTGTGATATCTACTATCTTCTATCTTATATGATTTAAAAAGTTTATCATCAATTTAATCGCTGAGACTCAACATAATAAATAATCCACATCATCGAATCATCCCTGCACAACAGTCAAGTATATTCATTAGTTTCACGACCACAAATTATCCATGCACTACGTGCCAAGGATATTCGTGTTTTCATCAATGGTCATGATCATGCCAACAACTATCCATCAATGCACTATGGCCCAATGAGGAATTTTATCACATCATTTGTAACATTACTGTCATGATTATACCGAAAAATCCCTGGTCATAATCATACCAAGTCCATCTATGCACTACGGGTCACATATTACTTTCATCATAACATAAGCATGAGGATGATTACAATGATATAAGAATTCAATTAAAAGAAAGCAAAGGATAAATTTTTAATGATTTATAATTTAATTTATCCAGAATTCAATAATGTCCAAATTATCAACATGATACTGCTCTGTGGAGTAAAATTCATGAATAATATTGTATCAAAAATGATTTGGATTGAAAAGAAATCAATTTTTGTCATAAATAGTACCCCAGGTGAATAGTACCTCGTGAATAGTACTTCAGGAATAGTAACTTCGTGAATAGTACTCCGGCATGAAAAAGTTAAAACTTATCAAGAATGCTCAGAATAATATTTTCATGAAAAGATACTGGATGAAGCGCAAATATCAAGGATATTCTACAAATTTCATGGAGTATAGAAGCCAAAACTTTAACAAAACGAGTATAGAATTCGAAATCTGAAACGAAATAATTTTACTTGAATACTACAGAGTATGGAAGAAAATATTTTCTTACGAATACTGAATAAAAATAATATCCCTTACCTTAAAAAAAAGTATTTCGACTGGTAGGGCGGGGATATTCTTGAAGAAAACTTTTACTGTTTTCTACGCTCAAAGCTTCTCAAATCTCTAAAGAAATACGCTCAATATTATAGAAGAAGAATTCTCTGATTCTGGTGTGATTTTTAATTCTAACTAATCATTCTATTTACACGAGAATGGAAGGATACTATTTGAAAATAATCACGGACGCACAATACTAGCAATTCACGGGCGCAATTTGAATCGTCTGAAAATTTTCATTTTTTACTATGCAAACACTATGCAGGCACTATGCAGGCACTATGCATAATAAAATATAATATATTCTATTTTTCATAAAAAAACAAAACATCATCATCACCGTATTAACCCGTGAATCCTTCCCCATAATTTCATTTTTCAACACATGTGGGCCCTACATGTCATCATCACATGTGGGCTCCACCTCTTATAATGAAAAACTTTCTACCGATTATTTTGAAAAATGGGTAAATGGGAGTCCATATAATATGCCAAAATCTATAACAAATACTTTATAAAACCCCTTCAATATTTTTAACAACATTTATCATCATTATTATAATTAGCAATGTTTAACAACCAGATCGTTCCTATGAAAGAGGGGGCTTTCCGATAAGGATTTCTCCCTATTGACGCGCAATTAGGTGACCAAACCTCTCCTCGACAGAACTTTCTAGACATCGTCAATATTGCAAATAATAATATGAATAACTTTGTCGTCTCAATTATTGATTTAATAATATTTTACTATGCAACAATTACTGTAACAATAATTGAACAAAACTGAGTGTCTTCTCACATAAGCATCAATAATCAATACCGTGTGTTACTATGCAACCACGTGTATTACTGTACTTTTATCATCGGGTATTTCAACAGTTAACGGTAAAATTTCCGTCGTTATTTTCATAAAAAGATATTTCTGTCGTTTCTCATTCCGATAATAATTACGTTGTGGGGTCCACCAATGATTGTGTCATCGTACGAATATTCCCTATTAAAACGAATATTCCCCAACCAATAGAATATTATATAACAACTTTCTTACTTTGCAAAATTTATAAATATTACCCACAACTATAACATTATAACAAATTCACACCTTAATATTCAAAAATGATATTTATAAAAAAAATCATCTTTATTCATAAAAATTGGGGTCTTACACTTACAATTTCACTTTAAGTTTCACTCTGATTATCACACCTTTTTCCAGTTTAATTTACTACCTCAGTTTATTAATCAAGAACACTCAAGTAAAATTAGCTATCTCTCGATGCACTAACACCGTATTAACTTACACCCACAATTTGATAGAATTAAGCAAAACACCCTAATTAACTAATTCACTATATCTCTATGTGAATTAAAATCAAATAACGTTTAAATTCCAAGTTCTTTAAAGATTACATGTGGTGTTAGGTATATCTTTATCCTAAACATTCATCAAGATTTCATCAAAACACAGAATTCAAGAACACATGCTATTGTAATTAGGTCTAGATTCATACATCATCTCTCGAGTCCATACAAATCCACATAAAATTAGTGATCAAGCAATTCATAAATTAATTATAAATCATAATAGATAAATTAAATTGATAATATTATTAAACTGAAATTAAGGCATGACAATCATTGTTCAACACTAAAGATCCATTGCAAGCCTAAAAAGTAATTTAGTTCATAATCAATGAATTAAAAACTGAATAAAGTAAAGAATTCATCATCCAAATTACAAGAACTGAATTTAAGGAAAAGAATAATAATACACCACCCTTCTTTGCCTTCAATTCTGAAATCTTCGTGAATCTCCTTCCTTGCTTTGCTCATCAACTATTCTTCTCTTAATTTGGGCTCCAAGTGTAATTGATTGTGTATTAATTAAAGTCCCTCTTCTCATTGACATAAGTCCTTTAATAACTGATAAGATTTAAAAAAAAAATGCAATCCCAATTCATGCCAAACATTACAAGAAAAACACTTGAGGTCGACGGATGTATTTTTGACGGAATACATTCCGTCGATATTAATGTATTTCTGACGGAATGATCAGTCGAAAATAATTCAGTCGGAGATATATTAAATTCGACTGAATTTAGTCGGAATAAGGCTGCCCAAAGGCTCCAACATTTTGCGCCATCGGGAAATACTATCTCGACTGAATAAGCCTTATAGTCGACGGATAATCCGTCAGAAATAAACTAAAGTCAACAGACCTACTAAACTGTCGATCATTTTGCTTCTGCTTTCCATCTCTCTCCTACCTCACTCTTCGGTTTCTCCATCCTCCCTCCTACCTCACTCTCTGGCTTCTCCATCCTCCCTCCTCCCTCCTCCCTCCTCCCTACTTCGTTCCCTCGCCCCTCCATAAAATGCCAGCTCCCTCTCTCTTCTCTTCTATCGTACGACGTTGGTGGGAATCGGCGGTGGTGGGTGGATTTCTGGCGACCGTGGGTATTTCTTCTCTTTTGTCTCTAACATTTCGATCAAGTGAGGTAATTTTCTAACTTTAACTCAGTTATATTAGGGTTAGGGTTTATATGTCAATCATTGATTTTAGGCTTGTTTGTGTTAGTGTTTAATTTATTTTGTTCTATATGAAACTGATTTTGTGTTAGGGTTTATATGTCCGCCACTAGTTTTGTTATTAATTGTTGAGATGTTGAGGCTGATTATAATATTTTTCAAATTGGGCTTGGAATGCTGCAATTTGGGTTTGCTATGTTGTAATTTTAGGTTTTATATACTGCAATTTGGGTTTGATTTGCTGCAATTTGGATTTGATATTTATACTGCAATATCTTGTTTGATGATAATTATACTGCAATTTGGGTTTGATATATATGTTAAAATTTGCAATTTGGATTATGTTTAGGTATTCTAAATTTCAAAATACCATACAAAGATTTTGATACCATGGCAGGTGGGGACAAGTTTGGGAATATTATTTTGTGCTGCTACCACATGATGTTTCTGATGAGATTGAGGAAGATCCTGTTAAGAACTCCGTTTTCTTAGTAAATACAATAGAAATCGGAGAATGTTATCTTATTTAATTACCTAACTTGACTGGCTATATATGTAGTCTTACAATAACAAAAGAGAGAAAAATATGCATCCCACGTTTTACAAATTTATTAACGTGGTAAGTGACTCTAAATAAATCAAAACAAATAACTTATCCCTAAAGAATAGGGATTATTTAAACCACTAAGTAACTAACAGAAACAAACTTTGAAGACTCGATAACAACTTCAACATCATACCTTAAACTGAATGCCAATTTCATTTAGGTTATACTTGGATCTGTGCAGACCCCCAAACATCTTCTCAGCTTTATTGGCTTGGTCATTATGTCTGTAACCTGTTCTTGAGTATGACAATGGACCAGCCTTACAACTTTATCTCTAGTAAGCTCACGAAGAAAATAGAATCTGACATCTATATGCTTGCTTCGACCATGTAATACAGGATTCTTCGAAAGATCAATAGATGAGCTGCTGTCATAAAAGATTGTTGTACCACTACTTTGAACATTAAAACCATTCAAAATCCTTCTTACCCAAACTGCTTGACAAGCACATGAAGCTGCAGCAACAAACTCAGCTTCAGTGGTAGACAATGTGACTATTGGTTGTTTCTTCGATGACCAAGAAATAGCTCTCGAGCTCATTAAAAACACATAACCTGAAGTACTCTTTCTGTCATCTAAATCTCCTGCATAGTCACTATCTGTATAGACAACCAACTTCTCATCTCCGCCCTTTTTATATAGTATCCCAAAATCAGAAGTCCCTTTCAAGTATCTCAACACTCTCTTAGCTGCCTGAAGATGAAGCTCTGTGGGACAATCCATATACCTACTAAGAAGACTCATCACAAACATAATGTCGGGTCGAGTAGCAGTCAAATACATTAGACTGCCTAATATTTGCTTGTAATGACTACTATCCACCCTTACTCCATTCTCATCTCGCATGAGTTTACAACCTAGAACAATTGGATTATGAATTGAATTGCATTTATCCATATCAAACCTTTTTAACACCTCTTGCGTATACTTCCTTTGATAGATGAAAATATCCTCTAATCTTTGCATCACTTCTATACCAAGGAAATATCTCATTTTTCTAAGATCTATCATGTCGAATTCACGCATCATAGAAATTTTAAATTTAACAGACGTATGTTCATCATTGCCTGTAAAAATCAAGTCATCAACATAGAGATAGACAATTAGAATTTTACCTCCTTCTCTCATTTTGATAAATAAAGTGTGCTCATAAGGACACCTCTCGAAACCTTCTTTAGTAAAATAAGACTCTATCCGACTATACCAAGCTCGTGGAGCTTGTTTTAGTCCGTATAGAGCCTTCTTTAACCTGTAGACTTTCTGTTCATCATCTTTCCTCTCATAAATAGGAGGTTGCTCGACGAAAACCTCTTCACTTAGTTCTCCATGAAGGAAGGCTGACTTTACATCTAGCTGAAAAATCATCCACCTTTTCTGAGCTGCAAGAGAAACTACCAATCGAACTATCTCCAAATGTGCTACAGGTGCAAAAACCTCAGTGTAGTCCACGCCATACTTTTGGGTGTAACCATTTGTAACCAAACGTGCTTTGTACTTCTCCACCTTACCATTTTCATTGAGTTTGGTCTTATACACCCATTTCACACCAACCTTCTTTGCCCCAATAGGCAAATTTATCAATTCCCAAGTATCATTTTTCTCTATAGCTTCAATCTCCACATCCATCGTTGTTATCCACTTTGCATCTCTTACTGCCTCTTTGAATAGAACTGGATCATTGGCTGCAAACAAGACTAAATTTGTCATGTCTTCTTCCTCAAATAAACCTTCTCAACTGACATATTCCTTTATCCAACTTGGTTGCCTTCTCTGCCATTGTTCACGAGATTTAAATGAAGGATCTTCACTTGTGCTAGATGAATTTCCTTCATCTGACCCATTTGAGCCGTCAATTTCATCATCATCTCCATTTACAGCACCTGCATTATCTCTATTTCCAGCATCTGCATCTAGTTCTTTTGTCATTGTCATTATCGCCCAAATCCAAGTCAGCCAAAATAATTTCCTCATAACTTTTGTCCAAATCCCAGTTGTTGTCTTCTTCAAACACCACATCTTTACTTACTATAATCTTTTGAGAAATGGGATCATACAACCTGTATGCCTTTGAATCCTCACTAACTCCAAGTAAAACACATCTTATACTCTTGTCATCAAGCTTTGTCTTCTTGCAATCAGGAATATGTACATGAGATACACACCCAAACACCCTGAAGTAATCCACAGACGGTTTGAATCCGCTCCAAGCTTCTTCTGGAGTTTTGTTCTTCACTGCAAGAGTTGGACTTCTGTTGAGAACATGAACTGTCCAATTCACGGCTTCAGGCCAGAAGGTTTTTGGAATCTTCTTCCCTGAAAGCATACTTCGAACCATATTCATGATAGTTTGATTCTTCCTCTCCGTAACACCGTTTTGTTGAGGAGTGTATGCGGCTGTTAGTTGTCTTCGAATACCATTCTCACTACAAAAATTAGTGAATTCAAGTGATGTGAACTCACCCCCACGATCAGTGTGAATACCTTTTATGCTCGAACTAGTCTCATTTTCAACACGATTCTTATATTTCTTAAAGGTAATAAATGCTTCTAACTTCTCAACCAAGAAATAAATCCAAACTTTTCGACTATAATCATCAATATAGCTAATTTTGTACCTTTTGTTGTTGTTGGACATAGGGCTAATTGATCCACATATATCAGTATGCACCAGTTCAAGAATCTGAGAAGCTCTCCATGTGCCTTCTATGACGCCCCCAAATTCAGGTACTTGAAACCCGAATTCAGTGCTTCACGATACCATTTCTTTGAGCAGAATAATAATAATAATGTCATAAATATCAAACTTAATTTACATATTAGAGTTTTCTAAATCCCAGTTACGCGACCTTAAAACATTTCATTACATGATAGATAATAAATAACATCATCTTATTTAAGTCTAGCTATTACATAAGATAACACAAACTTATTCTCGATGACTTTCCTTTCGCGCTTTGTTCTGGCGAGCCCTACGGTTGGTCATACTTAACTGAAAACATTTAATTTAAGCAAGGATGAGCATTTGAGTGCCCAACAAGTAATAACAATTATAAATATTACCTGAAAGGATTAAATGTTTTCTTTGTACTACCCTTCTACAACAAATCAATGGTTGTGAAGTAATCTGAACCGATAATAATAACAACATAACAACTCTCTATCAAATTTTTAAAACTACGTACTGACTATAAATAGGGTTAAGGTGACATACTATGAACATTGTTCTCAATTTTTTGAATAAGTTTAGCGAAACTTCATCCAAAACCGTCATAACTTACTGAACACGGGGGTGATCGGCCATTATGTTACAGTATTGATCAATACTACATGCAAGAACGATATTATCGTTCACTCGGTCCGCCTTGGGCGTATAAAAGTTTTCCCTTGATCGGGATGTTCATACTTAGTCTAGAATCCAAATCAAAACAATTTGATTGGATACAAAAAGGTTTTATCATATTCAATGATATTTCTAAATCTGTGTCTAGCTGGTCAAATAGCGTAGATGACTCTTTATTATCGTATACATCATCGGTATCAATAGGTATATATATATATATATATATATATATATATATATATATATATATATATCAACATGTGATTAAATACAATGATTATCCAAGTGGGGACACTTGAATAACCATATTTAGAAATTAATGAACAAAATATATATATCTGAATTACAATATAGTACCATGTTGATAATCAATGATCGAATATAACATACATAACAATATGGTTAATAATCTGGTACAATAATAATATAATTTTGAAACTTTCTTACACATGTCCATTGCATAAAGAAAATGCAAAGGTAAAGATACTTGCTTACGATATCCGTTGAATAAAGTAAAACAAGAGTTCATGATACTTGCTCAATATAAATTTGAGTAAGGTTAGAGAAACTTGCACAATGTAATAAGATAATTTTAGAAACTTGCTTACGATATACGTCAATTAAGGTAATGCAAGGGTTTAGGATACTTGCCTGGTCTGCTACTTACACAACTTAGCTCTATCCTTAATTCCACGACCTATCATTTATAAGATTGTTCTATCAATTAGAATAACATATCATAACACATAGTACTGTTATTTACAATCAACACATATTCTAATCACATTGTCTCATAATTATATTTGTAAGACCCCGAATTTTATGAAATAAAATTATTTAATTTTTCTTATAATTACTATTCAGTAAATGGTTAAATTGATAAAAAAAAAAGTAGTTAAGGGTGATATATGAATTTTTTTAAAAATACGCAAGTGGTTATAAAATATTCATTGTTGTCGGGGAATATTCGTTTGGTCGTGGAATATTCTTTCTGTCGGGGAATATTAAATACGAATAAGTAGCGACATTTGTGGGCCCCATAATGTAATAACCGCATTGGATGAAGAAAAAGACAAATTAAAGTTTTTATAAATAATGGTGTAGTTGTTTGCGTTAATACTGTTGGAATACCCGGTGGTTAAAGTAAAGTAATACGCGTTGTTGCACAGTAGCACACGATATTGCACAGTATTTTTGAATTATTGATTCTTACGTAAGAAGGCACTACTGAATAATTGTTACAGTAATTACTGTTCAGTATTATATTTTATTGATTCAATAATTGTTGCGTTGATATTTTATATTACTGTTGTTTCAATAATTGTCACTACACAGTATTTTCCATTATCGAAGCAATAATTCATATTATCTGAATAATATTATTAGATAACATTATTGGCAATGTCTAGAAAGTTCTGTCTAAGGAGAGGTTTGGTCACCTAATTGCGCGCCAAAGAAGAGAGAAATCCTTATTGAAAGCCCCTCTTCCTAGAACCTGCACTGGTTGTCATTATTGTGATTCTCGTAATATTATTTGTGAATAATTAATTATTTATTTATATGATAAGGAAAATATTCATTTTATTTGGATATAGATGGAGAAAATTTTTAAAGTGACAATTGTTGAAAATCGATATTTTATCTTTTATGATAAAATAATATTTTATTATATTATTATAATATAATAATGATGATATTTTTACAATGAATGTGGGATATATGAGTATATGAGGAGGAAGAGTATTTTTGTTGCAAAAGTTGTTTAAAACATGTTAAACATGTCTGTGGGCCCATTTCTTGACTGAAATTTGATTATAGCTTGTAAAATTGCCCGTTTATGGATTTCGGTCAATTTCTGTTTGGAAATTGGAAAAACTTTCTTCTGCAAAGTTGTAGAGAATTGAATTTCCTATAAAATTTCTCGAGATTCGAATTTTCTGATAAAAAGGCTATTTATTATGAATTATTGAAGTTCCGAGGTTCCAGAATAATTGATTTTTGGAAGTTTTAAATAATTATATTAATAAAAACGTTTTTTACATTGTTGGGACTCATTTAACATGTGATTAGGTGGCTGATTTCAGATGCTAAGTGTGCGTAGAGAATTTATAATATAAATATTAATATTATATTAAATTTTCTGCTTTGGTGTTCTAAGTATTTTCCTTTAAATAGGGTGCTTATGTTAGAATTGAAAATCACACCAGAAACTAAAGATTTCTCTGTCTTTCTCTCTCTATTATATCGAGCGTATTTTGTGAGTATTTTAGTACTTTGAGTATTGCTATACTGGTTGCAAGTTCTTTCAAAGACTATAACCAAAGATTTCAATTAAGTACTATTCTTTCTGAGGTAAGGGATTGTAAGGGAGATTATTTTCTTTATAAATGATATTATTTCTTCAATATCATTATGCTGAAATATTGGTTTGAACTTTTTATCAAATTTGGAACTTTTTCATGTCGGGATTACTATTCATGAGTTACTATTCATGAGTTACTATTCACGAGTTACTATTCATGAGTTACTATTCACGAGTTACTATTCACGAGTACTATTCACGAAGCGTGATGATATTTTTTGTGAAATTTCTATCTTTTGGTGTCGGAGTTACTATTCACGATACTAAGACTATTTACGAATCTGACTATTCATTCAAAAAAATAAAATTTCTTCTTTTGTCCAAAATATCTATTCGGATACTAGCTTTGATTGTATCCATGTTTTGATCATTCTTGAATTTTACCCCACTCGGTTATTTATGAAGTATTTTGAATGGGAATTGTTTAAAGTACGAATCCTTAATATTTGTTCTTTTGCTTCATCGGATTCGCTTTTCTTTAAAATATTTTCATCATCCTCACCCTAAATGATGATATAAATGTAATATCTTTGGCCCAGTAGTGCAAAGATGAATGATTTCGATGAATATCTTTGGCCCAGTAGTGCAAAGATGAATGTGTTTAGATGAACATGACCAATCGATGAATATCTTTGGCTTTGTAGTGCAAAGATGACTTGTTGATGAATATCTTTGGCCCAGAAGTGCAAAGATGACTTGTTGATGAATATCTTTGGCCGTAGTGCAAAGATGAATTTATTAGTAGGATTATGAACATAAACTGTGATTTGGTATAACCATAATCTTTGAAGTTTTAGGTGATGAAAATTATCTTTGTCCTGGATGAGGAAAGGAATTTAGAACAACAATTACGATTATGAGTTATACATGTGATTGTGGACAGGAATTTTCAATTGATGTTACACGGATTAAACATTGTTGGTGGACTTTTACATGGAGAAGATAATAGATTTTATGGTCTATTTGACTCTTCTAATGGATTGCTCGTTCCGCTGCAACTATGGTTGAAAAGTTTTATCATCTACCATATGTTCTAAATCTCTGGTTTATTACTGTTGAAGGCTATTGATAATTTATTTATCTTTAGTCATGATATTCTTAATGAGCTAGTTGTGCTCACCCTTTTGCTTCACAATTCCTTTCAGGTAATAAAAGTGTAGCTGGGTCGAGCGGGGGAATAACAAGGGAATAGAACGGTGGTCTATAGATGTTGAGGGTGAGGTGAATTTAACTTGGAAGGGTATTTTAACACTATCATACAAGATGTCTAATGACATACAACCTCGTGTCATCATAAGACAGGGTTGTGCTCATCCACTTGCTGAGTATATCTACCAGCACTATCTATATGATCTTGGAGTCTATTTGAAATATAACTCTCAATTAGAGATAGTGGAGATAATGATATGTCAAGAGAAGACTCGCCATTGGGAAGAATATGATAGTAATCTTCTCGTTTTTCTTTGGGGTCTATTGGGTCAACCAAGGATTATTATGTGGCCATATGATATCTATAATAACCTAGACGCATGGCCTCCGATGTACGAAGGTTTCCTTGAGCACTTCCCAAATATTCTAATTTCTAAAACAGTTTTCGACTATACCTTTATGTAAGGTGTCATTATGAGGTGCTGTCCACGGTTGGGACATGAGTCACAGTTGATATATATTTGTATCCAAACTCATAGCATATGTGTTGTTGTATTTTGCACAATAATTGTTTTAATAAAGTTGTAGTTATTTTCTGTACCATGTATTTGGCGACTCAGAATGGGTTGGATGGAATGGACCTATTTTGGGGTTTGTTACATTTGTTATTAGAGCTTAGGGATATGGTCTCTGGCGGAGATCGCGGAATAGAACTAGGAGGGGAGAGATGAGTAAATCCTTCGCTAGTGTGTCCTACCTAAGCTTAATTGTTGATCGGTCATAATATACGGATATTATATGATATGTTAATTTGTTTAATTAACCCTTATTTTATGGCAGTATTTGAGAATGGCAGCTAAGAATGCTAACAATGGAGTGAATGAGACTGTGGGGATACCTCTAATCACTAACCATGATAATGTGATGTCAGACGAAGAAGGAATTAGAGATATCCATGTGGTGAGTGAAGAATTGATAGTTGCACCCGAGATAGTCGCAGAGGTAACAACCGAGAGTGAGGAAGAAGAGATACTTGAGGAGAGTTTATTAGAGGTATTATATGATCAAAATGTAGAATTTCAAAATCGTATTCATGAATTAGAAGAGCAGTCAAGAAGAACCAAGAAGCGTCGTGAGCAAAAGGATCTGCAACAATTCAAGCTTGTATACTCGATATGTGATGCTTCAATGAAGCATTCTTTAAGAGTATAAGATGATAAAGATGGAATCTGAGCTGAAAGAAGAAAAAACTGTACGAGTGAGAATAAGTGATGCATGGGTAAAAGCCGAACGACACGTGGATATTGTGAAAAAAGATGTCCGATCTAAGAAGGCTAAAATAGATTATACGAATTTCTCTTTTTGGAAAGCAATTGGGAGAACCCAACATCGAGTTTTGAATTACCCTATACAAAGCGGTCAACCTGAATTCGATATGGATCAAAGATTGATGATTCAGATCATGAATCAGGAGTCTATTTGAAATATAACTCTCAATTAGAGACAGTGGAGATAATGATATGTCAAGAGAAGACTCGCCATTAGAAAGAATATGATAGTAATCTTCTCGTTTTTCTTTGGGGTCTATTGGGTCAACCAAGGATAATTCTGCGTGGCCATATGATATCTATAATAACCTGAGATGCATGGCCTCCCATGTATTGAAGGTTTCTCGAGCACTTCCCAAAGATTCTAATTTCTAAAACAGCCGACTATACCTTTATGTAAGGTGTTATTATGAGGTGTTGTTCACGGTTGGGACATGAGTCACAGTTGATATATATTTGTATCCAAACTCACAATATATGTGTTGTTGTATTTTGCACAATAATTATTGTAATAAAGTTGTAGTTGTTTTCTGTACCATGTATTTGGCGACTCAGAATGGGTTGGATGGAAAGGACCTATTTTAGGGTTGTTACATTAGTCATTAAGACATAAACAAATACTTACACAGTTAAACTATATAGTTTCGGATCAATTTCGGTAGCATTTCGTTGTACCGTCGGCTTTATCGGGTAATTTTCGAGTTTAAAACTCTATCATGCAGTTCAATATTATCCTGGATATTTTAAATACTAGTCATATTATTTTTAAATGACTTATAATAATTTCTAATTAATTATTATAATTTATCTTGATTTTTCAAACTCTAGAATCATTATTAAATAATTTAATTATTAGATAATTCTATTATCATTAATATTAAAATAATATTAAAATATTATCGCAACCATTGCCAAAATATCAAAGTTATTTATAATAACCTAAAATATTTTAAAAGTATTAATATTACTCTTAAATAATTTTTAAAACATTTAAAATCATTTTTAAACAATTACCATTAATATTAAAATATTAAGGTATTATTCACTAAAATATTAAAAGTCATTTATAATTACTTAAAATATTTTTAAACCATTTATATCCTTTTAAATGATTTTTAAATCAATAAAAGCATTTTTAATCTATTTATTTAATATAATTATTAAATAAATCTAATATCATTAATATTAAATAACTAATGAAATTTACTTTAAAATATTGAAAGTTACATTTTATAACTTAAAATATTATTAAATACCTTATTATCATTTAAAATGATTTTAATATACTAAAATCATTTTTAGTTAATTTATTTAATATATTTATTAAATAAATAATATTCAACTAATTACTAATATTTATGAAAAAATATGCCAAATTATTAAAAGTTAATTTTATGACATAAAATAATTTTAAAACTCGATTTCATAATTTTCTAATTTATTTACTATTTTTAAATAATTTTTAGAATTTATTTCTATTTTTAAATCATTTTCCGAAAATTAGAAAATAAAAATAATATAAACCGTTTCTATAGGCTATAGCGACACTTTCTGTCGCTGTTGGTGTTCTTGAGCTCAAGAACACTGACAAGGCAGTGATCAAGGTGTCTTGTTTGACCACCTCTTATTCTTTGTTCAATCCGGTTCTGGGATATCTAAGACTCGAATATTGTAGTATTGTTGTAACACTTCAAACTATAACCATCAACGTAGTCAAACAACAAATCGATGCAAGATCCAAAGCTTCAAACTCGTTGTCGATTTGCCTCGGGTTTTCTGGTAACCTGAAACCTGTGCGCTTCTGAAAACTATATATGGTGGCTCGATTTACTCTAGGTTCCGGTTGGTGTTATGGTATTATAATGGGTCTAACATGTAGTATACATGACATGGTACATATAACATTCCTAAAAGAAGTTAAACTACACCAGAATCAGAATCTAGAACCCGGTCAAAGTGAAGGCCAGGAATTGTTCTTGAACATTTCTAGGTTACCCAGAAATGTTCTTGAGCAGTTTGGTCAACCTATGTTTGACCAACTTTAGATTCGATTCTGATACGTATCTGAGTAATCTAGATGCATGGATATGTAGTACTCATGTCAGTCTATAAGTATATAATAACAACATGTCCCAAACACTTAACAGTTGCAAGATCAAACGCCTGCAAACTCGTTGTCAGAGATTTCTGGGTTTCTGGGTTACCCAGAAACCAGATCTCGTGCTTGGTCAACGCAGTTTGACTGCTTATAAAACGAAATCTAAACATGATATAACCTTGATTAAAGCTCCAGATCATAACCTATATAGCATAGAACATATTCATAACATCAAACACAACAAACAACTAACATACAAGGATCTATAAGCCCTGACATTTGACTGTCAGACCCAAAATTTCTAACTTTTCCAGATTTCTAAAATCATCAATTTCGAGCATCTAAGTGTTATGGATCTGAGTTATAACAACCCAGATCACTCAATGGCACCTTCTAACATAACTTTAAACATTTAAACATAACATCTAACATGAAATCAAAAAATCGAATTTTAGATTTTAGGGTTTTACCTTTCTTGACTAATTCTTGAATCTGAGCTTCTGATCTGCTACAAGTGTTAGTGGGGCTTGATTAGGGACTGGTCTAGCAAGATATTTTCGGAGGTTTTGAGTTGAGAGAATCTTGGTTGAGTGTTGGTGTAAAAATATGAGCAAACTAGTAACATTTCTCTCTCTCAATCTATAAATAATACTTGAATCTAGTGTACTTGTAATGCAAGATGGCTGAGATTGAATGATTAAAGCTTACTTCTAGACCACATGGCTAGCTAGAGTTGGTCACCAACTCCCTACTAGGTCTAGATCTACACTCCACCTTAATAAAATATTAAAAAAAGCATTTTGGTCAATTGGTTTTTACTTTTAGTGGCAAGGTTGACATTTCATCTCACCCATTAGGGTTTAACCCTAGAGTTCTAAAAGTCCAAGTTCTAGAATTTTGAGATTAGGGCTAAAATGGAAATCTTAGTTTCTAAAAATGTGAATTAGGGTTCCCTAATTAAATTAGGTTTACTAATTACCTAGGATTTGTAAATTAAACTTGATAATATACTAATTACCATTAACCTTGCTAAATTAATAATTAGGGTTTACAATTTAGCAATTAGGGTTCTAATTTAGTAATTAGGGTTTCTAAATATTAATTAGGGTTTACCTAATTAACATTAAATATAATAATAATTGTTATTAATTACATAACACATAACTTAATGATTTTTACAGTCGTAATTGACTTATGTACTATAGTTTATCAGCAACGCTAGGGTTTGCACCGCTTTACTAAAACTGTTCCACACATTAACATTACACATATATAAAGCATGTGTATATTACTGAAATATAATTAATATTACATTAATATTCTCATTCCTTATTCAAAGTCCAGAATTAGGGTTTTGAATCCATATCCGACATAACATTCATATAAACCATTATTAATTAAGTTAAAATAATTAACTTAACTATAATAAAAATACATATCATAATAATCCTTATAATCATATCATATATATAATAATCATATTTTCATGGAAAATAAATAATAAATATTTTTATTACAAAATTAATTTATAATAAGAATATAACCTATAATGATCAATAATTCTTAAAAGAATTTATTTATAATTATTTATATAATAAATAATTTTTATTTGTCACATAATTACCTATACTTTTCTTTGCACATAATCCCACCTTTATATATATAAAAAAAATTAAATGCAAAATTTATTATTTAATGATTTTGAAAATACTGGGGTATTACACCTTCTCTTCTCTAAGTCCACAATCCTATTGAGATAATTTTGTTAAGTCGGGCCCAATGATTTTAACAGTTTGGATATCACAATTATCCTATCGCATCTTACCTAGATAAATAGTGTAAGACCCCGAATTTTATGAAATAAAAGTATTCAATTTTTCTTATAATTACAATTCAGTAAATAGTTAAATTGATAAAAGTTAAAGTTAAGGGTGATATATGAATTTTTTTTCAAAATATGCAAGTGGTTATAAAATATTCTTTCTATCGGGGAATATTCGTTTGTCGTGGAATATTCTTTCATTGGGGGAATATTCGTATTTACTTTGTATAACCATTGGTGGGCCCCATAATGTAATAACTGCTTGGATGAAGAAAACGACAAAAGGGAGTTTTTATAAATAACGACGTAGTTGTTACCGTTAACATTGTTGGAATACCCGGTGGTTAAAATACACTGATACGCTGGCGTTGTTGCGATAAGTAGATACCAGTATTGCACCAATTATTGATTCTTACGTAAGAAGGCACTACTCAATAATTGTTACAATAATTATCGCTCAAATTTTATCGATTCAATAATTCACGCATTGATATTTTATATTATCGTTGTTTTAATAATTGTCACTACACAAGATTTTTCCATTATCGAAGCAATAATTCATATTATCCTAATAATATTATTAGATAACATTATTGGCAATGTCTAGAAAGTTCTCGTTTAAGGAGAGGTTTGGTCACCTAATTACGCTACCAAAGAAGGAAAAATTCTTATTGGAAAGCCCACTCTTTCCTCGAACCGCTATCGTCATTATTATCATTATTGTAATTTCGTAATATTATTTGTGAATAATTAATTATTGATTTATATGATGAGGAAAATATTCATTTTATGTAGATATAGATGGAGAAATTTTTTAAAGTGACAATTGTTGAAAATTGATATTTTATAGCCGTAAAATCGCCCATTTGTGGATTTCTATTACCAATTTCATTTGGAATTTGGAAAAATTTCTTCCAGAAAGTTGTAGAAATTGAATTTCCTATAAAAACTCAAGAGATTCTGAATTTTCTGATAAAAGGGCTATTTATTATGAATTATTGAAGTTCAAGTTCAAATAATTGATTTTTGGAAGTTTTATTTATTTTATTAATAAAACGTTTTTATATGTTGTGGGCATATTTAACATGTGCATGGTGGCTGAATTCAGATTCAAGATGTGGGCGAATGAATTTTATTTATATATAATATTATTATATTCAATTTTCTCGCTTTGGTGTTCTAAGCAATTTCCTATAAATAGGTGCTTAGGTTAGAATTGAAAATCACACCGTAAATCAAGTTTTCTCTCTATATTATCGAACGTATTCTTGTGAGTATTTTGAGTATACTTTGAGTGTTGATATACTTGCAAGTTCAAGTCATAACCTATATCCTGTTTCAACTAAGTACTGCTTTTCGAGGTAAGTGGATGTTATTTTCTTCTCAAATGATATTATTTCTTCAATATCATTATGCTAAAATATTATTTGAAACTTTTTATCAAATTTGGAACTTTTCCATGCTCTGGGTTACTATTCATGAGTTACTATTCATGAGTTACTATTCACGAAGTTACTATTCATGAGTTACTATTCATGAGTTACTATTCACGAGTACTATTATGAAGTCAAGAAGTGAAGATGTTTTTCTATCTTTTGGGAAATTTCTATCTTTTGGTGTCTGAGTTACTATTCACGATACGGACTATTCAATTAAAAATAAAATTTCTTCTTTTCATCCAAAATATCTATTCTGGATACTAGCTTTGATTGTATCCATGTTTTGATCATTCTCAAATTTTACACCACTATGATTATTTTTGAGGTATTTTTGAACATGGATAAAACAAAGTACTAATCCTTAATCCTTAATCCTTGTCATTTTGTTTCACCGATTCGCTTTTAAAATATTTTTCATCATCCTCGCCTTTTTAATGATGATATTATTGAATATCTTTGGCATGTAGTGCAAAGATGAATGATTTCTCAAGAATATCTTTGGCCAGTAGTGCAAAGATGAACAGTGTTTAGATGAACATGAATTAATCGATGAATATCTTTGCCTCAGAAAAAGATGAATATTTGATTCCGTATGTATATCGATTGATGTTACAGGATAAAAGATAGACGATGAACTTTTAAATTCATACATAGAAGATAGTAGTTTGCATTCTCTACTTAACTCTTCTAATGAATTATTATTTCACGCATGCTAATATTGATTTAAAATTTGTCATTCTATCAGATTCTATTAGATTTTTCCCTCGTGAAGACTAACGGTAATTTGTTGTATATTATCTTAGTCATAACATTCTTTATCGGGCTAGTTGAGCTCACCCTTTTCCTTGTTGTTCCATTTTTCTTCTCGTGAGGCTAGAATGTAATGAGTACTAGCTCTGGGTATGGAATGAAGGTTCAAGAGAGAGTTGTTTAGTAGCCCTCACCATTTTTGTAAAATAATGTATCAATAATTATGATGGGGATTTATTTATGCGTGTGGATATTGTCTAGATGGCAATATCTCGTATTTAAACTCACAGCTTTATATGTTGTAATAATAAAGTTGTAGTTATTTCGCATCATGTATTTGGCACTGAATGGGTTGGATGGAATGGACCTATTTTGGGGGCGCCACAATGGTATCGTAGCTTAGGATACGATCTCCGGGTGAGATCGGGAATAGAACTAGGAGGGGAGAGACGAGTAAATCCTTCGCTAGTGTGTCCTACCTAAGCTTATTTGTTGGTTGGTCATAAATATAGGGGTATTATGTGATTTGTTAATTTATTTAATTAACCCTTGTTTTATGATAGTTTTTAAGAATGGTCACTTTGAGAACGTTAACAATGGAGTGAATGAGATCGTGGATGACCTCTAATCGCCAACCGTGATAATGTGATGTCAAAGTAAGAAGGAATTAGAGATATCCATGTGGTGAGTGAAGAATTGATAGTTGCACCTTAGATAATCGCAGAGGTAACAAATGAGAGTGAGGAAGAAGAGGAAGAAGAGGTACCAAGAGAGTTTATTAGAGGTATTTTATGATCAAAATGTAGAATTGCAAAATCGTATTCATGAGTTAGAAGAGCAGTCAAGAATTGCAGCAAAATGTGGAGCAAAAGGATGCAACGATTCAAGCTTGTGGTTACCCGATATGTGATGCTTGAATGTAAGCACTTTTCGCGTAGTATAAGATGATAAAGTCGAATCGAAATGAAAGAAAAATAACCGAACGAGTGAGAATGAGTGATGCATGGGTAAAAGCCATCACGACGCGTTGATATTATGGAAAGAGATGTCCAATCTAAAAAGAGAAGATTTAACGATGACGGAAGACGCTTAAAGAAGAAAGATCAAGACCAAAGAACAAATTCTAGGGAAGAGAACGATCGCCAATTAGATGCTACAGATGTGGAGAGGAGGGACATATAAGGTCAAACTGTTCAAAGCCTTCCAAGGTATGTTTTAGTTGTGGAAAAGATGGTCACATAGCTCAATTTTGTCCTATAGCGAAATCAAGTCCAATTGGGACGCTGGCACCGAGAGGCGGATACGTAAAAGTCAAAGTCAACGATTCCTCGAAGAGCGCTTTGTCGTGATCGGTCAAAATGCGAGAACCCGAACGGTTAGCACGGTTAGTTAATTATAAATTCTTGCGGGTTTATACCTTACTAGATACCTTGCCTACCCATTCTTTTATTTTTTTGCTTATACCCAACGCTTGAACTCGACTACGAAGAAATTAGACTTTGACCTATTTATGGAGACTACGTTAGAGAAACTTTCATTACATCCGTTGTTTAGAAATCTTGCTTTATTCAGTTGGCACTATCACATTACCTCGTTAACCTTATTTCTATAGAGATATTTGCTTTTGATGTGATTTTAAGGTTAACTACTCATCACGCCGAAAATTGATTACTTTCGTAAGGTTGTTAGTTTTCATATTCTTAAGCAACCGTTATTCAATTCAAGCAATCAAACCATTGTAGTCAAACATTTTCATATCAAGCCATGAAGTCATTCGCTTATTACTTGGATGTCAAGTTTTCTTAGTCCATGTTATGGATTTGAATAAAGACACGCCGATTTGAATAATATTCCCGTTGTTATTGATTTTTCCCGACGATTTCAAGAATTTCTTAACTTACTCCCAAAGATCGATATTAAATTTTGTATCGACTTTGAACCCTATGACAAAACTCATTTCTAAAATCTCATATCGAATGGCTCCTATTGAACTTCGTGGAGTTAAAATTCAACTATAGAATTTGGTACCGAGCCTTTATCCGGTGACTTCCTTTGTGGAATGCACCGCCGACTTCTCCGTAGGGGACACCATATTCGCGCGATAGTAAACCGATAGGTGTCATTGTAACGCATATCCAAGGTTGGGATATGAGTCACAATTGAGAACAACCTAAGTTTCGAATCGAAATACGTAGCTTTCAGGCTTAGTTGGTTATTATCGGAGATTCGTTGAAGGATATTCTCGAATCGCTATTCCATTAACGCAAATTTGACTCATAGAGATACAAAATTCAAATGGAGCAAGGAATGTGGGAAGAGCTTCAAGAACTCAAGAGGAGACTCATTTCAAAGACATGTTCACCATGCCATCCCGAAAAGCGAACGTGGTAGCCGACGTGTTGAGTAGAAGATCGTATACAAGTACGAGTACGATATTGTCAAAGGCTCATTTCGTATAATTTACAAATAATAGAGATGGAGATGAAAACTCTAGGTACCCACGTGATGATATACGAGTATAATCGACTTTTAATCGATAAAGTTAAAGTTTGCTCAAGCTACACACGGAGCTAATGAATTTGAAGAAGGAGGTGCAAGAAGTTGTTATTTCAAAAGCAAGAATCGGTGAGGTGAGGAAAGCTCAAACCTTCGATTTATTAACCTATTTGAAATTCTCGATCAAATAGGAACTGTGGCCTATAGACTCGTTTTACCGCCAAGTATGACGCGTGTTCATAACGCTTTTCACGTATCGATGTTACGTAAATATGTGGACGAATTCAACTACGCTATTGAAGTTAGAACCTGACGAGATAGACGAAGACTTAACGTACGAGGAGGTACCTGTCAAGATCTTGTAGAGGAAAGAACATGTCCTATGTACCGAGGTTATACCACAAGTTAAAGTTTTGTGGAGAAACCATGCTATTGAGAAAATGATCTGGGAGTTGGAAACGGAAATAAAAGCGAGGTAATCTCATCTTTTCGAAACACCAGGTACGTACGTCAATTTCGAGGACGAAATTTCATAAGGAGGGGAGGTTGAAAGACCCCTAAATTTTTTAAATAAAAAGGAATTTCCTTTATTTATTATTTTGAAATAGTAAGGGTGGATTTGATTAATGTGGTTAGTTATGGGTAAAATGCGCAAATATTTTAAATAAGCAAGTGGTGATAAAATATTCATTATCGCTTGGGAATATTCGTTTGGTCGTGGAATATTCAGATCGCTTGTGGAATATTCGCATTTACGATGCTAGCCTTTTGTGGGCCCGTAATCTGAAAGCGATTGGATGAAGAAAACGACAAATATAAGTTGTTTATAAATAATCAGGCGTAGTTGTTACAAGCTAATCACTGTTGAATAATACCCTGGTTAAAAACACACTAATACGCTGTTGTTGAACAAAGAAGACACCAAGATTGCACCAATTATTGATTCTTACGTAAGAAGGCACTACTCAATAATTGTTACAATAATTACCGCTCAAAGATTTTATTTTATTGATTCAATAATTGTCGAATTGATATTTTATATTATCGTTGTTTCAATAAATTGTCATTACGTGATTTTCCATTATCGGACAATAATTCATATTATCCTAATAATATTATTGGATAATATTATTGCAATGTCTAGAAAGTTCTGCTTAAGGAGAGGTTTGGTCACCTAATTACGCCCAAGAAGGAGAGATCCTTATCGAAAGCCCCTCTTCTTGGGAACTACTTAGTCACAAAGATCGTGATTCTCAATATTATTTGTGAATAATTAATTTTTGATTTATATGATAAGGAAAATATTGATTTTATGTGGGTATAGATGGAGAAAATTTTAAAATGACAATTGTTGAAAATTAATATTTTATCTTTTTCTCGATAAAATAATTCATTTAAATATATTATTTTAATAATATATTAACGGTGATATTTTTACAACGAATGTGGGATATATGAGTATACGAGGAGGAAGAGTATTTTTGTTGCAATAAATGTTTAAAACATGTTAAACATGCTCGGTGGACCCCATTTATCGATCGAAATTTGATTATAAAGTGTAAAATCGCCCATTTGTGGATTTCTTTCAATTTCGTTTGGAATTTGAAAAACTTTCTTCCAGCAAAGTTGTAGAGAATTGAATTTCCTATAAAAACTAGAGAGATTCAATTTTCTGATAAAAGGGCTATTTATTATGAATTATTGAAGTTCAAGTTCAAATAATTGATTTTTGGAAGTTTTATTTATTTTATTAATAAAACGTTTTTTATATGTTGTGGGCATATTTAACATGTGCATGGTGGCTGAATTCAGATTCAAGATGTGGGCGTATGAATTTTGTTTATATATAATATTATTATATTCAATTTTCTCGCTTTGGTGTTCTAAGCAATTTCTATAAATAGGTGCTTAGGTTAGAATTGAAAATCACACCGTAAACTCAAGTTTTCTCTCTATATTATCGAACGATTCTTGTGAGTATTTTGAGTATACTTTGAGTGTTGATATACTATGCAAGTTCAAGTCATAACCTATATCCTGTTTCAACTAAAGTACTGCCTTTCGAGGTAAGGGATGTTATTTTCTTCTCAAATGATATTATTTCTTCAATATCATTATGCTAAAATATTGGTTGAAACTTTTTATCAAATTTGGAACTTTTCCATGCTCTGGGGTTACTATTCATGAGTTACTATTCATGAGTTACTATTCATGAGTTACTATTCACGAGTTACTATTCATGAGTTACTATTCACGAGTACTATTCATGAAGCGTGAAGATGTTTTTTGGGAAATTTCTATCTTTTGGTGTTGGAGTTACTATTCACGTATACGGCACTATTCACGTATACGGCACTATTCACCGAAAAATAAAATTTCTTCTTTTGTCCAAAATATCTATTCGGATACTAGCTTTGATTGTATCCATGTTTTGATCATTCTCGAATTTTACACCACTATGATTATTTTTGAGGTATTTTTGAACATGGATAAAACAAAGTACTTAATCCTTAATCCTTAATCCTTGTCATTTTGTTTCACCGGATTCGCTTTTAAAAATATTTTTCATCATCCTCGCCTTAAATGATGATATTATTGAATATCTTTGGCCTATAGTGCAAAGATGAATGATTTCTCAAGAATATCTTTGGTCAGTAGTGCAAAGATGAACAGTGTTTAGATGAACACGACCAATCGATGAATATCTTTGGCCTCAGTGCAAAAAGATGAATATTTGATTCTAGATGTATATCGATTGATGTTACAGGGATAAAAGATAGATTTATGAACTTTTAAATTCATACATAGAAGATAGTAGTTTGCATTCTCTACTTAACTCTTCTAATGAATTATTATTTCACGCAAATATTGATTTAAAATTTGTTGTCTATCAGATTCTATTAGATTTTTCCTGTCATTGAAGACTAACGATAATTTGTTGTATATTATCTTAGTCATAACATTCTTTATCGGGCTAGTTGAGCTCACCCTTTTCCTTGTTGTTCCATTTTTCTTCTCGTGAGGCGAGAATGTAGCGAGTACTAGCTCTGGGGTACGGAATGAAGGTTCTAGAGAGTTGTTTAGTAGTCCTCACCATTTTGTAAAATAATGTATCAATAATTATGATGGGGATTTATTTGCATGTGGATATTGTCTAGATGGAAATATCTCGTATTTAAACTCACAGCTTATATGTTGTAATAATAAAGTTGTAGTTATTTCGCATCATGTATTTGGCGACTCGTAATGGGTTGGATGGAATGGACCTATTTTGGGGGCGCACATCCGATTTATTACTTGTTGAAGGCTATTGATAATTTATTTATCTTTAGTCATGATATTCTTTCTCGAGCTAGTTGTTTCACCCTTTTTCTTCACAATTGCTTTCGTGTAATAAAAGTGTAGCCGGGACAAGCGGGAATAACAGGGAATAGAACGGTGGTCTATAGATGTTGAGGGTGAGGTGAATTTAACTTGGAAGGGTGTTTTGCCACTATCATACAAGATGTCTAATGACATACAACCTCGTGTCATCATAAGATAGGGTTGTGCTCATCCACTTGCTGAGTATATTTATAAGCACTACCTATATAATCTTGGTGTTTGTTTGGAGTATAATACCCAATTAGAGACAGTGGAGATAATGATATGTCAAGAGAAGACTCGCCATTGGGAAGAATATGATAGTAATCTTCTCGTTTTTCTTTGGGGTCTATTGGGTTAACCAAGGATAATTCTGTGGCCATATGATATCTATCATAACTTGTATTTATGGCCTCCCATGCGACGAAGGTTTCCTTGAGCACTTCCCAAAGATTCTAATTTCTAAAACAGTTTTTGACTATACCTTTATGTAAGGTGTCATTGTGATGTGCTATCCAAAGTTGGTGTCCAGAGTTACAGTTGGTATATATTGGTATCAAAACTCACAACATATGTGTTGTTGTATTTTGCACGACAATTGTAGTAATAAAGTTGTGGTTGTTTTCTGTACCATGTATTTGGCGACTCAGAATAGGTTGGATGGATTGGACCTATTTTGGGGGAGTCACAAATAGGGTACTTTGCTTTGGCAAACCTATATCTATTGATCAAGGTCTTGATGAGTGTTATTCATTGGAAGGCATCTGATTTAGACTTAATAATTTAATGAGGGATTTTATTAATTAATTTAGATCTCACCAATTTTAATCTTATTAAGCATTCACATTATTTATCATATCATATCACATACAAGCATAAATAAAGTGGGAAATTAAATGTGTCACAGTTATGGCCCAATCCACTGTCAATCTTTTCAAGCTAATGAAAGATTGAAGGTCAATCTAAGGTGGTAAAAGATCTAAAAATAGTAGCTTCCTTGGATCTTCATCATGCATGTGCCTCCTCTCCATCATCATCTTTCCATGGTGTTTTCCATCTTGTCATCTTCATCGATTACAGATTATTACATGACATAAAGAAACCTCGAGTTACATTCGAGGGGATTTAGATGAGAAGAGAATATTACATTAGAATTTATAGAAAGGCACGACATGCAAGCCGTATTTCAAAACCAAAAACCACTAACCTATGGGTCAAAAGGCCATAACTGTGCACCATGCATATCATAATAAGCACATAACAATTTATATATAATTAAAAAAAATTATATATAACATATTGGGGTCACGACCATCGTGCGCTACGACGAGGGGGTCTCCCCCCTGGCGGTGGCCCCTGGAAAATTTTTTCGAATTACAATTTGTATTACAGAATTTTTCCATACGAATCTCTGAAACAGTTTCAGAATCATATATTTCATCCACCAAAATAGTCATAATAATAATACACCTGGTACATGTCATATATGTCCAGTTTCAATTAATCATATTAAACTGAATATGCATACTTCTAATCCAATTAGAGCATAAGTTGTATACTGTTATTACGCCATATAAGATACAATTAACAGAACATCATATACATGCATATCTATTACTGATATTCATAATACCAGAATATGTCGATTACAGAATATCATATACTCAATTAATAGTTCAACAAAATTATATCATCATATATCATATATATCGAAAATAATATAATCAATTTCAGACCGGTAAAATTGTATCATCACATATCATATATATCGAAAACAATTAAACACGTTATCTGAATTAATCGTTTCGCAAGTAGCTCTGATACCACTGTTGGGGTTTTCGGCACAAAAACGCAGCGAAAATTTAAAAATAATCAAAGCAATTCCGAAACCCAAAACAGGATCCAAGCGAAACTGAAATTAATTCAGTGGTTTAGATATTATACCGATTATGAAAAAGTTCTGAAATAGCTTCGAATCCTTTACGCAATCCAATTAGAACCACGTCTCTAGGTATCCACACGAACGCCGCACGAACTGTTGAACGATTCTGCAATAAGAGGGACTTGCGGTACTAGCCACCAAAGGAAAGATTATGAAACTGTTTTCTCTCCAGTCTCTCTCTAAGAGCGGCTAGGGTTTTTCAATTATGATGATCACCCTAAGTAGCTGCTATATATCATATATATAGTAGTTAAAAGGAATTATTCAAATCAAAACCTAATTTCATAAAATCCGAATATATATATATATCTCTTGATTAAGTCTTACTTAATTAATATACATATATACAAATTATCCTTTTAATTTAAATTCGTGATTTAAATACTATTAATCATATTAATATATTTAAATCCTTAAAATTTAAATTAATTCCTTTTTAAATTATGTTCTATATGTGTGACCCTATAGGTTATTATTACGTTGGCAATAATTTTAAAATCATATTATAAAATTATAAACAGTGAGCGACATCTAGTAATGCATCACTGCTATCCAAGTAATAATAAGATCGATGATTCGATGCAACCTTTTCGTGACCAATATTTCAATGTAATTTAATCCTTTTAACTTTAATATCCTAGATTAAACTCGAGTTATGGAATGTGTCATACTTTTCGTAATTTAATCTGAGTTTTTCTTGATCAATGAGTAGACTATATGAAACAAATCACTATTTGAGCATGGCCATGCATTTCATAGTCCTACTCAATCAAGAGGCCTATGGATATCACCCCTAATATATAGGATGGTTAAATTCCATCTAGATCACTCATATTCCTCACACGATTCATGATGTACCCAATAATCACCTTTATAGTCCACCCTATTAAAGGTGACATTTGATGATATCAAAGTACATAAATTCCGTGTAGAAATATAGTGATTTCGTGCCGGAGGACCATTACATCATTGTCACTATGAGAATTGCTAATGACACTTCGCATAATGCTCCACATAGAATTCTCATGGTGGGTCCGTCCCATTACATCGTTCTTCAACATGTACCTTTGCATCGACTTAATATCTCATATATTTATGACCAATGAGATTTAGTCATCAAATCGATCCACATACTAGTCTTAATGCATCATTGTTGTCCCATCAACAATGATACTTTCGACTAAGGACATTTAAGAACAATGATACTAATTGTAATTATATAATCTCATGTTCAAGTCACATACTTGAAACTATATAATTTGTATCAATATTCTAAGGATTTTTATTATGTTAACATTTATATAACGCGGTAAATAAAACCATAATAAAATCATTCATTTATTCAATCAAATATAATATCAAAATGTTAAGCAATTATATCAAATAATTGGCCTCTAGGGCATAAACTCTAACACACTGAAGCTCAGATGACCATACCTGCAATGCCAAAGTCGAGCTGGATCTTCCATGAAAGAATTGAAACAAGCTTCCTCCTTCAGTTGTGGTTGAGCAAACAGTTTGAGCATTCGATTCGAGGACATTGCAGCCTCCATAATTATCCCTCTCTCAGGATGATAAATTTTTCATGTTCCTCATTGTATGAGGACTGGAAGTCCCTTCTCTGCTATCTGACCAATGCTTATTAAATTGTTCTTTAATCCTGGAATATAGAATACGCCAGTAATAATATGTACAAAACCATTCACCAGCATTCACACATTACATTTACCCATCACTTCCATGCTTGAATTATCTCCCAATTTCACATTCTCCCTAAAATTTCCATCAAAAACTTAAAAAAGTTCCATCTTGCCACATATATGATTGTTGCATCCGGAGTTGAGATACCACAGTTCTTCTTTGCTGGATTTCTTATCATCCACGTACGCCATCAACAACATCTCTTCATTACCTTCTACATAGTTTACTTTTGCTTCTGCCTTCTTCTTCGGACATTCATGCTGAAAGTTTCCAAGCCTATGGCAATTATAGCATTCAACAGTGGATTTGTCAAAGTTACGTCTGCCTCGTCTTCTTCGTCCTCGAATTCCGCCACAACCTCGTCCTCTTTCTCGTGAAGACTCTCCAAAAGTAACCTTCAATGCTTGCTCTTCCATAACATGAGCTTTCATACATTGCTCATGTACTAGAAGGCTACCCTATAACTCATCAATGGTAAGGGAATCCAAATCATTTGACTCCTCAATAGAACACACCACGTAATCGTACTTGGGTGCCATGGATCGCAGAATCTTCTTGATGACTGCTACATCGTCCATCTTTCCCTTATTGGCCCTCAACTTGTTGACCACAGCAAGAGTACGAGCAAAGTACTCATTCACCGATTCTCCCACCTTCATGTTCATCATTTCAAACTCCTTTTGGAGAGTTGTCCTTGAGCTTGCTGCACTCGTGTCGTCCCCTGATATTTTTGCTTTAAGGAATCCCAAATGCTTTTGGTTGTATCCTTGTTCAAGATGGTCTCCAGAATCGATCGATCTATGGCTTGGAAGAGATAATTCTTTGCCTTCATAGCTTTCAACCTTGCATCATCAATCACCTTCTTTTGTGCTTCAGTGGGTTGAACATCTTCTGCTGCTGCATAAATCCTATCTTCCACCAAACTCCAATATTCTTTCGAGCGCAAGAAATTCTCCATGAGCATGCACAAGTGATCATAATGCCCATCAAATTTTGGAATTTTTGGTTTCATAAATCCACTCTCAGTTGCCATGTTCTCGCCACTACACACCTTAGAAGACTGCTACTTCTCAATTTCAATCAGGCCATGTGAAGAAGCTCTCATACCAGATGTTAAGAACTCTGTTTGCTTAGTAAATATAATAGAAATTGGAAAATGTTATCTTATTTAATTACCCAACTTGACTGGCTATATATATAGCCTTACAATAACAAAGGAGAGAAAAATATGCATCCCAAGTTTTACAAATCTATTAACGTTGTAAGTGACTCTGAATAAATCAAAGCAAATAACGTATCCCTAAAGAATAGGGATTATTCAAAAGACTAAGCAACTAATAGAAACAAACTCTGAAGACTCGATAACAACTTCAACGGATCCAACTAATGGAAAGATCACATGGGAACATGGGAAGCTGATTGAGGCCCTAGACAAAATCAAAGAAATAATTCAATTTTAGTGCGTACAATTTATAGGGTTATTACTGAATTCTTTGACTCAATTTTAGTTAGTTTAGATTCGGCCACTCACCATATTTATGGCATAAAAAAAGTGGGACTTCAGGAAGCTACACTGATCCTCTAGTTCGTGAAGACAAAAATAGTTCAAAGGTTGACGATCTCACACCGGTGACCAAATTAAGAAGCAATGAAGCAGATCAAGGAAAATTCACTGGATTTTCTAAGGGCTTCTTAACCCCCGCAACTGACTTGGAGGATCTCAATGCTACTCCAGGTGGCGAAAAAGTTTCAGTTGGGTCTGCATCTTCTAATCCAGCTCACTTAGCTCATCTGATGTTCCTGGTATTCATGGTCTTCATAAGAAATTTGAGGTTAAAAATTGGGGGAACGGATGTATATATGAACATGAAACGTAATACTGGATATATAATGGCTGGGGGGCAGGATATACGAGCTTGATGTAAGCTTTGACGATTCAAGATATTCACTCGTGACACTTCAGGCAACAACAACCCACTTCGGAAAATAACAATTTACTTCAAACTATATCACATTTGTGGCAGAGCTGCACCACACACTGATCTGAGGCAGAGCTGGCTGCTGTTGCTGCAAAGTTTGGGGAAGCCTTACCACTTGGTCTAAGGTTATGATTAAGTGTCAAACATATAGTAAGAAGGTTAAAATAGAACCATGATATGTAATTGATAAATTCAAAGTTTCGAATGTTTAGTATATGATGAACGTGGTATATTATAACTTAGTGAGCGTGATGATTAGTAAACAAGTGTTGTGAAGGTTAACACTTGTAATTTTTGATATTTGTATGGTAGTTTAAGACTTGTGCTAAAATAATAAGTCTAACTAGAAAAGCGTATTATGTTGGAACGTGAATGTTAGTATATCTAATAGATGATGGTTCTAAACCTATATATAGGTGAACGTGAGTTTAATATTACGTGAGTTTAATACAGTCGATGAATTTCAAGAGATAGTGGCTGAACAACAAACTGGAATGACACAGAAAGACGGCGAGATCCAGGATTGTGAGGAATGATTGACTAATGTCGAGGAGAAGCTAGTACACACAGAAGGAGAGAAAGAACAACTGGTCGAGGTGATCGCTGAACTGAAGAACAAATTGAATGAAGAAGCTACTAAGAGAGCAAGAGCTGAAGACGTATACGAGGAAGCTTTTCAACGAACCAAAATAACGACGAGAGACGCACAAACAAAGAGGATGAAAATGGAGGATATGGATAACACCACGATTAATCGAGCTCAAGATCGGGTCATGGGATATCCTATTCAGTTCGAGATGTTGCCATCATACGTATTAGATCGCAGAACAATGTTCCAGATCATGGAGGAAGAATGTAGTAAGGCTAAGCAGTATCTTAGTGGAACATCGCAGTTGTTATGCGATTAATAAATGTTAAATAAATTATAAATCCCAAGTGTTATGAAACCTATAGGATATGATGATGATGATGTTGTCCTGAAACTTTTGAAGTTCAGGAAAGTAATGTAAATAGCAGTGATGCTATTGTTTTATATTTTTAAAAAGATTATGAATAAATAAAAGTTGTTATTTTATTCAAAGTGTTACGTGATTATGTGGTTATTTCTTTTGTGGAGGCAAGTTAAGTAGAAATTACTTAAAAGAGTTGAATAATAATCTAATGAGTGTATATTTTAACAGAAAATGCCTCCCAGACGTCAACCACCACGACGAGAAACCACCGAAGGAACTAATAACGACAATGTTGATGCTAACCCCTGCTCAACAACTAGTGACGCTTATCGACAGAGCGTCAGAATCAACCACGTAACCAAGGAACAATGTTTAAGGATTTCAAGGCTATTGACCACCCGAATTCCATGGGTCCATGAATCCAAATGAAGCACGCACTGGATTATGGAGATAGAAAAGGTGTTTGATGTCACGCTAGGTAGGGAGAAGATCGTAAGATCGCTTTCAAACATTCATGTTGAAAGAAGAAGCTAGTTATTGGTGGCAGGCCAATTAAACTCGTGAAGGGCCAGGGGTGATGACCTGGGATAGGTTTAAGGAAATATTCTTCGAGACCTATTTCCCAGAGAGTTCGAAGAGTCGCCTAGAAGTGCAGTTTTTGGAACTAAAGCGTGGAACGATGACTGATCCGAGTATGTCGCTAAATTCAACGAGTCATGCGAGGTTTGTGCCTTTATCAAGTCAAGACGATTTAACGCAAGGCGAAGAGGTTTGAACAGGACCAAGCCCTAGTCAGACAAAGAGGGTTTCCTGCTCCAATCAAGACTTTCGCAAAGCAAGGATGGAGAAAGAAATACTCATTTGAAGGTGGAGGTGAGGCAAAGGACAAAGTTCAATCAGAATGTAAGAAGAAGAAGAAGAATGAGGTGGAGATTAAGAACGGAGGTGGTAGTAGTGGAAACAACAACAATAACAACAATTTGAAGAGGAAGTGGAATGGAAACGTGGGTACTGGAAACTAGCAGGGTAACTAGCAAAATAAGAAGTTTGAGGCATGTGTTACATGCGGGAAGTTTCATAAGGGTGTGTGCTTGATGGGGAAACGAGTATGCTTCAATTATGGCCATGAGGGTCACATCAGCCCAAATTGCACTCAACCTAAGAAGAACGTGTGCTTCATGTGTGGATCCAAGGATCACTTTACTCGTGAATGCCCTAAGAAGAAGGTTGGAGAGACAACCAAAAGCAATGGAGGTAACAATGGAGGTACATGGGCCATTGCTGGACCTACAACATCAAACAAACCCACAGCCAAAACCTTCAACATGACTGTGCAAGATGTTGTGCAATCAAAAGATGTTGTTTCAGGTATTATCCCAATCAATGATATAAATGCTTATGTATTATTTGATTAGGGTACTACTTGCTCGTTTATTTCTGATGAATTTGCTAAGAGGTTAGGATTGCCTAGTGAATAACTGAATTTCCCTTTGAACATAGAAATTGCGAATAAGGAAGTAATCCCTGTTAGATTCATATACAAGAACTGTAGGGTGAACATTAGGGAGAATATCTTGATGGTAGATTTGATTCCTATTAGACTTGGAGAGTTTGATGTTATTTTGGGAATGGATCGGGCGTTCAAATATGGAGCGGAATTGATTGCCAAAAGAAGTGTAAACCTTACGACCCGTCCAAAGGTAGTATTCTATGGTAGTAAGTCGCCTAGATAAATGAAATGTCTAACGATTATGCAGGCCAAGAAATTGTTGAGTCAAGGCTGTGTGGGCTATTTAGCTTACATAGTCGATACTCAGAAGAGGAGTGTGAAACTAGAAGAGATACCAATGGTGAGGGAATTTGAGGATGTGTTTCCAGAGGATTTTCCAGGACTTTCGCCTGATAGAGAAATTGAGTTCGTGATCGACTTAAGCGCTACCGAACAACACCGATATCAAGGCCCCGCATGTAATGGCTCCTAGAGAAATAAAGGAATTGATGGTACAATTGCAAGAACTGCTAGACAAGAAATATATTCAACCGAGCGTATCACCGTGGGGAGCGCCAGTGTTATTCGTGAAGAAGAAGGATGTGTCAATGCATCTTTGCATTGATTATAGAGAATTAAACAAAGTCACTATTAAAAATAAATACTTGTTGCCAAGAATAGATGACTTGTTTGATCAGTTGAAGGGTGCTAAATACTTCTCGAAAATAGATATGAGAAGTGGGTACCACCAATTGAAAGTAAGGAAGGAGGATATACCTAGAATGACATTCAGAACTCGGTATGGACATTACGAGTTTTTGGTGATGTCTTTTGGTTTGACCAATGCCCCTGTTGCATTCATAGATTTGATGAACAGGGTGTTTAAACCATTCTTAGACAAGTTTATAGTGGTATTTATCGATGACATTCTGGTGTATTCCAAAACTCAAGAGGAACACGTGGAAAACTTACGTTTGACGTTGGAAACACTAAGAAAGGAAAAATTGTACGCAAAATTTTCTAAGTGCGAATTTTGGCTAGATCGTGTACAATTTCTTGGGCACGATTGACAAAGATGGGATTTCAGTGGATCCATCAAAAGTGGAAGCTGTAATCAATTGGGAACAACCAAGAACACCGCTTGAGGTAAGGAGTTTTTGGGACCGAATTTGCTATTATTATAGAAGATTTATTCAAGATTTTTCCAAGATAGCCACTCCGTTAACAAATTTGACAAGGAAAACTATAAATTTGTTTGGACGGAGAAATGTGAAGAGAGTTTTCAAAATTTAAAGACGAAGCTAAGTGTGGCACCTATGTTATCGTTACCAGATAGTACAGGAAACTATGTGGTGTTTAGTGATGCCTCACATAAAGAATTGGGTTATGTTCTTATGAAGAATGGCAAAGTTATTGCGTATGCATCAAGACAACTGAAGGATTATGAGAAAGGTTATCCGACTCATGATTTGGAACAGTAGTATTTGCTCTGAAGATATGGAGACACTATCTCTATGGAGAAAAATGTGAAATCTACACAGACCATAAAAGTCTGAAGTATATTTTCACACAGAAGGACCTGAATATACGTCAAAAAATATGAATGGAATTGTTAAAAGATTACGATTGTGAGATCTTTTATCATCCGGGAAAAACGAATGTGGTTGCAGATGCTTTAAGCAGAAAAGGTCTGGAAAAATTGATGTTTTTAACCAACCAGGAAGAGTTTATTTCAGAAATGGCAAGGCTAGAGTTGGAAATTAAATTTCCAAAAGAAACCGACGAAAAATTATACCAGATAGAAGCTAGTCCAACTTTGTAGACAAAGTGAAGAATGCTCAACTACAAGATAAAGAGTGCGAAACGATCAAAGAGAAAGTAATTGAGGGAAGTGATGCAAAATACAAGATCGATACTGAAGGGTTACTGAGATTCAAGGGACGAATTTGGGTTCCAGCAGTACCAGAGCTTAAAGACAAAATCTTGACCGAAGCACACAACACAAGATATTCGATTCATCCAGGAAGCACGAAAATGTATCAAGATTTGTTTCGACATTTTTGGTGGCCAAATATGAAAAGAGACGTTGCAGAATGCGTTGCAAAATGCTTGACATGTCAGAGAGTCAAGGCCGAGCATCAAAGACCAAGCAGATTACTTCAACCGTTAGAAATACCGGAATGAAAGTGGGAACACATCACAATGGATTTTGTGGTGGGTCTTCCAACTACTCAGAGAGGATGCAATGCGATTTGGGTGATAGTGGACAGACTGACAAAAACAGCGCACTTTTTACCAATAAAGATTAGGTTCAATCTTGATCAGTTGGCAAGATTTTACGTTAAAGAGATCGTCTCGAGACATGGAGTACTAGTGTTAATTGTGTCAGATAGAGATCCGCAATTTATGTCCAACTTTTGGAAGAGACTACAAGAATGTATGGGGACACAATTGCGAATGAGTATAGCATACCATCCGCAAACCGATAGGCAAAGCAAACGAACAATCCAAACGTTGGAAGATATGCTGAGAGCATTAATCATGGATTTCAAAGGGAGCTGGGAAGAACATTTACCATTGGTGGAATTCGCCTACAACAACAGTTACCACGCCAGCATCGGCATGCCGCTTTACGAGGCATTATACGACAAAAAGTGCAAAACTCCACTGTGCTGGGATGAAGTCGGTGAACGCCAACTGTTAGGACCAGAACTGGTACAACAAACTGCTAAGGTTGTCAAACTCATCAGGACAAGATTGGTAGCAGCCCAAGATAGACATAAAAAGCATGTCGATCAACACAAACAGAATCGCGAATTTGAAGTAGGAAATTTCGTTTTCCTAAAAGTTTCTCCTTGGAAGGGGAAAATTCATTTTGGCAAGAAAGGAAAGCTCAGTCCAAAATTTATTGGACCTTTCGAGATACTACGAAGAGTGGGGGAAGTGGCTTATGAGGTAGCTCTACCTCCAGAGTTGGAAAATATTCATAATGTTTTTCACATTTCGGTGTTACGACCGTATAAACCCTATTACAAGCACGTGATCGAGTACGAACCATTGCAATTCGATAAAAATTTGTCTTATGAAGATATTCATATTCAGATAGTCGACAGAAAAGAACAAGTGCGCAGAAATAAAGTAATACCTTCTGTGAAGGTTATATAGAGAAACCACAATGTCGAAGAGGCAACGTGGGAACTCGAAGCTGAAATAATGAAAAATTACCCTGAGTTATTTGTTTAATCTATGTCTTCGATTCTGGGAACAGAATCTTTGTAAGAAGGGAAAAATGTGACGATTTGATTGTTTGAATTGTGATTCTGAGGACAGAATCCTTTTAAGGAGGGAATGATGTAACATTCCAATATTTTAATTGTAATGTTTAAATATTTATTGAATTATAAATATTTAATGAATGTATTTATTGTTGAATAAATATTTATTTAATTGAATTGATTTTATTTGGTTAATTATTTGTTAAATAAATAATTAACGAGTTAAAGAAATTATTATTATATCGATATTTCAATTTGATGGTTAATTATTAGTATGGAGTTATACGTGATTAAATGATTTATTTAATAAATTGTTATTTGAATTAATTAATTAAGTATGAAAACTTAATTAAATAAAGTGTGACAAATAACTATATTATAAGGAGTATTAAAATAAATTAAAATAGTTTTAATTGAGTTTACTCAAACAAGGCTTAAGTATATTAAGTCTTTAATTTTAAAGAGTTTTGCAAAACAAAGCCCTATGGCTTTTGGATTTTCTTTTTAATTTTGAATAATAATAATAATAAAATAAATAAATAATAAATATAATATATTTATAATATATACGTTAGTTTTTAGAATCGGTATTTTATTAAGTTTATGCGTATTAAGGATTAGCGCTTTATTTTTACGCATTATAGCTATCAGTTGTTTTCTTTTTACGCATTCTAGTTGCTGAGAAAAGAGAGAAGAACATTCAGAGAGAATTTAGAGAGAGTTGAGAGGAAACCTGAGGATTTCATAGTGATTATAAGTGGTGATAGCAAGGATTTCAAGTAAATTGAAGGTATTTTATCTAAACCTTAGTATTATATATATATATATATATATATATATATATATGTTCTACGACAAACTTTATATATATTCTGTGAATTGCAAATTTGTTGAATTGTTTCTATACAATGGGTTACTTGTGAATATATGTGGTTATGATGATTAGAGTTTGTGTTTAAGCAAGAATTGTATGTTAATTTTCGTATTACAATAAAAAATAATGACATTGTTTGTGTTTTCTCATATGGCTTGTGTAAGTATCAATTTTGATGGTTAATTTATATGTTAAACTATAAATTGAAGTTTGTTTATGCTAGCTCATTAAGAAACGAAGATAATGTAATTTGAACAAAGTGATTTGGATAAGAATTGAAATCACAGTGTTGATTTTCGTGAAGGATGTCAAAAATGGAGTTTTCATATGAAAATGAGAAATTTGATAAATTAAAATACTTAGAAGTGTTGTTAAATTGTTTTATGTTGATGAATATGTTAGCAATCATGTTTATGATAGTGTTATATTTATTTTATATGTTAATTTCATTGTTTGGTGGGTGAAATTCGTGTTAGTTGGGCTAAAAATGGCTACTGTTCATGCCGTTTTTGCCTCTGTCTGTGCACCAACATAATAATCGCATACGCCGTGCTAAGGCAAAAAAAGCTAGCAATTGTTATTGTCAGTGTGTGTAAGGTATATTTATGCAATATACACCCATCTCGAGGCAGAAATAGCTTCACGCCATCAGCAGAGTTTGGGGAAGCCTTACCACTTGGTCTAAGGTTATGATTAAGTGTCAAACATGTAGTAAGAAGGTTAAAATAGAACCATGATATGTAATTGATAAATTCAAAGTTTCGAATGTTTAGTATATGATGAACGTGGTATATTAGAACTTAGTGAGCGTGATGATTAGTAAACAAGTGTTGTGAAGGTTAACACTTGTAATTTCTGATATTTGTATGGTAGTTTAAGACTTGTGCTAAAATAATAAGTCTAACTAGAAAAGCGTATTATGTTGGAACGTGAATGTTAGTATGTCTAATAGATGATGGTTCTAAACCTATATGTAGGTGAACGTGAGTTTAATATTGTAACTTACGCTTGAGGCAAGTTCCTAAACCTATCTTTTTACATTGAGCAAGTTTCTTGTATCTAGTTTATTTATGATGATGCAAGTTCCAAAATCTCATCTATTACATTGAGCATGTTTTAATCCTAAATTATTGGAATTCTAATCATTGTTGGCTTACTCTAACTTGTTTATAATTAAACAAGTTTCTCTATTTCATTCTTTTATAATAAATGTTTCTTGGACTTTAATTCTTTATGTTGAATTGTTCAATCACTTTGTAAAAGTTATTACCATGTGGAGTAAGCATTGTTTCTAGCTTGCTATCAATTAGTGCATGTTCGGTAACTAAATTTCTAATTTGGCAAGATCACAGACCTAACTTATTATTGTTCAAGCCAAGGTTTATCATTTCTTCATTTTGATCAATACTTATGCTCTTTAGTTATTTTCAAGCATGAGTTTAGAATATAGTCATTTCACCTATGATTCTCAAATGGTTTATGTTATGTTGTTATTAAACAACTATTGTGTTATAAAACATTGTTGATTTAACTAGTTCCCTAGTTGATGATCGTTAAACTTCAAATTACCCTTGAAAGCTTATCCAAACCAAAATTTCTTTGGTGCGGACTTGTACTCTAAATACTGAGATGAACAACCATATTATTAGTGGTTTACGCTTAGCGTTGAAATGTTTGTGCACAATACATTGTACGAAGGGTTGATCCCCATAAGTACATGGAGTCTTTATAGTCTATTGACTGTTAAAGTTATAGTTGAAAGATTACTTATAATGTGGACATGGTTCGTGGTTATTAGACCCTCAGTAGTATATTTCAGAATGTTAATAGAACATATCATTTAGTTCTATTGAGCCCATTATTTGGCAAATGTTATAAAGTTTATCCATTCTTATTTCAAGTGAGCTTTGTTTGTTCACTCTTGCTTATATAACCATTACAGCTAAGGATGAGAAGGTAGATGTACCTAGCACCAGTAAGGGAAAAGGGAAGATGAACAAGTATTGAAGACTTGTAATATGTTGACAGTTATTTATCAGACTTTAATTTGATTGATGTAATGAAGCATTTATTTAATTTCCGCATTTGAATGATTGTAATTAAAGGTTAGATAACTTAGGAGATATTTTTATTAATGTAATCCTGTATGGGCAGGTTTTATTATTCAATTTTATTATGATTGGGTAGTTAGATATGAATGTTTTGATTAAGTGAACACCAAATCTTGAGTTAATGAAGTACCGAGATTTGGGGGTGTCACAATTTCAACAATTAACGGTAAAACTTTTGCCATTATTTTAAAAAAGTTATTTACGCTGTTTTCTCATCCGACAAGAATTCCGTTTAGTGGGGTCCACTAATGATTATGCCATTGCATGACGGATATTTCACGATAAAACGAATATTCTCCTACCAATCGAATATTTTATGACAACTTGCTTACTTTGCAAAATTTATAAATATTACCCATAACTATAACATTATAACAAATTCACACCTTAATATTCAAAAATGATATTTAGAGAAAAATTCATCTTTATTCATAAAAGTTGGGTCTTATAGTTGCAGACTTGCAGTTCAGTTGTTCGAAAGAAACCAACAAAGACGACAGAGCACAGATGTATCTCATATCATATATAGTAACTAATCCCCTGCCATTTGCTCTAGCTTTGAAGTATTCTTTTTGTTTTTAACTTAAAAGTGTGAGGATTAGAGGAAGGAAAACGATAGGAAAATGAAAACTAAAAAGTGACAAGGAAATTTTTTGCAATCCATTACAGATTACACTCAAGTATGAAATTTTAGATTTGTATTTTATTGAGAGGTATTTTTCTATATTGAATTTTATTTTTGTTTCCCTTTCTTTGCTCTTTGCGATTTCCTAAAATATATCTTCTATTATACCATTTTATTCGAATCCAAATTCTGGGATTGATTATTATACAATTTATGTACATGTATGCTTGGCAAAACAGGTTTGAAAATTGGTATGCAGACATAAAATTACTTTTTATGCAATAACTAATAATGATTGTTACAATTAGTTGGTATATGTTGGTATATCCCCAACTATTAGTTACAAGTTATGCTTAGTTTTTATGTTTCTTATACCATGTCTCTGGTAAACTTACAGCTGCATCAAAGTCAAAAGAGTGCAGATAGTTCAAAATGCAAAGATATTGATTTGAATTTGTTGTATGCTTAGTTGTGGTTGGTTTAGTATTTGAAGTGTCATCAGCCATGATAGGATGTTTACACATGGTGCTAATGTTGAAAGTGACACACTTTTCCATACCACATTGCTTGAAGCTTATTGTGATATTACTGCTACTCTTTTGTTGCATTGTAAAATGAGCTTGTATCTAAGGACCAAAATCTTACCCTTCTTACTTAGGTGGAAATTCAAATAAAACGTAATGCAACTGTTTGTTGCAGAATTTGCCCATGACACCTGACTCTGCATTATTACTTATATCTGGAGCTTCCTTCTAGTGTCCTTATGGCTGATGTATACAATCACTTATAGGTGAAAACTATGATTTACTCAACACTACTACCTTTGTACCAAATCCAAAATACTATAGGTGATTAAATTTTTTTCAGTCAATGCCTAATGAAAAAAAGAAGTATAAACTTGTGAATTCCTTTTGTGGGAATTGAAAACTAGAGACAATCATTGTAGATATGTTCATCCTGGTAAATCACTTCTCTTCTTCTGTCTTCATTCTTGTTTTAGGCTCTTTCGTTGAACCTCCACTCAACTAGTCACTTTCTATAAATACACAAAGATTGGGAAAATGTATAAAGTATAAATAACTCTTGTAAATTGGAAATAAAGAGAGGAAAATGTGTATATACAAGATTGGAAAAATGTAATGATGTTACTAGAAATTGTATCGTATTATAATTAATATTGTAAATTATCGTTGTAATATTTGTAACACATGTATTTTTATATATAAATGAAAATGAAGTTTTTCTAAGTTTTCATTTTATGTCTCATTTTGGTGTGATCCATCTCAGACTCGAGCTCGAGTAGAAAGGCTTGCGAGTTACTCGTTGTGAAAACGAGTCGAGTAACTCCGAGCCGAATAGTATCGAGTAATTTATCGAGTCGAACTTGAGTAGACTTAGAAATTATCAGTTCGAATTCGAGTAAAATTTGAACACAAATTTTTTGATCCGTGTCGAGCTTGAACATTAGAGTGTTCGAATCGATTCGGACTTATTTTCAACCCTAACTAAATGGCAGCATTTAAGGAAATATTTGTATACAGAAGCTCAGGTTTCTGCATAATATTTTTTTTTATTCTGAATACATTTCTAAATATGGCTTAGCTTATTTGGCATTAAACTGTATTACTATTTTACTGCCCCTGAAATTTGACAATTGGATCATATATATGGTGCCATGATCTATTAAAATATCAGTAGTACTGCTGCATCATACACATCCGTAGATATTTGTTGAAACAATTAAGTCTACTACAATTGAGGATATTTTCCATATGAAGAAGATATTTGGCAAAATTTAGAAGATATTTTTTTAACTAAAGAGATCTCATGCACCTCAAGTCAATCTTAGATATGTTAACAGTTCAAAAATTGCTTCATGCTTTTTATTTCCTTGTGGCAAGAGTAAAATTTTGTGTCACTCTCTCCTCTCCAAATTTGAAAATATATTTTTATTATTTATTTCAAAATTAAATATAAAAATTTTATTTTTAGACTATAAAGACAAACTTTTTAAAATATAATTACTTTTATTACAACTACTGATAATATCGAAGTAATTTATTAAACCAACAAGTGTAAAAATATCGCTAAATACATATTTATTCTAATAGTATTAAATTTTCAAATAAGCAGGTCATTTGAATACATATTTACGTATTATTCACTGGTAAGTTTAATTAATCGACAACTACAATATTTACAAAGAGGAAGAAGATCATCTCCAACCGCGCTGTTGACACTATATTAATCAATTGACCAAAGTTAACTTCATGATAATCACTTCCATTTGAATAACATATTTATGATCCGAATTGCGCCAGGCATAAAAGTAATAACAACATTTATTAGTATTAGAGTACTATCACGTCAATACTACTACATTTGTAGACATTTGTAGATTATGTTTAGAAAAATTTTACTTTTTTTTATAAGTCATGGTTTTAAAAATATATTTCTTAAAAATGCTTTCAACAGTTTTGAAGTGTCCACCCATATAAAGCACACACCACTGCAAATTCACTATGTAGTCCTTGTCTCAGATGCCTTACTTAGGCTTTTTACCTCCCCACCGCAACTTTTTGCACCAACTTGTGTACAAAAATTGCTTGTAATTACTTTATTCTGTCCAAGTAGATATTTGGCTTTTGTGGAAGATCTTTTTTAGTATCCTTCATGTTTCTTCCCCTAACTGAGATAATAGCCCCATCTTATTACACGTATTTTCAGCATGAAAATCGTAAAAATTTGGTCGTTTTCCAGTTAGTGAAGCCAGCAGATTCCTTAACATGCACCAGTCTAACTTCTACCATTGACCTCCTCTCCATATGAATCAAAATTGAAAAAGAAAGCAAAAAGAATAAACTCACTGGGCATGGCCAGCATCCAAGAAGCTGCAAAACCACGTAGCATTTCCAGCCAAATCAGTGGAGCCTATTACTGATGCGTGACTTACAAATTAAATGAATGGCTGCAAAAGAAGACGAACAAAAAATGTGTATGCAAAGTTTTCAAAAGAGACAACGCTTGGTCCACATTACGCTGTAGTGTTTATGTCGAATTAAACTCCTCATTACCAAACAAGAATCCAAATATGAGTAGTCATTCAAAATCTCTCTTTTGTACAATTTTCTAACACTGGTGTGAAGTGTGAACAGGATGTCAAGTCATGGAAATGCATCAAGGCCATGAGATACAAAGTCAAACAAACTGAAGGCATAGGCTTACAACCACATGCTTTCTCCCTTGGAGACCCTCCCTTTTCTTATCTTAAAAGCAATCAGAACTGCATATCACTGTTTCTGTGTATTCTTTTTCTTCGTATTTTGTATATAAATATTTTAAAATACGGGTTATGTAATGTGTTATTTTAAGAAGGCATCCATGTTACTGCACATCAATTAAAACTACTGATCCATGTTCAAGTAATATAATCACTCAATAGGCAGTGGCCAGTGCAGTCATTAACAAGATTCAAGCAAGCTAATCATTTTAGAGACAAATCTTTGAGCCAGCAACATACATGTTGTATCAGTACGTGTCCCCGGTACTATTGATGTTTAGCACTATTTACTACCTGCAATCACAATTATTTAAAAAATCAATGAAGACAAACATGAACAAGACTGTTGAGTAAACTCAATAACAAAATACCATGCCAGGAAATTTTGGTTAAAAAACAAAAGAGTGGTCTAAATTAGCTGGAATATTGAAAATATTGCAATGTTTAGTGTAATACTATCTGATCGAAAGATAATGCAAAAATTTGTCAGTAACATAAGAAAATAAATGTAATGAATAAGACATTCAGTAACCTTAAAGCTAGATGACCCAAGAAGATTAAGGACCTTATTTTGATTGATTCATTCGGACTCGACAGACCGAGATTTATTCAAAATTTGATCACAATATGGTATCAAAGCTGTAACATCCGATCGATTCTTCCATCCCAAGATAAGGGAAATTTTTTTCTGCATATAAGTAAATAAGTTACTACTAATAGTAATTTTGATGGATTTGATTGATTTACCCTTTGACCGAAATTTATTCCTGACAATTTGGTCGATTGTTTCATTTTAATATCTGAGAAATTTAATGCAGCTTTGTCAGCAACATGAAACAAATGTAATGAACACAAAGCAATAACCTTAAAGCTAGACAAGGACAGATGCAGCTAACATGACAGAGAGTTCAAAATATTACAAAAGAAGCTGTAACACCTCAAGATATTCTTGCCAGATACTTTGTTAATAACTCCACTCCAAGTTACAAAATATGAGATTACTGTTTACCCTCTACAAGTATACCCCACAACTAGGTCGATTGATCTAATTGTTAAGAGTGTCCGTCATATTCAAAGCCTAGAAAATCCATTTTTATCAGACCCTGCAATTTATAGGTTAATTAATCAGAAGAAGTGTAACCACATCTAAAATTTTCAAAGGAAATGATTTATAGATGAGCTGGCCAGCCTTGAATTTTTTATTTTATTTTTTTTGGCAATTTTTTCTTTTGAGCCAGAGCCCTCCAGAATTGTCATCTTCAAAACAGTAAGTGAGGACTCCTCTATAAATAAACTTCACAAACTTCATCCATTCTCACATCTCTCATATCTCTTCAAAACACCAAATGGCTTTAACACTTCGTTCTTCAACTTCTTTTATTAAATTAAAAGATATCACACATTCAGAAAATATTAAAGACTTCTCTGGCATGGTTTGTTATGCACAAATCAAGCCATCGTGCCATCTCCGAGCAAGAAATTTCATGCAAGAAGCCGGCCGAATCTTGCAAGAGAGGTGCTCACCTTTTGAAATGGGAAGAAGTGATCAGCAAAAGGAGAAGCTTCATGGGCTGTCACGGTCTCATAGAAAAAGTGATTCAAATGTGCCAGTCTTGGTGATGTTACCACTTGATACTGTTTCATTTGGGGGGAACTTGAACAAGCCAAGAGCGATGAATGCTACTTTGATGGCCTTACAAAGTGCAGGAGTAGAAGGTGTAATGGTTGATGCTTGGTGGGGTTTGGTGGAGAAAGATGGACCATCGAAGTACAACTGGGAAGGGTATGCTGAGCTTGTGAAGATGGTTCAAAAACATGGTCTGAAGCTCCAAGTTGTGATGTCTTTTCACCAGTGTGGAGGGAATGTTGGCGACTCTTGCAGGTACTATTATTTACTGGTGGTGTTAAAAATATTTCTTCTCTTATTTGTTTGTTTTTGGAAAACAGAATTTGGCTGCCCATTTTTATTAGTAATGGGGTTTCTCTGAATTGGAAAGTTATCACTTGGTAGTTTTTCATACCAAGGCTGAATCCAATTAAGTCCGCAGTGCCTACCAATTTTGCCATATCCCCTTTTCTTTTTGTATATATTGTCCTTCAAGGAGATGGAAGAATTACAACTTTTAGCATGATTTGTATCAAATTTTGATTTGTATATGCTACATTTAGGATTCCTCTATATCAGAGAGATTACTAAGTTGCAAATTGTAATAAACCTTTTAAATATTGATTTTTCAGCATTCCTTTACCTCCATGGGTGCTTGAAGAAATGAGAAAGAATCCTGACCTTGTCTACACAGACAGATCAGGGAAGAGGAATCCAGAGTACATATCTTTGGCTTGTGATTCATTACCAGTCCTTAGAGGAAGAACACCCATTCAAGTCTATTCCGACTACATGAGGAGCTTCCGCGAAAGATTCAAGCATTACTTGGGGAATGTTATAGGGGTAAGACTTACCTTCCTTGCCTTTCTCATCAAGATTTGTTTATGGTAACTTCTACTTGGTTCATTACAAAAGTAGTTCACAATTACTTGAGCCTTAGGATATTAAATCTGCCTCTATTGCAGGAGATTCAAGTGGGGATGGGCCCTTGTGGAGAGCTGAGATATCCATCCTACCCAGAAAGCAATGGGACTTGGAACTTTCCTGGAATAGGAGAATTCCAATGCTATGATAAGGTAACAATTTTCACATTGATTGATGGCCCACTAAACCAATGACCATAAGTCAATACAGACAAAAATATACATATAGTAAATTAGTAACATTTCCTATGGTAGATGGGGAACTATATACAAGTAAATTTTCTATTATTTTAATATCATTTTCAATATTACACCATCATAATGGAATTCCTAACTAATACGAAACTATAGTTGAGAATATAAAAATATTCTTAAAAATTGTGGTTTTACAAATGGAGTATCCTTAAAAATTGTCTTTTAACGCTTTTATGTTGAAACAGTATATGAGGGCTTCGCTGGAAGCATCAGCAGAGGCAGCAGGAAATAAAGATTGGGGACGAAGTGGACCTCATGATGCCGGTCAGTACAACAATTTCCCCGAGGATACCGGATTCTTCCGAAATGATGGATCATGGAAGAGCGAGTACGGGAAGTTCTTCCTAGAATGGTATTCAGGAAAGCTTATCGAGCATGGTGATAGAATACTAGCAGCCGCACAAGCAATATACCAAGGAACTGGAGCTAAACTATCCGGGAAAATAGCCGGAATCCATTGGCACTACGGAACAAGATCCCATGCAGCAGAATTAACATCAGGCTACTATAATACAAGACACCACGATGGTTACCTACCTCTAGCGCGAATGTTGGGTAACCACGTAGTTGTTTTAAACTTTACTTGCATGGAAATGAGAGATAGAGAACAGCCAGAATATGCAAAATGCTCCCCAGAAGGCTTAGTTCGGCAAGTACAGATGGCAACTAAAACTGCAGGGACAGAACTTGCTGGGGAGAATGCATTAGAGAGGTACGATGGAGGAGCATTTGCACAAGTTCTTGCAACAAGTAGATCAGATTCTGGAAATGCATTGAGTGCATTTGCTTATCTAAGAATGAATAAGAACTTGTTTGAAGTAGACAACTGGAGGAATTTGGTGAAATTCGTCAAGAGCATGCAGGAAGGTGGCCGGGACACAAGACTATTGGAGAATGACCCAAACTGGATAGATCCTTACGTTCGTTTTATCAGAGAGAAGAAAGTGCAGACTAAGGAAGCTGCCCTTACAAGTACATTCATGTATAATGGTGAATAATTTATTGCATTGTAGGGTACTAATAATGGAATGGAATTTTGAGCTCCAAAGATTAGTCATGACAGAAAGAGTATCTTTGTCTACAGCACGAGAAAGATACCGTAATGTCTGGTTCTAATATCGATACGACTCAAAATTTTGTGAATTTTTTTTACCCAAGGAAAACTGAATAAAAGATATAATTTATAGAAGGATCTATATGATTATACTATCTTCACTCATGCCACTATTTACTTTTATAGACTTGCAGTAATTAAGATGAGTATGCGTTTTACCTGTACGAGCATCGTGACTATAGTAATCCCTCCATCCCATAGTTATAGCCTGATTTCTTTTGGCACATAGTTTAAAAAAATCAATTTAAGTGGCAATTTTTAACATAAATTTTCTATATATACCCCTTAATATGAAATTAATGAATAAGTTAATTACTCCTTACTTATCACATTGGAACTCTCAACTTCATTGATTGACGTGTACTGACCATTATAGTCCATAACCATAGAACTTTAACTAAAGAGAATATAACAACATTAAATGTGATGATAAAAATAATGACATTGAATGTTGTTTCTTCAAAAAAAGAGTAATGGTTGAATATTTATTATAAGGGCATAAAAGTAAAACAATGAACCAACTAAATTTTATAAATAGTAAGTAGTCTATATAATGGGACATCTCAAAATAGAAAATCAGCCTATAACTATGGGACGGAGGGAGTATTACTATTGCTAACTGGGGAAATGTAAAGCCCTCCCCCCTGTTCCTCAAACCTCGGGCCTTTCAATGATTTGTTTCAAAATTGGCCAATAAATATAAACAGTCAGTCTGTTGTATCAAATACTCCCTCCGCCCCTAATTATTTGACGTTTTAGAGGTGGACACACGAATTAAAATAATGATTAGAAAACATTAAATATAGTACTCAATTGTCTATAATACCCTTAAATCTTTTGTTGGGATAAGAAGAGTTTTGTTGGGATAAGGAGAGAGAAAGAGTTTAAAGTATCAAAAAAATAGATAGAGTAATGAGGGGTAATTTTGAAAAAATTGTCATTAATTTTCCTAGATTTGAACTAACGTCAAATAATTAGGCACAAATAAAAAACTCTAAAACATCAAATAATTAGGGACGGAGGGAGTATTACTCAAACACTTGCAGAGTTTGAAACAAAAAGTAATGTAGAAACTTTTGTGAATGATATAAGACTAGAAAGATTCACTGTATCTTGTTCAAGAATACAAAAATGATAAGACTAGAAAGATTTAGATAGCTATAAAGATCAACTTGGACTATAGGAGCTTTGTTCAGGAACTAAACTTGCCCAAGAACTTGTTCATTTGATTATGAGTTGTGTGTTTTAATTTGCATCTTTTCTTTTCTGAATTTTGATCAATTTTAGGTTTAATTTAGACCCATTAATTGATTGAATTTAAATAAATTAAAAGTGCATTTGATAGTCTACTAAGGAGACACTACTACAAAATAGTAAATAGACAACACGGAAAAAACGTTGTGGTTTCAGTCAGAAAAATGTCGTGGTTAAGAGTGTCATCTATTTGACACCCTTACACAACGTTTTTTAAACATTGTAGTTAAGCACAATACACAACGTTTTTTTTAGGAAAAAAACGTTGTAGATTTATTTTTCAAAAATTAGTAGATGCTTAAAAACGTTGTAGAAGGTATGATTCCACAACTTTTTTGGATAAAAATGTTGTTTAGTATATCAGACAACGTTTAGGCACATTTACACAACGTTTATAATGTGTCATTTATTTAGACAAATTTATATAACGGTTTTAAAACGTTGTAGTGTGACTTAAAAATGTTGTAATACATGCATATAACATTTGTTTTTAAAGATCGACCATAGAAAGCAACAACATACAACATTTTTAACCAATTTATACAACGTTTATAAGGTGTCATTTATTTATACAAATACACAATATTTTTTAAATGTTGTAGATAAAAAAAAAGAAAAAAAAAAGTTGTGGTTCACCTATATTACCAATGCACCTGCAATATGCTAATGACATGATATAGAGCCAAAATGTATCTGTTAGGAATAAGCATGTGAATGATATTCCTATTTAATATATGATTTGATTATGATATATATATATGAATGAATATGCAAGTATGCTTGCATTAAGAAAAGCTATAAAGTCCTTTGATAGATAATAGAAGTATATATACAAGGACTTAGAATGAATTGATCAAATATGTTAGGTTGATCCTACATAAGCAAAACAGCTTTGTAAAGTCCGTAAAAAAAAATGATGTACAAGGACTATAAATATAGAAAGATCAAGCTTGTTAGGTTGATCTTATGATGTAATAGATAGGCTTGTCTGATAGTCGAGCACTGCACCAGAAGTCGTAGTTTGCCAGGAGAGTCGAGGTTAACTCGAGAGCTATCGAGGTAGAATAGGAGTATGCAAGATAGTAGATCTCGGAGTTCGTAGACTTCCAGGGGAAATGAAGGAGGATCGTAGTGTGTCGAGTAGAGCTTCCTCAGGATCGTAGCATGCAGAGGAAGTCATGTTCGTAATCGTGAGACATCCCGCCACGGCCGACCGGCCATATCTTAAAGCCAAGTCGAACGTAGACTACACTCGTGAGTCGTAGAGTCCATCGATGCCGGAAGCTATATCAAGGATCGTAGACTACACCCCGAGTTCGTGAGTCCATTGATTACATGCAGATCGTGAGTCGAGCAAGATCAGATGAAGACAATAAGCACAAGGCGTAAATCGTAGAGTGTCAAGATCGATCTCGGGATCGTGAGTGTCTCGCATGTCGGCCCAATCATAGAATGCAGAACTACGACCGTAGTGTTAACTCAACCAGTCAAGGAGCAACACTCAACAAGACACTACAATCAGGTCCTTGAAGACGTGCATCAGAATCGTAGAGTTCGAATAGCTGAAGACTGAAGCATTGGCAAAGGTTCAATCTGAAGGGTAATATTCGGACAAGTGCTTATTGAGAGCATCGATTCAATAGGACAACCTCTAATCGAGAAATCAGAAAGAGGTAATAAAGTCTTCAACCTTCCCAAGACATTAAAGTGATACATCTGACAAGGTAGGTGAAACAGTAGACTGCAGCGTTAGAAAAAGTATGATATGTCACATCAAGCAGTCTACCTCAAGCAACTCGAGATCTGTGGAAATATTTGAATAGCCTTCAACGGCTACTTTCCAACAGAAGGATTGGGAAGAAGTATAAATGAGAAAGAGCTTCAAAGATCAAAGGTTCACTTGGAGTTGCGAGTTTGAGAGAAGGTGGACCGATCTAAACCATGTCAAACAAATGAGTCAGAAGGCTCACTCTACGATCCACCAAGAACACTCAGAAGTCAGATAAAGAAAGAAGTAGAAGTGTGAGTTCTACTATGTTGAAGTGTGAGTTCTACTACATGAAGAGTGTTCTGAACTGCCGAGAGAAAGAAGAGCATTATGTCATCTTGATGTCTATCATCGGGGAAGACTTTAAGTACAATAGAGAAGAGCTACATACCATCTTAGCAAGTCCATCAGCGAGAAGGCTTCAAGTAGCAAGAAGGAAGATCACAAATGCCATCTTGGTGTCAAGCATGAGAAAGCCATGTAAGTACCTAACGTAAGAGCTTACGATCATCTTGGAAGCCTATCGTGTGCAAACCCATCAAGTACCAAGGAGAAGGATCTTCAAGGCGCGGTTCATAAAAGGGGTCATCTCAAGTGGTTGAGTAATCAAGAAGCCGAGCATCATCAACATTCAACACGCACTTTAAGGATGATCAAGCCAAGCTGCTAGAGATAGAAGATGTTCAGAGCATGAAGATATCTTAGCGGTACAAGCAAAGACCGACTCCAAAAACAACAAACAAACAACTCAACAAAGCCGTGGGCTCGAGGGGTCTTTGTCCAGAAGGACTAAACAAAGCAGGGCAGGGAGGGTCCTCGTCTCAAGGACAAACGAAGTTCCAAGCTCTACCCAAGGCTTGAAGAGTTTCTAGGGAACTAGAGGAGTTCCAAGGTCATTGGCCTTAAAGAGTTCTTAGTGAATCAAGTCCCAAGGTGGCACGGCCTTGAAGGAATCTTAGTGATTCGTGGTGCTTGCCTTTCCTTAGTGGAAATTACGCTAGGTTGAAAGCGTAAGAGTGGATTAGAGCTTGAGTCTCCAAACCACTTAAAACCCCTGTGTCTTTTACGTTATGTCATTTACATTATGTACTATAACTACTATAACTGCTATGAATGTTTTAACTGCTTACAACTAAACTTACTCTATGAACAATGTATGTATGATTATGAATATATCAATGAAGGGGATTGTGACGCCCCCAAAATTAGGTATACATCAGCCATCTTGAGTCGCCAGATACATCGTACAGAATTCAAATACAACTTAATAATACAATTGTCGTGTATAATACGACAAAACATAAACTGTGAGTTTGAATACAAATATTGTCTACTAGAGATTATACAAACTCAAAAGGAGTCCTCATTACAATTATTGTCACACTATTTAACAGAATAGTGAGGACTACTAATACTATCATCTGGTCCATCACTCCATTACCCGACTAAATCCCAAATTATATTCTCATTTCAAGAAGAGAACAAAGAAAGAAAGGGTGAGCTCAACTAGCCCAAGAAGAAATATTATGACTAAGATAATGCGTAATAAATTATCATTAGCCTTCAACAAAGGTTAAACCGATAAAATATAATAAACATCAAGTTTAATCGCAACGGAATAAGCAATCCATTAGAAGAGTCAAGTAGAGAATAAAATCTACAATCTTCTATGATTTAAAAGATTTTTCATGACTTTTATCGCTGAGACTCAGCTTAATAAATAATCCACATCATCGAATCACCCCTGCACTATGGCCAAGGATATTCTTTAGTATCACGACCACAAATTATCCACGACTACAAACCAAGGACATTCGTGTATTCATTAATAGTCATGATCATGCCAACAACTCATCCATCAATGCACTACGGGCCAATGATAACTTTTACCACATCATTTGTAACATTACGGCCATGATTACACCAATAATCTCTCGTCATAATCATACCAAGTCCATCTACGCACTACAGTGCCACGTATGACTTTCAACATAATATAAACATGAGGATGATAACAATGATATAAGAATTCAATAAAACAAGTTCAAGAATTAATTTATCTAGGAACTAATAACGCCTAAATTGTCAACATGATCATTGCTTTTGTAGAGTAAAATTAAAGAATGCTCGTAAGAATATTTCCATGAAAAGATACTTTAGATGAAGCGCAAATATCAAAGATATTCCACTAATTTCATGGAGTATAGAAGTCAAAGTTTTAACCAATCGAGTATAATAAAGAATGGAATAACAAAAGAAATCACCACGCATGCGATGAATCGCACAGTGCGAGTTATTCCAATGAATAATAAATAACGGAACCAGTCCCATAAAACGCATGCATGGATATTCCAATGTAATAATAAAGAATGGAACCAGTGTCCGTGTAAAACGCATGCATGTGATATTCCAACGTAATAATAAAGATCGGAACTGTGTCAAATGCAGAAACGCATGCATGTGATATTCCAACAGAATAATAAAGATCGGAACCGAATCAAATGCATAAAGCACGCATGTGATGTTCCAAATGTAATAATAAAGAATAGAATAATGTAAGAATTTCATCAAGTATAGGGTAGCTTGCGTATACAAAGTTATTCCAATGTAATAATAAATAATGGAATAACATAAGTTCTCTTCATGAATACAAAAGAAATAACACCCCTTACATTAGTAGGAGATTGAATATCAGTAGTAGTGTAGTAAGAATGTATCACTCTTCTTCTTTCTCTCTTATTCTCTCTATACTTTCTCTCTATAAGCTTGAATGAATTCTTGAAAAATAATGAAGAACTAGCCTCTATTTATAGAAGATTTCTAGCTTAGCACTTTGCAATGTGAAAAGGCAAGTGGCTCGACGAATCGGTGATGTGAAAAGAAAAGTGGTTTGACGCCTTTTGTAATATGAAACACCAAGTGGTTTGATGCTTGTAATGTGAAACGACAATTGGTTCGACGCCTTTTGTAATATGAAACTAGTGAGTGGTTTGACGTCTGGTAAAGGTAATTACTATTGTGACGGCGAGGTAATTACTATTGACGATGGTAATTACTATTGATGAAGGTAATTATTATCGACGAAGAGACTCTTAGATGATGACATATATACGGGCCCCATAAAATAACCAAACTTACCACAAACGCCTCATAATGACTCTTTATATACATCAAGGATTGAATAAATATTACCACAAATCATTTTATTTTTAATCAACACATATTTAATCTTTCAACAATTATTAATCATTTATAACTTGTCGTCTCAATTTTTGATTTAATAATATAACATATTATACGATGATGATCTTTGTGACAATAATTGAATCAATAATATAAGAGATATGATGCAAAGAATTACTCGTAGCAATAATCGAGTATAAATGAGTGACTTCTCATATAAGCATCAATAATCAATACCGCTATTCTACTACGCAACCACGCATATATACTTCGTACTTTTACTACTAGATAGTTCAACAGCTTTGAACGTAACACCTCCGTGTTATTTTTATAAAGATAATTTTGTCGCTTTCTATCTACGATAATACTTCCGTTAGGGGTCCACTAATGATTGTGCCGTCGTCATTTAATATTCCCCGACAAAAGAATATTCCTCACCAAACGAATATTTTATAACAACTTGCTTACTTTGCAAAATTTATAAATATTACCCACAACTATAACATTATATCAAATTTACTCCATAATATTCAAAAATAATATTTATAGAAAATTCATCTTTATTTATAAAAGTTGGGGTCTTACAGGGATCTTTTACATATTCCGCTGTGCTTGAAAAGATTCTTATGTTTGTCATATGTTAATTATGAACAATATAATATAAACCAAAAAAGTATTTGAAATAAAAAGGATCTATTCAACCCCCCCCCCCCCCATTCTAGATCTATTATGCCTTCTGGGAACTAACAATTGGTATCAGAGCAGGTTCTCATGCTATATTCAAAAGCTAATCGCTTTGAGTCTGATCCCAGGCACTAACATTGTTCTAAACTTAGTTTAGTAGTAAGTAACTTGTTATATGCAGATGAGCTCACATGTTGGAAATATTGTGTATAGGTTAAATGTGCATATACACTTGAAGCTACTCAGATTAGTCCATGGTCTCTATTGTTACATCCACAAGACCAATCCTAGCTTGCAGTCAATCTTGTAGTCCTAAGACAAGACGAGAGAACTCAAGAGACATCAATAACAAAGAGTCAAGAACCCACCAGTCTGAAAGATGAAGAAGCCATACATGTTAAGAAATGCTTATCGAGAGAAGAAAGAAGATCTTCTCAAACTTAGGTCTGGTCAACCAACAGCTGGGTGCAAACTCTGTCAGCTAAAGGATGTCAAAGATCTTAATGCTGAGATTCTCTTGGCCTACATCTTCAAGGCCACGACTGATTGACTAAAGGTCAACAAGAGCAATAAGCTGTCAGGAGCAAAAGTAAAGCTATGCACATCAATACCTAAGCTCATTATATCTAAGATAAATGATCGCTTAAGTAATCGACAAGAAAAGGTACTTCCTCCTCACCATTATAAATGTACATCATAATTGCATCTTCTTATGAACTATAACAGTATTCTGTCAAGGAGTCATAATCTACCTAAAAAGGTGAAGAGAGAAAGTAACCTGAGGATGGAAACTCAAATGACTATAAACTTTCTCTCCATCCAAGTTTTAGGTTGAAGATGACATCTTGAAGGAAATCTGAAATGGGGCATAAGAGCATCACAGGCCTAATAAACTTTTTGTGAAGTAATCTTTGCTGGTGGGTTAGTATGTATGTATATGTTCTAAGTGTTTGACAACACACAGAGCATGATTAGTTTTGCAAGAGGATCTTGCTGATTCGCAAAAACTGATCACCTCAATGAATCAACTAGATACTCCTAAAATCGCAGAGTTGATTCTCACTCTGTGAACACTTAAACAATATGAACATAACCCAGTGAATGATGAAACCATCATAGATAGAGAGTGTGTTATTAGATGTCAAATCCTACACACATTCACCATCATGTATCTCAAAATGTATTATCATAAGATAGTTGCATGCATGAATATGTCTGTTGGTGATAAATATGATGATTATCCAAATAAGAGGAACAGGGGTTTAGAAAACTAACCTAGCAGGACCCATTTAATTATGGGTACCAAAAATAGAAATATATTTAAACCTGCAGGTACTTGGTCAGTCTGACCATACTAAGGATTGATGAAGCAGAAGACTTCAGTCAAGAAGACTCAACCAGCAGAAGGCCAAGGACTGTTCAGAATTGACTCTGACAAAATTCCTATATGTCCAAGCCTGTCCTTGAAGACCGTCTGAGCCAATCAGAATGAAGCTCATATGGCTGTTAATCTGTATATGCAAGCAAGCCATTTAGCCAAAGAAGGAAAGGGTCTTATGTGCTCAAAAGCCAGTCAAAGAATGCTATATGAGAAGAATCCTAAAGGAAGCTCACAACAGAAGATCATCGAGCATCGTTCAAAAGGAACTTATTACAAGAGCAGAACTTCACAAACACAACTGACAAAGAAGACTACGTTCGTAGTGCTGTCAATTAATCGTAGAGTAATCAGTCCTGAAAATACTTATCTCTACGACACAAGGAGATCCGAGCGATGATGGAGATTCCAGTTAGAAGGAGATATGCAAGGCTGCCTTCAAATAAACCTGAAGAAGAGGGAATCACATCTATTTGGAAAGACATCGCCAACAACGGGGGAGCAGTGATCTGTTAAGGAACAACATCACTGAGATATACTATGAAAAGTTGTACTAGCTACAAAGTCCCAAAATATTGTGGCTGATGAACCAAATGAAGATCCATAGTCAGTAGGAACGTCTCAAAACGTACTACTGATAACCTTTCAGCCACCCAGCCCATAATCGTGAAGTAACTACGATCAAACATATGATCGTAGTGTAAGAGCAGGAGGACACCACGATTTCAGCAATGCAGTTGTCTAAAGTTGGTAGAAGAACTCCCAATTAAAAAGGTTGAATGAGATGTCATTGCAAATCACTGCCATAGCATTGCATCTGGAGAGCGCCTCAGGGATAAACCTGACCCTTAGCTCACTCTAAGAGGTTGGCCCTTCCTGAGATACCTTGACCTAGAAAGAATGTTTGATCTAGTTCATCTCAAGGACCAGGTCAGTCAACGATCGTAGAGTCAAGTTTGAAGAGAACTAAACGATCGCAGTACAACCTCAACGATCGTAGTGCTACCTCAACGATCGTGGTACAACCTCAGCGATCGTAGAATACAACTCGACGATCGTAGTCCTACCAAAGGGTACTCCAGTTCACAAGGAGCTTGGGAAATGAGATATTTGCTAAACGATTCAAGTTAAGGAGATAAGTTCGAATACTTCAGTGATTGAGCTATGCTGCATCAAAGTAAGGAGAGAAGACAAAGCCATCCACTGCAGCATCTCTTAAAAGTTGATCGTTGAGTCAACCAAGGGAATCTTAGAGTCCATAGCTACCTTTTCATGCCACTCTACGAATCAAAAGGTCAACGGTCAGAGCCACGTCATTTAAACGACTACTCTTCTAAAAGGAAACATCTAACTAAAAAGTTATGGGGAGTTACAGCTCATTACTGGGCAACGTGCAACCAATGGACGGTTGACACATCACTGATTATGTAGAGTTAGAAGGAACTGCCTTAAAGATAATTTTAAATCTGCAGACAATTACCAAAAGCTATCAAACCTTTCTCCCTCCCATTTTCAAACCCTAGAATCCTCTCAAGAGCCAAAATCAGTAAACCCTCCAGAGCCTTACCAAATTACACTCAGCCATCTCTTATAAACATATCTAAATCAGATACCCACATTTTTTGAACTACTCAAAATGGAAAACTGGCAAGTAATCACTGGCATTCAACTTGGAACCAAATCGTTTGAGAAATCTGAAAAGAAGTTCAGGGATATTCTCGAGCTTGTGAAGAAAGCTGGATTCTCAGAATGCCTTGAGACAAATACTCGAGTCTACATCGACTTGGTTAAAGAATTCTACTCAAACGCCTCCATCAATTCAGAAACCCTTACTACCAAGGTTAAAGGTCAGTCTCTGAAGTTAAAATCTTCTGACCTCAATCAATGCCTAGGTTTTCCTAACCAAGGGCTGAAAAACCTTGATAATGTCAATACTGAACAAGCAAAGGAGGTTATGGGGTACCAGAGAAACCCTAGTTTTAAAGACATGAAGAAGAAGGAGTTTCCTGAAGAGTATGAATTCCTTGCTGAAATAGTTGGAAAGTGCATACTGTGCAAGAACACTGCACATGATACAGTGATTGACCAACATTTGAAAATAATGTCAGCTATAGTTCTGAAGAAACAAATCGACTTTGGAGCTATCTTGTTCGATCAGATCTCCAAGTGGGTAGAAAAGGCTGAGAAGAAGAAGTCCACTAAAAACCCCGACCGAGGTGTTTCATGGTAGTCGCTCAAGATTAGCATCAAGAAGAAGCCGGGAGGAAAAATCAAGGATGATGAGGAGAAACTTTGAATGTGCACAAAGTGATGTCTCAACAATTAGTTGTGAACTGGAAGAAGAACCCTAAGGAGAACAAAAGGTCGACAATTTGGGCAGCGCAGAGTCATCTGAAAGAAGAGGAAAACGAAAGAGGCAGAGAGCTCGAGTCTGATGACTCAAGACCAAACAGTAAATCACACCAGCCAAAAAGAAATCAAAAGGTGTGAAGAAAGCTGGTGATGTGAAGAAAGCCAAGGTCCCATCAAGGAGTCTCTCCATCAAAGAAAAAGTTGAAGAATAAAGAGTCCTAACTACTGAAACAACAAAGAGGAGAAGCAAGCGTCGTTGCTTGAGGGCGATTAAGAAAAAGCTAAGGTGGAAGATAAACCACCTCGACTTTCCAAAATAGTACATCCTATTTGAGAAAGGGACGAGAAGTCGTGAAGAGAAGGAAACAGATGTCAAAGCCCAGTCTCCACAGACAACATCTAACAATGAAAATGAAGCTGATGTGATGAAAGAAATTGCAGCATCTACTGATAAAGAAGGATGCTCAAGTCCCATGGCTAATCCTCAAAGCAGTCACTCTGTGAATGAAGAAGAGACTCAAGATGACCAAACTCAATCTCTAAATGTAACTGCCCCAATGACCCAAGATGATAGGTCAAGTAATGCTGTGTCTAAAGAAGAAGAACTTGCCTCCTCCAATCCAGCTAGCCACCGTGATGGCTCTAAAGATGATGAGTCCAAAGAAGAAGAATCTGCTCTTGAACCTCGAAGAAGTCTATTTGCTGAACCAGAGAAGTCAGAGTCTGAAGAAGAAGAAGAGTCTGACTCTCCCAAACCTTAACCTCCAAGAAGAAGGAAAAGCTACAGACTGCAAGCCAAGTTTGCCTCCAAAAGGAGTAGTGTTCAATCAAATGCCATCATTGAATTGAGTGATGATGAGTCTGTAACCTCGGAAGAAAGTACCAGAAATGAAGAACATGAATCTGAAGAAGATCCTGTTGAAGAAGGTTTTGGAGATGAAATGCAGCAAGATGATTTGTCTGCTAAAAATGATCAAGAAAGTTCAGGCTCCGAGAGAGAATAGATTGAAGAAGATTCTGGTTCTGCACCTCGTGAAGTGTATTTAACAAGAAGATTATCCAGCCTCTCTCCCGCAAGATTTAGCGTAGGATCGTAGTGGAAGTGTCAAATGATCTACCAGATGCTCCATCAGAGAGATGGTTCTTCCAGTGGATGCCATGGCTCAAGGCCCACACTGAAAAAGATGGAAGCTACTTCAGTTGGTGTTACAAGCAATTTTCAAGTCTGGAGCTGGTAGCTCAAAACTTCCCAAGGGTGAAAAGTTATGCTACAAAGATGATCACAAACCAACCTCACTTCAAGGTCTATCAACATGCTGGAAACCTCTACATCCCCTACGATCGTAGAGTGGATTCTGAAGGAAGGACGAATAGTCATGACCAAGGAGCTGATCGTAGAGTCTGTTCACTCTACTGCTGATGATGTTCAAGCCCAAAACCAGAAGCCTTCTTATGATCAAGCACTACTATCTGACATTCCCTCATCCTCACATAGTGATTGGAAGTCAACGATCATTCAGATTCTTCAGACTTTCAAAAATCTATCTAAGAATGAAAATCGTGGAGTCCAAACTGATGCTCAACCAGCTGCTGCCCAACAAAAGGATCAAACTACTTTGGAGCAGGAACTACAGAAGAGTTCTGATGATCTAAACGAGAAAATAACTCTGCTTTCACCGAAGAATCCCGTAGCTGTCGATGGAAGCAGGAGATAATTCCTTCCAGCACAAGCTTGAAGCTACTATGGCTGATGTATCTCTTAAACTCCAAGAGAGAGATAACATTTATCGAGGCCATACAAGATCGGAAAGCGAGATGCTCTACGAATTGTAAGACCAATGAAGAAAGCAGATCAAGCCCCTGCTCGACACAAGATCGACGACCAAAGCAGTTTTTCTTAGTGCAACTTGAGTTGGGCCAGCAAGAACTCAAGTTTGAAGTTGCCAACTCCTCCTACCTAATGGAGCATCTTATGTCCAACATGGAGCAGCTCTCTCAATTGATTGATGACAAAAAGGGGGAGAAAAAGAGGCATAGAAAGAAGAGGAGCAAGAGGCACTCAAGGAAGAGCAGAGGGATAAGAGAAAAGAAGTCAAAAAAGAAGACAACAGCTGCAGCAGAAAAAGAATCATCATCTGAGGGGGAGCCAAAAGATGATGATCCCATGATTGCAGAGTCTGAGGGGGAGCATGATTAGAAAGAAGCTGAAAGGGAGCCAAGCAAAGACAAAAGGTCATCATCCTAGGGGGAGCAAGAAAAAGAAGACCAATTAGATGAGTAGCTGAACATCAAACATTCTGGAAATATACAAGGAGCAAAAGAGGTACATCTCTAACTAGTTAGGTATGTTCTGGATCCAGGATGTAGAATGTCTTAATATACAAATTGCCATATCAATATAAATGACATTCATGATTATCTGTTTTTGAAATACAGCTTCTCACTGTATATAAGATTCATTCATAACATGCATATGCACTTATTTATTTTGTCATAATCAAATAGGGGGAGATTGTCAGGAATAAACATGTGAATGATATTCCTATTTAATATATAATTTGATTATGATATATATATATATATATATATATATATATGAATGAATATGCAAGTATGCTTGCATTAAGAAAAGCTGTAAAGTCCTTTGATAAATAATAGAAGTATATGTACAAGGACTTAGAATGAATTGATCAAATATGTTAGGTTGATCCTACATAAGCAAAACAGCTTTGTAAAGTCCTTAAAAAGAACTGATGTACAAGGACTATAAATATAGAAAGATCAAGCTTGTTAGGTTGATCTTATGATGTAATAGATAGGCTTGTCTGATAGTCGAGAACTGCACCAGAAGTCGTAGTTTGCCAGGAGAGTCGAGGTTAACTCGAGAGCTATCGAGGTAGAATAGGAGTATGCAAGATAGTATATCTCGGAGTTCGTAGACTTCCAGGGGAAACGAAGGAGGATCGTAGTGTGTCGAGTAGAGCTTCCTCAAGATCGTAGTATGTAGAGGAAGTAATGTTCAGAATCGTAGAGACAGCCTGCCTACGAGTCGACCGGTCATTTGCCGAAGCCAAGTCAGAAACGTAGACTACACTCATAGTCGTAGAGTCCACTGATGCCGAAGCTATATCAAGGATCGTAGACTACACCCTGAGTTCGTAGAGTCCATTGATTACATGTAGAGATCATAGTCGAGCAAGATCAGATGAAGACAACAAGAACAAGGCAGAAATCGTAGAGTGTCAAGATCTGATCTCGGGATCGTAGTGTCTGCACAAGATGAAGCTAAATCGTAGAATTCAGAACTACGACGTCAACAGAAGTGCTCACAATGCCAAGGTTGAATCGTAGAGCATATACGGTTCTCAACAAATGAGCACTCCCAGAATATCCAAAGGAATGAAGCTTTTGGTTCGAGCTGCAAGCTACACTCAAGGAAACCAGAGAGAACTCAGCGAATGGCATACAAGATAACAGAAGATCTAAGCACCAACCTAATCAGCATCAAGATTGAGTTGTAAGGCCATTCGTGATGAAGTCTTCCACAAGGAGATCCAAAGAAGACTTCGTGGGTCGACTAAGGAAAGTCGACTTATGCAAGAGCTATCAAGTAAATGAAGACAACGATCTTGGAAGCAACCAAGATCGTAGTGTTTGCTGAAATAGAAGAAATCGATGGAAGGTGAACCGAGATATCTTTTCAAACCTTCAAGAGCAAGGCTAAAGTGATTAAGTCGCGAGGGTTAGTTCATTGATGATAAGTGAACGGAAGATCACAAGGAGAAAGCAAGTCGGGCCGCCGCCACAAATCAAGTGTCTTGATATTCGAAGGGGACCAGAGCGAGGAATTAGGCCATCGATCTCGAGAACAAATAAGCAAATGTAAGTATTGAAGCACTGCACAATACAAGGAAGAGGTGTTCTATATCGAAGATCCAATCAACACTCTTCAAGATCGTAGTGTTAACTCAACCAGTCAATGAGCAACATTCAACAAGACACTACGATCAGGTCTTTGAAAACGTGCATCAGAATCGTAGAGTTCGAATAGCTGAAAACTGAAGCATTGACAAAGGTTCAATCTGAAGGGTCATATTCGGACAAGTGCTTATTGAGAGCATCGATGTAATAGGACAACCTCTGATCGAGAAATCAGAAAGAGGTAATAAAGTCTTCAACCTGCCCAAGACATTAAAGTGATACATCTGACAAGGTAGGTGAAACAGTAGACTGCATCATCAGAAAAAGTATGACATGTCACATCAAGTAGTCTACCTCAAGCAACTCGAAATCTATGAAGATATTTGAATAGCCTTCAACGGCTACTTTCCAACAGAAGGATTGGGAAGAAGTATAAATGAAAAAGAGCTTCAAAGATCAAAGGTTCTTTGGAGTTCATTGAGTTTGGAGAAGGTGGACCGATCTAAACCATGTGAAATAGTGAGTCCGAAGGCTCACTATACGATCCACAAAGAACACTCGTAAGTCGATAAAGAAAAAGTCATCTCCCGAACCCGGAGAAGTCGAGTCAAGAAGAAGAAGAGTCGACTCTCCCAAACCTGAACCTCCAAGAAGAAGGAAAAGCTACAGACTGCAAGCCAAGTTTGCCTCCAAAAGGAGCAGTGATCAATCAAATGCCATCATTGAATTGAGTGATGATGAGTCTGTAACCCCGGAAGAAAGTACCAGAAATGAAGAAGATGAATCTGAAGAAGATCCTGCTGAAGAAGGTTTTGGAGATGAAATGCAGCAAGAAGATTTTTCTGCTGAAAATGATCAAGAAAGTTCAGGCTCTGAGAGAGAAGAGATTGAAGAAGATTCTGGTTCTGCACCTTAGGAAGCAGACGAACAAGAAGATTATCCCATTCTCTCTCCTGCAAGATTTAGCAGAAGGATCGTAGTGGAAGTGTCAAATGATCTACCAGATGCTCCATCAGAGAGATGGTTCTTCCAGTGGATGCCATGGCTCAAAGCCCACACTGAAAAAGATGGAAGCTACTTCAGTTGGTGTTATAAGCAATTTCCAATTCTGGAGCTGGTAGCTCAAAACTTCCCAAGGGTGAAAAGTTATGCTACAAAGATGATCACAAACCAGCCTCACTTCAAGGTCTATCTGTTAGGTTTGTAATATTCATGAACGCAATCAAATTGCATAAATTAGCGGAAACGTGTAAAATCAGAGTTTAAAATTTTTACAAACCATATACCCGGATCATCCTTTACGCACAATTATTAATTAAACGAAAAAGATAACGAATAAGAATCATACCCTTGAAGATCGAAGCTTCTCAGTCTGAAGTTCACCTCCAATCCTTTTCGTGTTCAACTTGAATCCACCGGGTTTTGTTCCTTCCTTTGATCAACGTTAGCCACCCATGTGTTTGGCCTCTAGAGGTGATCCACCAAGGAAGAATAGGAATTCAAGAAGAAAGGGTATTGGCTCAAACCCTAGTTTTTCCTATCTCTATAGAAAAAGGGCGTACTCTCCAACAAATTGGAATTATGTCGTACTAGTAAAAGTCAACCACCACCACCCATAATAAGATTCCTCTTATTTATAGATGTGGGCAACCCACCTTAACAATTAAGGAATTAGGATTTATTTAATTAATTAATTTCTTTTAATTAATTAAGCTCTCTAA
>CM035162.1:73674196-73734670 GCA_020205615.1 Panax quinquefolius
TATATTTTATAAATAGAATATATTATATTTTATTTAAAAGATTTTTCTTTAAATCTGGACCATTCGATTAAAAATAAATCAATCTGGACCGTTCATGAATTAGTTACAATGCAGTCCATTCTTCTATAAATAGAAGCTTATTCCTTCATTATTTTCTTACGAATTCACTGAAACTCTAGAGAGAGAAATTATAGAGAGAAATAAGAAAAGTATTCTGCTACTTCCCTACTCTTATATTCAGTTTCTTTTACGGTAAGGGGTATTATTTCTTTTGTATTCATGAAGAGAACTTCTGTTATTCCATTATTTATCATTCTGTTGGAATAACCAGTATACGCGGACTACCCTATACTTGGTGACATTCTTCTAATATTAGCCTTTATTATTTTCTCATTGGAATATCCTGCTCACGGCTTACTGTGGGACTGGTTCCGCTCTTTATTATTATTACATTGAACATCATCACATGCATGCGTTTCTGCGGGACTGATTCCGCCTCTTTATTATTCTCATTGAAACATCCTGCTTGGTGCATTAAATTTTGCCCGACTGGTTCCATTACTTATTATTCTCATTGGAATAACTTTTATACATCGCAATTACCGCATGCGTGGTGATTTCTTTTGTTGTTCCATTCTTGATTATACTCAGTTGGTTAAAACTTTGACTTCTATACTTCATGAAATTAGTGGAATATCCATGATATTTGCGTTTCATCCAGTATCTTTTCATGGAAATATTCTTCTAAGCATTCTTGAATTTTACTCTACAAAGCAGTATCATGTTGATAATTTGGAAGTTATTAGTTCCTGGATAAATTAATTATTGAACTTGTTTTATTGAATTCTTATATCATTGTCATCATCCTCATGTTTATATGTTGTTGAAAGTCATCTGTGGCCTGTAATGCATAGATGGACTTGGTATGATGATTCTCTACTTGACTCTTTTAATGGATTGCTTGTTCTGCTGCAGTTAAACTTGATGTTGTTATATTTTATCAGTTTAACACTGTTGAAGGCTAACGATAATTTATTCTGTATTATCTTAGTCATAATATTTCTTACTGGGCTAGTTGAGCTCACCCTTTCTTTCACTGTTCTCTTTAGGAAATAAGAACATAGCAGGGACTAGTCGGGGAATGGAGTGACAGTCCAGAGGATAGCATTAGTAGTCCTCATTATTCTGTGAAATAGTGTGTTAATAATTGTAATGAGGACTCCTTTTGAGTTTGTATAATCTCTAGTAGACAATAATTGTATTCAAACTCATGATTATGTTTTGTCGTATTATACCTGACAGTTGTATTAGTAAGTTGTATTTGAATTTTGTACTATGTATCTGACGACCCAAGATGGGTGATGTATACCTAATTTTGGGGGCGTCATAATAGAAGAGTTCTGATGATCTAAGCGAGACTGCTCAATTGAAGAATCCCGTAAGTCATCAAGAGTGAGATAATTCCTTCCAAAGACAAGCTTGAAGCTACTATGGTGATGTATCTCTCAAACTCCAAGAGAGAGATAACATCTATCAGAAGGCCATACAAGATCGGAAAGCGCGATGCTCTACGAATTCAGAAGACCAATGAAGAGCAGATCCAAGCCCTGTCTAATAAGATTGACGACCTGAAATAGTCTTTCTCTGTGCAACTTGAAATTTGGGCGTGAAGAACTCAAGTTTGAAGTTGCTAACTCCTCCTACCTAATGGAGCGACTTATGTCAACATGGAGCGACTCTCTCGAATGATTAATGACAAAAAGGGGGAGAAAAAGAGGCATAGAAAGAAGAGGAGCAAGAGGCACTCAAGGAAGAGCAGAGGGATAAGAGAAAAGAAGTCAAAGAAGAAGACAACAGCTGCAGCAGAAAAAGAATCATCATCTGAGGGGGAGCCAAAAGATGATGATCCCATGATCACAGAGTTTGAGGGGGAACATGATCAGAAAGAAGCTGAAAGGGAGCCAAACAAAGACAGAAGGTCATCATCCTAGGGGGAGCAAGAAAAAGAAGACCAATTAGATGAGTAGCTGAACATCAAACATCCTGGAAACATACAAAGAGCAAAAGAGGTACATCTCTAACTAGTTAGGTATGTTCTAGATCCAGGATATAGAATGTCTTAATATACAAATTGTCATATCAATATAAATGACATTCATGATTATCTGTTTTAGAAATAAAGCTGCTCACTGTATATAAGTTTCATTCATAACATGCATATGCACATATTGTTTTTGTCATAATCAAATAGGGGGAGATTGTCAGGAATAAACATGTGAATGATATTCCTATTTAATATATGATTTGATTATGATATATATATATGAATGAATATGCAAGTATGCTTGCATTAAGAAAAGCTGTAAAGTCCTTTGATAGATAATAAAAGTATATGTACAAGGACTTAGAATGAATTGATCAAATATGTTAGGTTGATCCTACATAAGCAAAACAACTTTGTAAAGTCCTTAAAAAGAAATGATGTACAAGGACTATAAATATGAAAAGATCAAGCTTGTTAGGTTGATCTTATGATGTAATAAACAGGCTTATGCGATCGATCGCCGAGCATTGCACTGTAAGTCGTGATCCGCCAGAGAGTCGAGGTTAACTCGAGAGCTATCGAGGCAGAATAGGAGTATGCAAGATAGTAGATCTCGGAGTTCGTAGACTTCTTGGGGAAATGAAGGAGGATCGTAGTGTGTCGAGTAGAGCTTCCTCAAGATCGTAGTATGCTGAGGAAGTCATGTTCAGAATCGTAGATGTAATATCCCGATATTTTCTATGTAAATAAATAAGAAATTTTTGCATATAATTTTTTTTTATTATTTTAATGATGAGAATATGTGTCAAGAAATGTATGATAAATGCAAATATATTTATTACCTATAAACAATTTTAGAATTATTAATCACTACAAATTATATTCCTATAGTAATTAATTTTTGTAAGCGTAAATGTTTTTATTAATTATTTTCCATGAAAACATGATTTTATATTATTTAAATAATATATGAGGCCGATTATTAGAAGTATAATAATAAATGTTTTATTATATGAATTTGTTCGTAATATTTAAGTGAATTATTTTAGCTTAATTATTGATGTTGTATATGAAAGATAAATCAGATAAGGAATCCAAACCCTAAATTTGGGTATTGATCAAGGGATGAGAATAATAATATAATATTAATTATGTTTTAAATTTTCAGTGCTATAAATATGTACTGTAAATGCGTAGACTGATAATGGTGGGCCAAATATGATAAATTATGGCATAACCCTCATATCGTGTTACTAAACCCTAATTGTTAAACTCGGTTATGAGTTCGAGACGGTGTAGTACTTGTGTTATATGAATTTTACTGTGTATTATATAATTTCTGTAATTAGGAGAAACCCTAATTATTATTTGAAAACCCTAATTTGCTAATATTAGAAACCCTAATTACTGTTTTAGTAAATTATAATGATAATTAAAAAACTCTAATTGTTAATTTGGGAACCCTAATGATGTTAAGGAACCCTAATTATTAAACCCTAATTTTCTAGTAAAAACCCTAATTTCTATTAAAAACCCTAATTTAATTAGTGTGTTTAAAATTAAAATTTTATTATACTTTAATTTTTAATTGTCCAAACCCTAGTAATTAATTGAGAAACTTTAAGATGTAAAATCTAGTGAATAAATCCTAGATTAAAGCACATTGGACAAGAATGCCCTTAAATTAAATTAAAATTACTAAAATACCCTTTTAACCCAAGTCTAGAGCTGGTAGCTCAAAACTTCCCAAGGGTGAAAAGTTATGCTACAAAGATGATCACAAACCAGCCTCACTTCAAGGTCTATCGACATGCTGGAAACCTCTACATCCCCTACGATCGTAGAGTGGATTCTGAAGGACGAAGAGTCATTACCAAGGAGCTGATCGTAGAGTCTGTTCACTCTACTGCTGATGATGTTCAAGCCCAAAACCAGAAGCCTTCTTATGATCAAGCACCACTATCTGACATTCCCTCATCCTCACATAGTGATTGGAACTTAACGATCATTCAGATTCTTCAGACTTTCAAAAATCTGTCTAAGAATGAAAATCGTGGAGTCCAAACTGATGCTCAACCAGCTGCTGCCCAACAAAAGGATCAAACTACTTTGGAGCAGGAACTACAGATGTAAGACCCCAACTTTTTGAATAAAGATGAATTTTCTATAATTATTATTTTTGAAATTTATGGAATGAATTTAATATAATGTTATAGTTGTGGATAATATTTACAAATTTTGTAAAGTATGCAAGTTGTCATATTATATTCGATTGGTCGGGGAATATTCATTTTAACAGGGAATATTCGTACAAAAACACAATCATTGGTGGACCTCACAACGGAATTATTGTCGGATTGAGAAAACGACAAAAATACTTTATAAAAATAACGGCGGAAGTTTAACCGTTAACTGTTGAAACACCCGGTGTTAAAAGTACGATGTACGCCGTAGTTACACAAAGAATAACACTTACGGTATTGATTATTGATGCTTACGTGAGAAGTCACTCAATTTTGCTTATTTTATAGACACCCATTTTTCAAAATAATCGGTAGAAGATTATACAGCATATATATATATATATTATACGTGTGTGAGTGTGTTGTGTGTGCATGTGGATATGTATATATATATATATATATATATATATATTTGGAAAAGTTGACAAAGTTGGATGCTAGTTTAACTTGGTCGGGAGGGAGTGTATGATTATATATATATATATATATATATATATATATTATATGTATATATGTATGATTGAGTGCAAGTAGGGAGGGAGAAGAATTTGAGATAGTCGGAGGGAGTTGTATTATTGTTATATTTATATATTTTATAAATAGAATATATTATATTTTATTTAAAAGATTTTTCTTTAAATCTGGACCGTTCGATTAAAAATAAATCAATCTGGACCGTTCATGAATTAGTTACTATGCAGTCCAATCTTCTATAAATAGAAGCTTATTTCTTCATTATTTTCTTACGAATTCACTGAAACTCTGGAGAGAGAAATTATAAAGAGAAATAAGAAAAATATTCTGCTACTTCCCTACTCTTATATTCAGTTTCTTTTACGGTAAGGGGTATTATTTCTTTTGTATTCATGAAGAGAACTTCTGTTATTCCATTATTTATTATTCTGTTGGAATAACAAGTATACGTGGACTACCCTATACTTGGTGACATTCTTCTAATATTCCGTCTTTATTATTTTCTCATTAGAATATCCTGTCATGCGTTCTGGGACCGGTTCCGCTTTTTATTATTATTCGCTGGAACATCCTATCTCATGCTTTTCTGCCGGACCGGTTTCTTCTTTATTATTATTTTGGAACATCCTCGCTTGGTGCGAATTTCGCTTTGACCGGTTCCATTACTTATTATTCATTGAATAACTTTGTGTCATCGCGGCACCGCATGCATGGTGATTTCTTTTGTTGTTCCATTCTCGATTATACTCAAATTTGGTTAAAACTTTGACTTCTATACTTCATGAAATTAGTGGAATATCCATGATATTTGTGTTTCATCCAAAGATCTTTTCATGGAAATATTCTTCTAAGCATTCTTGAATTTTACTCTACAAAGCAATGATCATGTTGACAATTTGGAAGTTATTAGTTCTGGATAAATTAATTCTTGAACTTGTTTTATTGAATTCTTATATCATTGTCATCATCCTCATGTTTATATGTTGTTGAAAGTCATCTCAGGGCTGTAATGCATAGATGGACTTGGTATGATTATGACCAGAATTATTCTTTAATCATGGTAGTAATGTTACAAATGATGTGGTAAAAGTTCTCATTGGCCGTAGTAGAGCATTGATGGACGATTGTTGGCATGATCACGACCATTAATGAATACACGAATATTCTTGGCCCGTAGTGCATGGATAATTGTGGTCGTGATACTAAAGAATATCCTTGGCTGTAGTGCAGGGGTGATTCGGTGATGTGGATTATTTATTAAACTAAGTCTCAGCGATAAAAGTGATGAAAAACCTTTTAAATCATAAAAGATAGTAGATTTTATTCTCTACTTGACTCTTTTAATGGATTGCTTGTTCTGCTACAGTTAAACTTGATGTTGTTATATTTTATCAATTTAACATTGTTGAAGGCTAACGATAATTTATTCTATATTATCTTAGTCATAATATTTCTTACTGGGCTAGTTGAGCTCACCCTTTCTTTCACTGTTCTCTTCAGGAAATGAGAACATAGCAGGGACTAGTCGGGGAACGGAGTGACAGTCCAGAGGATAGCATTAGTAGTCCTCATTATTCTGTGAAATAGTGTGTTAATAATTGTAATGAGAACTCCTTTTGAGTTTGTATAATCTCTAGTAGACAATAATTGTATTCAAACTCACAGTTATGTTTTGTCGTATTGTACACGATAGTTGTATTAGTCAGTTGTATTTGAATTTTTTACTATGTATCTGACGACCCAAGATGGGTGATGTATACCTAATTTTGGGGGCGTCACAACAGAAGAGTTCTGATGATCTATGCGAGAAAATATCTCGCTCGCCACCAAGAATCCCGTGAAGTCGCCAAGAATGGCAGAGGGTAATCCCAAAGACAAGCTTGAAGCTACTATGGGCGATGTATCTCTCAAACTCTAAGAGAGAGATAACATCTATCGAAGGCCATCTACAAGATCGTAAAAGGCGAGATGCTCTACTTAATTCGGAAGACCAATGAAGAGCAGATCCAAGCCCTGTCTAATAAGATTGACGACCTGAAATAGTCTTTCTTAGTGCAACTTGAGCTGGGGCAGCAAGAACTCATGTTTGAAGTTGCCAACTCCTCCTACCTAATGGAGCAGCTTATGTCCAACATGGAGCAGCTCTCTCAAATGATTGATGACAAAAAGGGGAAGAAAAAGAGGCATAGAAAGAAGAGGAACAAGAGGGACTCAAGGAAGAGAAGAGGGATAAGAGAAAAGTAGTCAAAGAAGAAGACAACAGCTGCAGCAGAAAAAGAATCATCATCTGAGGGGGAGCCAAAAGATGATGATCCCATGATCACAGAGTTTGAGGGGGAGCATTATCAGAAAGAAGCTGAAAGGGAACCAAGCAAAGACAGAAGGTCATCATCCTAGGGGGAGCAAGAAAAAGAAGACCAATCAGATGAGTAGCTGAACATCAAACATCCTAGAAACATACAAAGAGCAAAAGAGGTACATCTCTAACTAGTTAGGTATGTTCTGGATCCAGGATGTAGAATGTCTTAATATACAAATTGCCATATCAATATAAATGACATTCATGATTATCTGTTTTAGAAATAAAGCTGCTCACTGTATATAAGATTCATTCATAACATGCATATGCACTTATTGTTTTTGTCATAATCAAATAGGGGGAGATTGTCAGGAATAAGCATGTGAATGATATTCATAACATGTATATATATATATATATATATATATATATATATGAATGAATATGCAAGTATGCTTGCACTAAGAAAAGCTGTAAAGTCCTTTGATAGATAATAGAAGTATATGTACAAGGAGTTAGAATGAATTGATCAAATATGTTAGGTTGATCCTACATAAGCAAAACAGCTTTGTAATGTCCTTAAAAAGAAATGATGTACAAGGACTATAAATATAGAAAGATCGAAGCTTGTTAGGTTGATCTTATGATGTAATAAATAGGCTCATGTCGATCGTCGAAACCTTTTTGCACTGTAAGTCGAATCTCGCCAGAGAGTCGAGGTTAACTCGAGAGCTATCGAAAGGAGAATAGAGTATCTGCAAGATAGTAGATCTCGGAGTTCGTAGACTTCCAGGGGAAACGAAGGAGGATCGTAGTGTGTCGTGTAGAGCTTCCTCAAGATCGTAGTATGCTGAAGAAGTTATGTTCAGAATCGTAGATGTAATAACCCGATATTTTCTATGTAAATAAATAAGAAATTTTTGCATATAATTTTTTTATTATTATTTTAATGATGAGAATATGTGTCAAGTAATGTATGATAAATGCAAATATATTTATTACCTATAAACAATTTTAGAATTATTAATCACTACAAATTATATTCCTATAGTAATTAATTTTTTATAAGGAAATGTTTTTATTAATTATTTTCCATGAAAACATGATTTTATATTATTTAAATAATATATGAACCGATTATTAAAGTATAATAATAAATGTTTTATTATATGAATTTGTTCAGAATATTTAAGTGAATTATTTTAGCTTAATTATTGATGTTGTATATGAAAGATAAATCAGATAAGGAATCCAAACCCTAAATTTGAGTATTGATCAAGGGATGAGAATAATAATATAATATTAATTATGTTTTAAATTTTCAGTGCTATAAATATGTACTGTAAATGCGTAGACTGATAACGGTGGGCCAAATATGATAAATTATGGCATAACCCTCATATCGTGTTATTAAACCCTAATTGTTAAACTCGGTTATGAGTTCGAGACGGTGTAGTACTTGTGTTATATGAATTTTACTGTGTAAAAACCCTAATTTCTATTAAAAACCCTAATTTAATTAGTGTGTTTAAAATTAAAATTTTATTATACTTTAATTTTTAATTGTCCAAACTCTAGTAATTAATTGGGAAACTTTAAGATGTAAAATCTAGTGAATAAATCCTAGATTAAAGCACCTTGGACAAGAATGCCCTTAAATTAAAATAAAATTACCAAAATACCCTTTTATCCCATATGTTGAATTATTGCTAGCCAAATCTTTGCAAGATCTGGCCAGCCACCCTACCCTATCAACCTAGCAGCTACATGATCAGTAAATCAACCATTACAAATTCATTGTATCAATTCATTGCATAATTTAAGAGAGAGAAAGTGCTCATTTTTTGGCTAAATTTTTCACAAATACATAGCCATATTCTCTCAAGACCAAACCCACGAAATTGTAGTATTAGATCAGTCACAAAGCAAGCCCCACGAAATCAACAAACAGATCAGAAGCTAAGAATCAAGATTTTTTAAAGAGAGGTACAAAACCCTAATTTATAATCTGATCTCGAAGGCCAATTTATATGTTATGATTTAATGTTAAAACATGTTGTTTATAGTGTATGTAGTTGATCTGGGTTGGTATTTGTTAGATCCATAACATCAAAGTGCTCAAAATTGAGTTTTTGACAAATCTGGAAAAAGTTAGTTTTGTGGTCTGACAACGAATGTTAGTGGCCACAGATCCTTTCTCGATTATGTTTTTAGTTGTTTTTAAGTTGTTATTTATAGCTTGTAATGTGGTCTTTAATCTACAAAAGAAATTAGGGTCATTTGATATCTAGATTGGTAGTTATTAATTCATTAAAACTCGTTGACCGGAATTGACCGGGACTTTTCTGGGCAGCCCAGAAAGCCAATAACAGTATCTGACAAGTTTGTTCATGGCATTGATCTGTCAGTCCTGATGTGTTTTTAGTTATTTGTTGTATTAACCTTGTATCCTGTTATGTGTTCTATGATTCCATGGCTTTAGATCGTGTAAATAAACAACAGGTAGATCATAGCAAGTGGTCAAAGTAGGCCACTCGCACTGACTTAGCATTTATGGGAAATTTCCAGAAACGGATAGAAGCTTATTTCCGATGTTGGTTGACCAAACAGTATCTTTTGATTTATTGATGTTATGGTGATGTTTTGTGATAGATCTCTACACACTTGTATCTTTGGTTACACAATCAAGGTTATAGATCACACAAACATCAAAAGGATGTCAAGTTGTGGGAGCTCAGTGAATAGATCAATCGTTTCTTCATTTCAAGGCAAACCTGAAATGAAGAACAGCTATGACAGTGTTTTCGTTGGCTTAGATATTTTATTTGATGCATTTTATGACCATAATTGTTGTTGTATATTGTAGTATTACATTAGTTCTACATACTATGATCATTAGATAGTCCATCATCACGATCTGATCTGAAATCGTAGTCAAAGTACCCCACTCGAAATCTGACATTAATTTTCTGGGTATGATGAAGAACACCATTAGCGACAGTTTTGTAGCCTAATGTACCTTTAGCGACAATTTAATTTCTAAATTAATTATTTTAATTAAATAAATAGAGAAAATTAGTTTTAATTATTAAAAAATACCAAATAAATTATTAAAATTATTTTAAAGTCCAAAAAATATTTTTGGAATATAAAAAGTATTTAATTTATTTAAGTATAATATTAAATAAATGATTTAAAAATGATTTTAATACATGAAAAATCATTTAAAAATATGTTATGATATAAAAAGATATTTTAAGTTATTTTTTATAATTTTAATATTTTGTGATGATTTTCATTATTAATTAGATATTAATGATGATTAAGTTATTTAATAAAGATATTAAATAAATGATGGAAAATAGAAATAATGAGTTAAAACTTATATAAAAATGATTTAGAGATTATAAAATATTTTAAGTTATAAAATATAACTTTTGATATTTTATCATGAAAAAATATTAATATTTTAATATTGAGGATATTAGATTTATTTAATAATTATATTAAATAAAGTAATGTATAAATGATTTTTATATTAAAATAATTATTTTAAGTGAAAATAAAGTGTTTAAAGATATTTTAAGTTATAAAATATAACTTTTAATATTTAAATGAATTAAAATATTTTTAGTTATAATTAATGACTTTTAAAATTTGGCTAAATAGAACATTAATACTTAAATATTAATGGTAATTATTTAAAATGATTTTTAATGTTTAAAAATCATTTAAGGGTAATATAATAATACTTTAAAAATATTTTGAGTTATTATAAATAACTTTAATATTTTGGTAATGATTTCATTAATAGTTTAATATTAATGATAATAGAATTAGTTAATATTTAAATCATTTAATAATTATTTCAGGTGTTTTAAAATTTATGATAAATTATAATAATTATTTTAAAATTATTATAAGGTTATGAAAAATAATATGACCGATATTTAAAATATCTAAACGAATATTAAACTACTACGATAGAGTCTTAGACTTCGATATTTACCCGATAAAGCCACTGATGGCAAAATATTTCGAAATTGATCCGGACTTAGATAAATTAACTGTATACGTGTCTGCTTACATTAATGACGACGATATTTATTAAACATATGTGACAATGTGATTAGGTTATGTGTTGAATTGCAATTAAGCGATCTTATGTGATATGATATATTATTCTAATTGAATCTAATGATCTTATTAATCGATAGTCATTTGTATATAAAAGATTAATCTAAGTCATAAGTTATTGTAAGCAACAACACTCAAAAGTATCCTATACGCATTTTCTTTATCTGATGGACATGAGTAAGAAAGTTTCAAAATTATATTATTATTGTGCGGATTATTAACTCTATTATTATTGATCACGATCCAATCTTTGTATTCATACAAGTTCTTACATTATCGATCATCAGATATTATTGTATAATTGATTTTTATTCTATTCGTTAATTCAGATATAGGGTTGCATAAGTGTCCCCACTTGGATAACCATTCTATTTAATCATATGTTGATACATACTTATTGATTTCAAGTATGTATCGTTGACTTAAAAAGCCGTCTAAGCTATTTGATTCAAATAGACATAAAAAATATTGTTGAACAAGATAGAACGTTATCAGATCCAACAAGATTGTTTTGGTTCTGGATTCAGACTAAGTATGAACATCCCAAATATGGGAAAACTTTTGTGTACCTAAGGTGGATAGAGTGAACGATAATATCGTTCTTGCATGTAGTATTGATTAATACAGGGCATAACGGGCTGATCACCCCCCATGCCCGTAAGTTATGACGGTTTACAGATGAATTTCTGTTTAACCTTTTCGAAAATAGAAAACAATATTCATTATATGTTGACTGATCTCCAGTTATAGTCTATACGTAGTTTCAAAGATTACATATGAAAGTGATATGTTGTTATTATTGGTTCAGCTTACTTCATAACTGTTGATTCGTTGTAGAAGTGTCTTTCAAAGAAAACATTTAATTCTTTCAGCTAATATATATTGTTGTCATTATCATTGGCAATCCAATGCTCATTCTTACTTTAAATTTAAATGTTTTCAGTTAAGTATGATCAACTAGAAGGTTCAGGCAAGAACAAGGGGAAATGAAAGCTGTTCGAATGAGATTTATAATATTCTGTGTAATAGTTAAAGTTTATTAAGATAATGATACTTATTATCTATGATGTAATGAATGTTTAAAGGTCTCGTACCTGGGAGTAAACTTTGGTGCATATGTAAATTAAGTATAAACTTTATATTATTGTTATTATTATTAGCATTATTTAGCTTATAGAAATGGTATCGTGAAGCACCGAGTTCGGGTTTCCAGTACCCGGATTTGGGGGCGTCACAGGTTGGTATCAAAGCTTTAGGGTTAGAAACCTTAGGTGGGATCGACCTTAGGCTACAACCTTAGAACAGAGGGAAACGTTAAAAATACAGATAACTCATATAGATTTTAAAAGGAGATGAATTAAATAAATTCATCGTTAAACAAAATAAAAGATAACTCTTATAAAACTATTGTTTGCTGTGTGTATATACTATTTACTAATCAACATAAGTTGTGTGTATATTTCAGGTGGAAAAGAATTAGGATACTCTCTGATCGTAAAGGAGCCGATATCAAAGCCAAAAGCTGAAATAGAGGCTCATAGTGCATAACCACTACTACAACAAAGGTTTATCAATGATCGATTATCGGCTGACCACACTCGATTCGCAGAGATAGCTATCTGCGATCGAAAAGGTCACGATAGTCGTCGCCTAAAATTCGTCATTGGGATGCACATCAATTACCACTATTAGCTGAATCGCTATATCTGCGACCGCTATGAAGCGTAATCGAAATGACAAATGCGGTCATTGAAATTTGAGTCAAGATGGTCCAGGCCAAAAGTCGACGTGGTCCACGGTCGTGACCATTATCGTGATCGCGTGCCTTATCATTATCTTTTGTTTTCCCCGTAACATTCATCACAATTATTAAACACATTGTCAAACACATTCTTCTCAATATGCATCACATCTAGATTATAGATGAATCAAATTTGTAGACCAATAAGGCAATTCCCAAAAGATGCTTCTCCGAACCCAAAGCATGAGATTCACCAAACCCATTGATTATGTTTGTCGATCAACCTTACCAAATGGGATAACCTGCAATCTCATCACACGATCTCGCATCTCCGTTCCCGATAATCGCGGTGTGGCATATCATTATCTACTTTCCCTTTCCGAAGTGTTCTCTATTTCTTCAAACGGGTGATCTACCTAAGAACCGATGACAGTGATCAAAACAACAAGGCTTTCGACCTTTTGATAGATTAAATGACTTTGTATGCTCCATACAATACGGACAAGCCAACTTCCGTGTGTACTCCATCCACTAACATACCATAACTGGGAAGTCACTTATAGTCTACATAACCGCGCCTAAGGTTGAAATTTGTTTTCGTTGCAACATCCCAAGTCTCAGACTCCATCCTCCCACAATACCTTTAACTCGCCATAAGAGGTCTCAAGTAAACATCTAAGTTCTTTCCGGGACTCTTAGGACCGTGAATCATGAGTGAAAAGAAATAAGTATGGTCATTTCATACACATCCAAGGAGGCAAGTTATGCGAGTAACAATCACAAAGCCAACACGAGTGCGGAACAATTTGAGTGGCCAAACGGATTGAAACCATCGATGGACAATCCAAGCCTCACATTTCTAGGTTCCAATGCAAATTCAGGATGTGCTAAGTTGAAATCTTTCCAAGCCTTCCTATCTGCGGGATGATTTAGTTCTCCATCTTTAGCTGGAGATTTCGCATGCCAACTCATATGTTCAGCTGATCTTGAAGACATGTACAATCTTTTTAGTCGATGTGTTATTGGAAAATACCTTAGAATCTTAAACGGTATACTTGATTTTTTTGTAGTCACACCCTCTTTATTAGGCCTAAACCGATCACGACCGCAAAACGCGTGCACCTCATCATCCGCTTCATTTTCCTTATAAAACAACAACACGCAATCGCTGGGACACGATCGATCTTTTGGTATCCAAGACCCAACTTCTTCACCATTTTCTTACAAAAGTAATAGTTACGTGTAATTTCTCACCGTCAGCAACATACTCTTAATCGCCTTCAAGAGTGACTCAAAACACTCACGGCTCATGTTGTGATCACCTTGATGTTAAGTAATGTCGCCACTACGATAATGTAGTGTGTTTGGTGCAACCATGCCACAATGGCTTCTACCCTCGCTCTAACAACTTAAAGAAGTCTTCGCATCATAATTCATAGGTCGCTCTCTTGCGCTTGCTCCCAATCAAAATCGGCCTCGCAATATCATGGACCATTTCATTCATACGATGAGTACTACTACCCGAATTGTGTACTTGTGTGATGTCACCATCTCTTCTCTCGCCCATGTGCCCACCAAAGATTCTTCAGAATTTCTCGCTGAACCCGAAACAAGTAAATGATAGTTTACCATGTCTCATCCATATAATTTACATTCTTACACTTTAAACATGGACATCGATTCTGCGACTTACCATTCATACATTCTCGGTGACTATACGATACTCCAAAAACACTTGGCAACCAAATTCTAAATTCAATTGAAGCATCTATATGGGCACTTGACTTTCGTCGTGCCATCCAACTACTGATCTGAATAGAGGTCCATGATTCCACTAAGACCTACTACGCATAACATTATAAATGTTAATTAACATACGACTTGAGCATACTTGTAACCATACGACTTGAGCATACTTGTAAGCATGGATAACTTGGTTGAGCAATTTATAGCTTCTATAACATTTTGTAGCTTTATTCTTATATACATAAGTGTTAAAATACCCTTGTTAAAAAGATAAATGTCTCTTTATCGACCACGTGTGTCTAGTTACCTTCTCTCGTTGCACTAACAGCCTCCTAAAGATCGCTATTTTTTTGCTTAATGTTTCCCGATAGCTTACTATGCTAACAACCAAGCTTGGCTTGGCCTCGTGAGGTTTAGCTAAGCTTGGCGTGGCCTCGTGTGGCCTCGTTGCCTTCAAGCCCAAATTTATCAACTCCAATAGCCCTTAATAGGCTCTAGTGGATCAACAATAGGCTCGTTAATAGTATAAATGTTCGCAATCACCCGACTAATAAAAAAAAATTCGCTAGAGTCTCCCCATAATATGGACTAGCCACACGCACGACAAAGATGTATATAAAGTCATTTCTAGGCACCCAAGACACAAACCAAGAGAAATATACAAATTCCCGAATATAATAATGCAAATTAAACTAGTATACTCAAAACAAACTTAATTGGAAGTATATATGAACTTCTCCAACAAAATCAAGTACTATCAAAATAAGAATTTCTTCATATCACCACCCAAAGTCGATTATTAACAAAATATGAATTTCTTCCTATTCATAAGGAAATATGAACTTCTCCAACAAAATCGGTCTCAACAAAATACGAAGCTACCCATAATATACCCATAATTTTGGAACGAATATACCCATAACATACAATAAAGTAAATCGGTCTTCATATCGAGTTACCCATAATTTTGGAGCGAAGAAAGTAAAAAATTGTGAAAGGAAGATTGTAATATACAATAAATTATGAAAGGAAGATTAAAGGGGTTACTGACGGGTGAATACGGTGATGGTGAAGGCGTCTTACTTACCAATGTTGGTGGTTCCTCTTCTCTTCTCCCCTACTCCCTCTTCTCCCTCATCCGAGTTTCTCCTCTCTTTTTTCCTTGTCTCTTCGGTTCGAACGAATGCCCAATCGATTCAGTTATAAGAATCGGCCGATCACATCAAATGATCGCATGCGGTCGCTAGTTTTTAATGATGTGGATATATTAGCGGCCCGCTAGCGCATTATCGATATAGATTGGTTGCTTAGCTACCAAAGTTTCGCACCAAATTTTGGGGAAATTCTTCTCAATGATCATCATCGGCGACGCGTCGTCATGATGATCTCTAGCTCTACTAGATTACTTTTTCGGTTGCGAGATAGCGGTCGCTATTACTATAATCAAACCACGATAGATAGGTATGGTTGATATCATTAATCGTGATGACCCTTTTCTTGTAGTGAACCTCATGAGGTGGTGGTATTGGAAAACGTAGTACCGGATCTGGAAATGGTGGAACCGATGATAGTGATTCGACACTAAAGTTGAGTGATCAAGCATCAACTAAGTACGTAATCTAAAGAACAAGGTTTCTTCTCTAGAAAATCATGGGGAAATAGAAAAGCTACTAAATAACCAATCATGAAAGGCATTAATAGCAACTATGGAAGAACAAGATAAGCTTAAAATCCAAATTGATCAAATGGGAGCCTAAGCAACAAATCGTAAATGCACTCCGCAAGAAAGGAAAAGAAAGAGGAAAGACCGACTTTAGAAACTTGTAGGATTAGTAGTTGATTATGTATGTTTGATAATGTATGGGTGTAATGTAATATTCTCAAACTTTTGTATAAGTTATTACAGTAATTCTCGACTTTTGTGGTCACAAAGGGATAGCAGTCTGGGTTATGTTATATAAAGTACTTTGAATTAATCTATGTTTGATTAATGGAATAAGTTTTAGATAAAACTTTATGTTACATGTTAAACTTATACAATAAGGTTTAGAATGTAAGTTAAATTTATGATTTTATGTAATCAGATAATGCCGCCAAGACGTCAAACACGAAATCAAAGGGTAAAAGAATCAGTCAACAACGCTGAGGGAAAACCGCAAGACCCAATGCAAAACTTTATGAACATGGTAGCTCAGGCTATGGAATAGGGAATACCAGCCGCAGGGAACCGACCAGACAATCGCTTGGCAAAGTTCAAAGACTTAAAGGCAGTAGGACCACCATAATTCAGGGGAACAGCCGACCCTATAGAAGCCCAGACATGGGTTAACGAGATAAAAAAGGAGTTCATAGTTGCTAGGGTAGATGAGGGGCAAAAGACCTCTTTTGCCACCTATATGATGAAAGGAGAGACGAACTTTTGTTTGGAAGCAAATCAAGCGAGGGAAGGAGAGTGAGTAGTTACTTGGGCTAGGTTTAAGACCTTATTTTTTGAAAACTACCTCTCAGCTAGCATGAAGGCTAGGATGGAGGTAAAATTTCTGGAGTTAAAGCAGGATAACATGACTGTTGCGGAGTATGCCACAAAGTTTAACGAGTTGGCTAGGTTCGCTCCGCATCAAGTTGATACGGAGGCTAGGAAGGCAAGAAGGTTCGAGTTGGGATTAAAACCCTGGCTCTATAACAAGGTGGCAGTGTTGCAGATCAATACTTTTACAGCACTCATGGAAAAGGCTATCATAGCTGAGGAGGAGAGTGAGGCCATAAGCCTCTACAACAAGGAGAAGAGGAACAAAAGCAAGGCTGTAGAAGTTGTGAAGGTGGAAACTAATAGTGGGAATAGGGTGAGAAAAGAAAGGTGAATTTTTTTGGGAATGTTCAGGTGAAATAAGAAGGTGTGAAGAAGCAGATAGTTCAGCGTGGGAAATGTGGGAAGAATCACTCTGGTGAGTGTCTGAAGGGTAAGTTTGTATGTTACAAGTGCGGGTAGGAGGGTCATATCTCTCCCAACTGCCCCAACCCAAGGATGAACAATGGCTGTTTTCTATGTGGATCGACTGAACATAAGGTGAGGGATTGTCCAAAGAGGAGAATGGAGGCAGGGAGTGTAACTACGGGAAAAGGAAGCGGGACTATGGCAATCATAGGATCGACTTCGACCAACAAACCAACCGCACGAGTCTTCAATATGACGGTCCAGGATACTGTGGCAGCTGAGAATGGAACTCCAGGTATTATTCGAATAACTTTTATTTTCGTAGATATATATGATTTTCCTTTATATAGCAAATTATTTTATAAATAAAATTTTGAGGGAGGAATTTGAGTTCTTTTAGAAATAAAATTTCCGTTTAATCAGAAAGATAAGCTTTATATGAATAGTTAAAGATTTGTTCGATCAATTATGATCGAGATCTATTGGCAATGATTGCGTAGGCTATGTACCCTTGTATGTATGAGTTTTAAAACGGTGATTCCGGGGACGGAATTCTTATAAGGGAGGGTGAATGTAATAACCCGATATTTTCTATGTAAATAAATAAGAAATTTTTGCATATAAATTTTTTTTTTATTTTAATGATGAGAATATGTGTCAAGTAATGTATGATAAATGCAAATATATTTATTACCTATAAACTATTTTAGAATTATTAATCACTACAAATTATATTCTGTAGTAATTAATTTTTGTAAGCGTAAATGTTTTTATTAATTATTCTCCATGAAAACATGATTTTATATTATTTAAATAATATATGAACCGATTATTAAGTATAATAATAAATGTTTTATTATATGAATTTGTTCAGAATATTTAAGTTAATTATTTTAGCTTAATTATTGATGTTGTATATGAAAGATAAATCAGATATGGAATCCAAACCCTACATTTGGGTATTGATCAATGGATGAGAATAATAATATAAGTTTTAAATTTTCAGTGCTATAAATATGTACTGTAAATACGTAGACTGATAACGGTGGGCCAAATCTGGTAAATTATGGCATAACCCTCATATCGTGTTATTAAACCCTAATTGTTAAACTCTACATGAGTTCGAGACTGCAGTAAGACTTGTGTTATATGAATTTTACTGTGTATTATATAATTTCTGTAATTAGGAGAAACCCTAATTATTATTTGAAAACCCTAATTTGCTAAAATTAGAAACCCTAATTATTGTTTTAGTAAATTATAATGATAATTAAGAAACCCTAATTGTTAATTTGGGAACCCTAATGATGTTAAGGAACCCTAATTATTAAACCCTAATTTTCTAGTAAAAACCCTAATTTCTATTAAAAACCCTAATTTAATTAGTGTGTTTAAAATTAAAATTTTATTATACTTTAATTTTTAATTGTCCAAACCCTAGTAATTAATTGGGAAACTTGAAGATGTAAAATCTAGTGAATAAATCCTAGATTAAAGAACCTTGGACAAGAATGCCCTTAAATTAAAATAAAATTACCAAAATACCCTTTTGTCCCATATGTTGAATTATTGCTAGCCAAATCTTTGCAAGATCTGGCCAGCCACCCTACCCTATCAACCTAGCAGCTACATGATCAAGACATCACCGGCTATTACAAATTCATCAGATCAATTCATCAGATAATTTAAGAGAGAGAAAGTGCTCATTTTTGGCCTAAATTGTTCACAAATACATAGCCATATTCTCTCAAGACCAAACCCACGAAATTGTAGTGTTAGATTAGTCACAAAGCAAGCCCCATGAAATCCACAAACAGATCAGAAGCTAAGAATCAAGATTTTTTAAAGAGAGGTACAAAACCCTAATTTATAATCTGATCTCGAAGGCCAATTTATATGTTATGATTTAATGTTAAAACATGTTGTTTATAGTGTATGTAGTTGATCTGGGTTGGTATTTGTTAGATCCATAACATCAAAGTGCTCAAAATTGAGTTTTTGAAAAATCTGGAAAAAGTTAGTTTTGTGGTCCGGACAACGAATGTCGCGGGCCACAGATCCTTTCTCGGTTATGTTTTTAGTTGTTTTTAAGTTGTTATTTATAGCTTGTAATGTGGTCTTTAATCTACAAAAGAAATTAGGGTCATTTGATATCTAGATTGGTAGTTATTAACGGTCAAAATCCGTTGACCGGAATTGACCGGGACTTTTCTGGGCAGCCCAGAAAGCCAATAACAGTATCTGACAAGTTTGTTCATGGCATTGATCTGTCAGTCCTGATGTGTTTTTAGTTATTTGTTGTATTAACCTTGTATCCTGTTATGTGTTCTATGATTCCATGGCTTTAGATCGTGTAAATAAACAACAGGTAGATCATAGCAAGTGGTCAAAGTAGGCCACTCGCACTGACTTAGCATTTATGGGGAATTTCCAGAAACGGATAGAAGCTTATTTCCGATAAAGGGTCGGTTGGCCAAACATATCTTTTTGATTTATTGATGTTATGGTGATGTTTTGTGATAGATCTCTACACTTGTATGCTGGTTACACACTAAAGGTTATAGATCACACAAACATCAAAATGATGTCAAGTTGTGGGAGCTCAAAAGTGAACAGTCGAACTGTTCTTCATTTCTGGGCAAACCCAGAAATGAAGAACACTCTCAAAAATGTTTTCGTTGGCTTAGATCTTTTATTTGATGCATTTTATGACCATGATTGTTGTTGTATATTGTAGTATTACATTAGTTCTACATACTGTGATCATTAGATAGTCCATCAACATCACGATCTGATCTGAAATCGTAGTCAAAGTACCCCACTCGAAATCTGACATTAGTTTTCTAGGTATGATGAAGAACACCATTAGCATTTGTTTTTACGCTTAATGTACCTTTTAGCTGACGCTTTAATTTCTAAATTAATTATTTTAATTAAATAAATAGAGAAAATTAGTTTTAATTATTAAAAAATACCAAATAAATTATTAAAAATTATTTTAAAGTCCGAAAATTAGTTTTTAATTATTTTAAGTATATTTCATAAATATTTAATATTTTTGGAATATAAAAAGTATTTAATTTATTTAAGTATAATATTAAATAAATGATTTAAAAATGATTTTAATACATGAAAAATCATTTAAAAATATGTTATGATATAAAAGATATTTTAAGTTATTTTCTATAATTTTAATATTTTGTGATGATTTTCATTATTAATTAGATATTAATGATGATTAAGTTATTTAATAAAGATATTAAATAAATGATGGAAAATAGAAATAATGAGTTAAAATTTATATAAAAATGATTTAGAGATTATAAAAATATTTTAAGTTATAAAATATAACTTTTGATATTTTGTCATGAAAAAAATATTAATATTTTAATATTGAGGATATTAGATTTATTTAATAATTATATTAAATAAAGTAATGTAAAATGAATTTTATATTAGAATAATTATTTTAAATGAAAATAAAGTGTTTAAAGATATTTTAAGTTATAAAATATAACTTTTAATATTTAAATGAATTAAAAATATTTTAAGTTATAATTAATGACTTTTAAAATTTGGATAAATAGAACATTTATAGTTAAATATTAATGGTAATTATTTAAAAATGATTTTAATGTTTAAAATTATTTAAGGGTAATATTAATACTTTAAAAATATTTTGAGTTATTATAAATAACTTTAATATTTTGGCAATGGTTTCATTAATAGTTTAATATTAATGATAATAGAATTAGTTAATATTTAAATCATTTAATAATGATTACAAAGTGTTTTAAAATTTATGATAAAGTATAATAATTATTTAAAAATTATTATAAGACTATGAAAATAATACGACCGATATTTAAAATATCTAAACGAATATTAAACTACACGATGTAGTCTTAGACTCGATATTTACACGATAAAGCCACAAGACAATCAAATATTTTAGAAATTGATCTGGACTTAGATAAATTGACTAGACATGTGTCTATTTATGACCTAATACGATCGTTAAACATATGTGACAATGTGATTAGGTTATGTGTTGAATCGCAATTAGCGATCTTATGTGATATGATATATTATTCTAATTGAATCGAATGATCTTATTACCGATAGGTCATTTGTATAAAAGATTAATCTAAGTCGCTATTGTTGTAGCAAATTTCGAGTAAATATACTACTTTTGCATTTACTTTATGCAATGGACATGAGTAAGAAAGTTTCGTAATTATATTATTATTGTGCGGATTATTAACTCTATTATTATTGATTATGTATCCAATCTTTGTATTCATACAAGTTCTTACATTATCGGATCATCAGATTATCAGATAATTGATTTTTATTCATTCATTAATTCAGTATATAGGGTTGTACAAGTGTCCCCACTTGGATAACCATTCTATTTAATCATATGTTGATACATACTTATTGATTTCAAGTATGTATACGTTGACTTAAAAGCCGCCTAAGCTTATTTGATTCAATTTAGACATAAAAATTATTGTTGAATAAGATAGAACGTTATTCTATCCAACCGTATTGTTTTGGTTCTGATTCTCGACTAAGTATGAACATCCCTAATATGGGAAAACTTTTGTGCACCTAAGGTGGATAGAGTGAACGATAATATCGTTCTTGCATGTAGTATTGATCAATACAGGCATAACGGGTGATCACCCCCATGTCCAGTAAGTTATGACGGTTTACAGATGAATTTCTGTTTAACCTTTTCGAAAATAGAAAACAATGTTCATCAGATGTCGATGATCTCCGTTATAGTCTATACGTAGTTTCAAAGATTACATATGAAAGTGATATGTTGTTATTATTGGTTCAAATTTTACTTCACAACCGTTGATTCGTTGTAGAAGTGTCTTTCAAAGAAAACATTTAATTATTTCAGCTAATATATATTGTTGTCATTACTTGCTGGGCAATCCAATGCTCATTCTTGCTTTAAATTTAAATGTTTTCAGTTAAGTATGATCAACTAGAAGGTTCAGGCATGAACAAGGGGAAATGAAAGCTGTTCGAATGAGATTTATAATATTCTGTGTAATAGTTAAAGTTTATTAAAACAATGATACTTATTATCTATGATGTAATGAATGTTTAAAGGTCTCGTACCTGGGAGTAAACTTTGGTGCATATGTAAATTAAGTATAAACTTTATATTATTGTTATTATTATTAGCATTATTTAGCTTATAGAAATGGTATCGTGAAGCACCGAGTTCGGGTTTCGAAAGATCTTGATTTGGGGCGTCACAGTTGGTATCAAAGCTTTAGGGTTAGAAACCTTAGGTGGGATCGACCTTAGGCTATAACCTTAGAACAGAGGGAAACGTTAAAAATACAGATAACTCATATAGAGTTTAAAAGGAGATGAATTAATAAAGTTCATCGTTAAACAAAATAAAAGATAACTCATATAAAACTATTGTTTGCTGTGTGTATATACTATTTACTAATCAACATAAGTTCTGTGTAGATGTCAGGTGGAAAAGAATTAGGATACTCTCTGATCGTAAAGAAGGAGCCGATATCAAAGCCAAAAGCTGAAATAGAGGCTCATAGTGCAGACAACCTTGATGAGGTGGTGGTATTGGAAAACATAGTACCAGATCTGGAAATGGTGGAACTGACAGATAGTGATTCAGACACTAAAGTTGGAGCTGATCAAGCATCAACGGAAGTACATAATCTAAAGAACAAGGTTTCTTCTCTAGAAAATCTGTGGGAAATAGAAAAGCTACTAAATAACCAATTGCGAAAGGCATTAATAGCAACTATGGAAGAACAAGATAAGCTTAAAATCCAAATTGATCAAATGGGAACCGGAAGCAACAAATCGTGTGCAGCTCCGAGCAAGAAAGGGAAAAGAAAGAGGAAAGACCGTGACTTAGGAAACTTGTAGGATTAGTAGTTGATTATGTATGTTTGATAATGTATGGGTGTAATGTAATATTCTCAAACTTTTGTATAAGTTATTACAGTAATTCTCGACTTTTGTGGTCACAAAGGGATAGCAGTCTGGGTTATGTTATATAAAGTACTTTGAATTAATCTATGTTTGATTAATGGAATAAGTTTTAGATAAAACTTTATGTTACATGTTAAACTTATACAATAAGGTTTAGAATGTAAGTTAAATTTATGATTTTATGTAATCAGATAATGCCGCCAAGACGTCAAACACGAAATCAAAGGGCAGAAGAATCAGTCAACAACGCCGAGGGAAAACCGCAAGACCCAATGCAAAACTTTACTGAACATGGTAGCTCAAAGCATGGAATGAGAATACCAAATTGCGAGGAACCGACTGCATAATCGCTTGGCAAAGTTCAAAGACTTAAAGGCGAGGGACCACCATAATTGAGGGAACAAATGACCTATAGAAGCCCGTACATGGGTTAACGAGATAAAAAGGAGTTCATAGTTGCTAGGGTAGATGAGGGCAAAAGACCTCTTTGCCACCTATATGATGAAAGGAGAGACGAACTTTTGTTTGGAAGCAAATCAAGCGAGGAAGGAGAGTGAGTAGTTACTTGGGCTAGGTTTAAGACCTTATTTTTGAAAACTACCTCTCACCTAGCATGAAGGCTAGGATGGAGGTAAAATTTCCGAGTTAAAGCAGATAACACGATCAAGTGAGTATGCCACAAAGTTTAATGAGTTGGCTAGGTTCGCTCCGCATCAAGTTGATACGGAGGCTAGGAAGGCAAGAAGGTTCGAGTTGGGATTAAAACACTGGCTCTATAACAAGGTGGCAGTGTTGCAGATCAATACTTTTGCAGCACTCATGGAAAAGGCTATCATAGCTGAGGAGGGGAGTGAGGCCATAAGCCTCTACAACAAGGAGAAAGGTGAATAGGGTGAGAAAAGAAAGGTGAATTTTTTTGGGAATGTTCAGGTGAAATAAGAAGGTGTGAAGAAGCAGATAGTTCAGTGTGGGAAATGTGGGAAGAATAACTCTGGTGAGTGTCTGAAGGGTAAGTTTGTATGTTACAAGTGCGGGCAGGAGGGTCATATCTCTCCCAACTGCCCCAACCCAAGGATGAACAATGGCTGTTTTCTATGTTGATCGACTGAACATAAGGTGAGGGATTGTCCAAAGAGGAAAATGGAGGCAAGGAGTGTAACTACGGGAAAAGGAAGCGGGACTATGGCAATCATAGGACCGACTTCGACCAACAAACCAACCGCACGAGTCTTCAATATGACGGTCCAGGATACTGTGGCAGCTGGGAATGGAACTCCGGGTATTATTCAAATAACTTTTATTTTCGTAGATATATATGATTTTCCTTTATATAGCAAATTATTTTATAAATAAAATTTTGAGGGAGGAATTTGTGTTCTTTTAGAAATAAAATTTTCGTTTAATTAGAAAGATAAGCTTTATATGAATAGTTAAAGATTTGTTCGATCAATTATGATCGAGATCTATTGGCAATGATTGCGTAGGCTATGTACCCTTGTATGTATGAGTTTTAAAACGGTGATTCCGGGGACAGAATCCTTATAAGGGAGGGTGAATGTAAAAACCTGATATTTTCTGTGTAAATAAATAAGAAATTTTTGCATATAATTTTTTTTTATTTTAATGATTAGAATATGTGTCATGTAATTGATAAGTAGGTTTTATACCTACTTATGCGGTATCTTTTACTTGAATTAGTTGCTTATATTCATGTGTCTTAGTTACTTTTCATGCATTTTGTGTTCATTTTGTAGGTTATACGTTTGGAAGTGGTGTGAGCGACTATTGGTAAGGATAAACAAGGAAAACGCAAAGAAAAGCAATCCGGACATCGTTTGGACTTTTATGTTTATTTCATGTTCTTGGTTTGGAACTTGGATTAAATTTTAGAGCTTCTTCTTAGCTTTCCAGAACATCTTGAATCATTCCGATCGAAGTTCGGATGCAAGAGTTATGACATTTGTACCAACGGACGTCGAACGTCACTGTTTTGGATGACCATTTGCATAGTAGTCACTTCCAGCCCAATTTTGACCTTCATCCGTTCATTATTTCTCAATTCTCAAAGAATTAAAGATGTGGATCTCGTCGATATCTTCGATTTGATAGGTGTTAGGCCTCGTAACTCTTCCCGGATCAAAAGTTATGGCCGTTTTCCCAAGGGACGTCAAAGTAGAAAATTTTCAATCATAAAACCGCCGCCGGGGTGGGCGTCTTCAGCAAAAAAGTCGAAACCCTAGCTAAATGTAGTAGGGCCCAAATCACATAAACCCGTCGTCGGCGGGGTAGCCTGTAAAATGCACAAAAAGTGCGAATTTTGGTCCAATTTGAGTCGGGGAAGGATTGTTTCGATCCGATTTACACAAGGACTTCCAAGAGAACATCCAAGAAGACTTAAAGACATATGAAGAGACTTATATAAGGAGGAGAATCACAAGGATTAGAGGATTTTTTAGAGACTAGAGAAAAGATTCCATTAGATTAGATTAGAGTAAATTAGATCAAAACACTAGTTCTAATTAGATTTGGAGATTGAAGCAACTTGAAGACCATTGAAGATCAAGAGCATGAGCTTGAGGGAGATGGAGATTTGCTGACAACAGATGTATTCTTTACTCTACCCTTATTTTTATCTTTTAATGTTATTTCAAGTGTGGATTCTTAGTTTTAACTCAATGAACTAATTCTTTGTTTGAGATTACAATGGATCTTATTGTGTAGTTTATTTTAATATGCTTCGCTATCAATTATTATGTTCTATTGTGAGGATTGTCTATTGTGATTTGGACTTAATTGTTTAATTGATTGGCCATCGCCATCGCGTGTGATAATCTATATGAACTCGAGAGATGAAGTATTGATTTAGATCTTATTATGATAAAGACGTGTCGCTGAATTTTGTCAATAGCAGATTTTTGATTATTGTTAAGGTAGAGATATGCTTAACATCATATGTAATCGGATAGAGAACTTATTCTTCAACCTTCTTCAATTGTAATTCGCACAGAGATATAGTGGGTTAGTTGATTAAGGTGTTTAACGGATTTCTATCTTAATTGTGGATTGACTTTAATATGGGTATTATGCATCGAGATGTGGTTTTTTATGCTTTAGTGTTCTTGATTAACAATTCAGGATAGAGAATAATTGATGAGAAGTGTGTTAACTTAAATGAAGCAATAAGTGAAGTTGTGATCTTAAATCTCCGTTATCTTAATTTAACTAGTGGTAAATAGAATTAGTTTACTTATAAATTAAAATTCATTCAAATAAGATTGAGTTGGTTACGGGTTAGTACTTGGTGATTTTCTATTAAACAATTCATCGTTGGAACGATACTCTACTTTCACTTTATTACTTGTTAACCACGTATACTTGCGTGTTGTGCGTAATTAGATTTTACCCATCAAGTTTTTGGCGCCGTTTCCGGGGAATTAGTTTAATATCTCTTTGCCAATATTAATTTCAATCAAATTAGTCTTAATTTAAACATTTTTATTTTTATTTTTAATTCTCTTCCTATATTTCTCTCTTTTCGTGTACCATGGATGACTTTCATGATCAATGGCCATACACTAACACATGACTCAACCAAGGGAAACAGGATCGATGGACTTAATACATCTTATATAGAGCCAATACAAATTGAGGCAACATCGAAGACGTTGGAGGTTATTCGAGCCCAACTGAGTCGAAGGATGGCAAGAATGACTCAGCCAAGGGGAGCGGAGATTGACAGACTCGCGGCACTTTTCGCAATGTCAGCACAGATTAAAGAACTTTCGAGGAAGTTGGACGTTTTTGCAGCCCAATGGAGTCGAAGGATTGCAATTATTTATGACTATTGTGCTGGAAATCACCCGAGTAATCAATGCACCATCAATCTTGGGCCGGTATAGTATGGTGGTAACTACCTCAATCAGTATGCATATGATAATTATGATCAAGTATAGGGGTATCACCCGGATTCTTCATGGAGCTACAACTATCAAGACCAATACTCTATTCGAGATCCAACATACACGCCAAATTTCTCATATCAACCTCTATTAAAAGAAGAAAAGTCAAAGTTGGAGGAATTGTTGTCCAAGTTCATAGCATCAAATGAGGAGAGGAGGATGAATCAAGAGATATCACGTCACAATCTGCAGAACCAGATATATCAAATGCTCAAAGCCTTGAACAACTGTCCTCAAAACAATTGGTGTTATGATGTGAATTCTGAGATTGATGAAGTGCCCGAGCCAAATCTACAACTGTATGAGCCACAAGATGTTGGAAAAGAGACAAATGGGGATAATGACAACAAGGTTGGTGAAGAACTAACTATAAGTACTAACAAGGATGAGCCGATGTTATTAGTGCCCCAATTTTCTTCTCCACCAAAGTTCAAGAATTCGGTTAGATTTACAAAATCATGCCCACTTAGTAGCCATGTCGTCGGCAAGGCTTTTTATGACATGAGAGCTAATGCAACAATGAAGCCGTGGTGGGAAGAGAAAGAGAAGATAGATGAAGAGCCCAATGTGTTTGACACACTTCCATGCCCAAATATGATCACAAACACAATGGAGATAGCACCTAGTCATGTGCCCTTCTTCATGGAGATTATACCGAGTCAGAGCATGCTAGGTGACTTTGATGCTATGGCCATCGCTTTTGGGAACCTCCCAAAGGATTATTTGTTACTGATGGATGAAGAATTCCTCAACTATCGAAGAGGAATTGGATAGCGTTGACCAGACAAAGTCAGGCTAAAATACAATAATTCAAGCGCTAACTGGGAGGCAACCCAGGAATTTTTTTTATTTATTTATATGCTTTCCTTGTTTATTTAGTAGATAGGAATCCAAGTGTTATTCTAATCCATGTTGTCTCTCTCTTCATTGCAGGTATTGGAGATTCAATGGATAAGAAAATGATCGTCGTCGCCAGCGCCACCATCACCACAAGCTTAAATGATTACAGGGAAGTCCTCGTCCACTTCATGCTTTATTTTACAATGAGGACATTGTAATTGTTAAGTTTGGGGGAGTTCAATAATTTAGGGATATTTATGTTTTCATTCATGTAGTGTAATTGCATAATAGTTTGCATAGTAGAGTAGTTGCATAATAGTTTTTATTTATAACTAAAAAAAAATAAAACAGTTCATCTTGCATGATTCCAGCTGTTAGATAGTTTACAGTTTGTTTTGGCCAATGATGAGATTGGAATTAGGTAGACAAGTATAGTACTGACTATTAGAGCTTTGATGTGATTTCTTGTTATGAATTAAGTCTTTTTTTGTTTGAAACTAGTATAATAAGGATAGTACAGTAAAAACAACTTGTTGATTGATTGAGTAAATTGATACATAATGGGATTCTAAAGCATAATGCTAGTTTGAATGAAAGAATAACAAGAATAAATAGTGATGGCTAAAGTTAGACAAGAACCTAAGTTTGGGGAAATATTTGGGGTATATAAGCTAAAAAAAAGGGATATTGAGTTGAATAAATTGAGTTCTGTGGTGGGTCGAGAAGAAGCGTGAAATGCACTCCTCATAAACACAGGCGTGAGATGGAGCGTAAAACGTACTCATTATCTAAAAAGAAAAAAAAGAAAAAAAAAAGAAAAAAAAGAATAAATAAAATGGGAAATAAGAGCAAAAAGCCCCCGTAGATAAAAAATAAAGCATAAGTATCCCATGTTGACCCGCGATATTGGTAATTGTTTGATTTTAGTTAGATCTAGCTTGTTTTTGGATTTCTTGAGTTTACACTATATGATGCCTTCGAAGAGACTTATTATGTGTTAAATTTGATTTTATATAAGTTAACATTGTTGTGGAACACACGCACTATATTAGTTATAACAGTCTAAGATTTGATGATTGATTGAGAAATTACTAATGAGTTTTGATATGATGTATTATCTTGTTTACTTGATTTTTCTAAGGCCGAGTGAATAGATTTGATTCTATCAATACTGCTGGATTCGTAGGCATATAGATTAGTTGTATTTCATTGCATTGCATTGCATTATGTTGTGTTGCTTGGGGACAAGCAACGGTTTAAGTTTGGGGGTATTTGATAAGTAGGTTTTATACCTACTTATCTGGTATCTTTTACTTGAATTAGTTGCTTATATTTATGTGTCATAGTTACTTTTCATGTATTTTGTGTTCATTTTGTAGGTTATACGTTTGGAAGCGGTGTGAGCGACTATTGGTAAGGAAAAACAAGGAAAATGCAAAGAAAAACAACTCGGACATCGTTTGGGCTTTTATGTTTATTTCTTGTTCTTGGTTTGGAACTTGGATTACATTGTAGAGCTTCTTCTTAGCTTTTCGGAATATGTTGAATCATTTCAATCGGAGTTCGGATGCAAGAGTTATGACATTTGAACCAACGAACGTCGAACGTCACTGTGTTGGATGGCCATTTGCATAGTAGTCCCTTCCAGCCCAATGTCAACCTTCATCCATTCGTTATTTCTCATTTCTCAAAGAATGAAAGTTGTAGATCTCGTCGATATCATTGATTTGATAGGTGACAGGCCTCGTAATTCTTCCCGGATCAAAAGTTATGGCCGTTTTCCCAAGGGACGTCAAAGTAGAAAATTTTCTGTCACAAAATCGCCGCCAGAGTGGGCGTACCAGCCACAAGTCAGAACCCTAGCCCGCCGGGGTGGGCCCAAATCAAGCATAAACCCTCGCCGGGGTGGGGGTAGCTTAGAAAATGCGCAAAAAGTGTGAATTTTGGTCCAATTTGAGTCCGGGAAGGATTGTTTCAATCCGATTTACACAAGGACTTCCAAAAGAACTTCCAAGAGGACTTAAAGACGTATAAAGAGACTTATATAAGGAGGAGAGTCACAAGGATTAGAGGATTTTTTAGAGACTAGAGAAAAGATTCCATTAGATTAGATTAGAGTAAATTAGATCAAAACACTAGTTCTAATTAGATTTGGAGATTGAAGCAACTTGAAGACCATTGAAGATCAAGAGCATGAGCTTGAGGGAAATGGAGATTTGTTGACAACAGATTTATTCTTTATTCTACTCTTATTTTTATCTTTTAATGTTATTTCAAGTGTGGATTCTTAGTTTTAACTAAATGAACTAATTCTTTGTTTGAGATTACAATGGATCTTATTGTGTAGTTTATTTTAATATGCTTCGCTATCAATTATTATGTTCTATTGTGAGGATTGTCTATTATGATTTGGACTTAATTATTTAATTGATTGGCCATCAATTATCGTGATAATCTATATGAACTCGAGAGATGAAGTATTGATTTAGATCTTATTATGATAGCATGTGTCATGAATTTTGTCAATAGCAGATTTTTGATTATTGTTAAGGTAGAGATATGCTTAACATCATATGTAATCGAATAGAGAACTTATTCTTCAACCTTCTTCAATTGTAATTCATATAGAGATATAGTGGGTTAGTTGATTAAGGTCTTTAACAGATTTCTATCTTAATTGTGGATTGACGTTAATATTGGTATTATGCATGGAGAGGTGGTTTTATCTGCTTTGGTGTTCTTGATTAACAATTCAGGATAGAGAATAATTGATGAGAAGTGTGTTAACTTAAATGAAGCAATAAGTGAAGTTGTGATCTTAAATCTCCGTTATCTTAATTTAACTAGTGGTAATTAGAATTAGTTTACTTATAAATTGAAATTCATTCGTTTAAATAAGATTGAGTTGGTTACGGGTTAGTACTTGGTGATTTTCTATTAAACAATTTCTCGTGGGAACGATACTCTACTTTCACTTTATTACTTGTTGACCACGTATATCTTGCGTGTTGTAAGGTAATAGATTTTACCCAACAAGTTTTTGCACCGCTTTCCTGGAATTAGTTTAATATCTCTTTGCCAATATTAATTTCAATCAAATTAGTCTTAATTTAAATATTTTTATTTTTATTTTAATTCTCTTCCTATATTTCTCTCTTTTCGTACCACCATGGATTACTTTCATGTGTCAATGGCCGTATACGAATATACTCAACCAAGGGAAACAGGATCATGGACTTAATACATCTTATATAGAGCCAATACAAATTGAGGCAACATCGAAGACGTTGGAGTTTGTTCGAGCCCAACGGAGTCGAAGGATGGCAATAATGACTCAGCCAAGGGGAGCGAGATCGACCGATTCGCAACACTTTCCGCAATGTCGCCTGACAGAGTGAAGAACTTTCGAGGAAGTTGGACGCTTTTGCAAATTCAATGGAGTCGAAGGATTGCGCTTATTTGTGACTATCAGGCCGGAAATCACCCGAGTAATCAATGCACCATCAATCTTGGGCCTGAGTGAAAGATGGTGGTAACTACCTCAATCAGTATGCATATGATAATTATGATCAAGTATGGGGGTATCACCCGGATTCTTCATTGAACTACAACTATCAAGACCAATACTCTATTCCAGATCCAACATACACGCCAGATTTCTCATATAAACCTCCATTAAAAGAAGAAAAGTCAAAGATGGAGGAATTGCTGTCCAAGTTCATAGCATCCAATGAGGAGAGGAGCATGAATCAAGAGATATCACGTCACAATCTGCAGAACCAGATAGATCAAATGCTCAAAGCCTTGAACAACTGTCCTAAAAAAAATTGGTGTTATGATGTGAATTTCAAGATTGATGAAGTGCCCGAGCCAAATCTACAACTGGATGAGCCACAAGATGTTGGAAAAGAGAAAAATGGGGATAATGACAACAAGGTTGGTGAAGAACTAACTATAAGTACTAACAAGGATGAGCCGATGTTATTAGTGCCCCAATTTCCTTCTCCACCAAAGTTCAAGAATCCGGTTAGATTTATAAAATCATGCCCACTTGGTAGCCATGTAAATCGCTGAATGCTCTTTATGACATAAGAGCTAGTGCAACAATGAAGCCGTGGTGGGAGAGAAAGAGAAGATAGATGATAAGAGCCCATCATTGTTTTGACACACTTCCATGCCCACATATGATCACAAACACAATGGAGATAACACCTAGTCATGTGCCCTTCTTCATGGAGATTATACCGAGTCAGAGCATGCTAGGTGACTTTGATGCTATGGCCATCACTTTTGGGAACCTCCCAAAGGATTATTTGTTACTGATGGATGGAGGATTCCTCAACTATCGAAGAGAAATTGGATAGCGTTGACCAAACAAAGTCAGACTGAAAGACTATAATTCAAGCGCTAACTGGGAGGCAACCCAGGATTTTTTTTTTTTTATTTATATGCTTTCCTAGTTTATTTAGTAGATAGGAATCCAAGTGTTATTCTAATCCATGTTGTCTCTCTCTTTATTGCAGGTATTGGAGATTCTATGGATAAGAAAATGATCGTCGCCGCCAGCGCCACCATCACCACAAGCTTAAATGATTACAGGGAAGTCCTCGTCCACTTCATGCTTTATTTTACAACGAGGACATTGTAATTGTTAAGTTTGGGGGAGTTAAATAATTTAGGGTTATTTATGTTTTCATTCATGTAGTGTAATTGCATAATAGTTTGCATAGTAGAGTAGTTGCATAATAGTTTTTATTTATAACTAAAAAAAAAACAGTTCATCTTGCATGATTCTAGCTGTTAGATAGTTTACAGTTTATTTTGGCCAATGATGAGATTGGAATTGGGTAGACAAGTATAATACTGACTATTAGAGCTTTGATGTGATTTCTTGTTATGAATTAAGTCTTTTTCTGTTTGAAACTGGTATAATAAGGATAGCACAGTAAATATAACTTGTTGATTGATTGAGTAAATTGATACATAATGGGATTCTAAAGCATAATGCTAGTTTGAATGAAAGAATGACAAGAATAAATAGTGATGGCTAAAGTTAGACAAGAACCTAAGTTTGGGGGAATATTTGGGGTATATAAGCTAAAAAAAAAGGATATCGAGTTGAATAAATTGAGTCCTGTGGTGGGTCGAGAAGAAGCGTGAAATGCACTCCTCATAAACACAGGCGTGAGATGGAGCGTAAAACGCACTCACTATCCCAAAAGAAAAAAAAAGAATAAATAAAACGGAAAATAAGAGCAAAAAGTCCCCGTAGATGAAAAATAAAGCATATGGTAATTGTTTGATTTTAGTTGGATCTAGCTTGTTTTTAAGTTTCTTGAGTTTACACTGTATGATGCCTTTGAAGAGACTTATTATGTGTTAAATTTGATTTTATATCAGTTAACATTGTTGTGGAACACACACACTATATTAGTGATAACAGTCTAAGATTTGACGATTGATTGAGAAATTACTAATGAGTTTTGATATGATGTATTATCTTGTTTACTTGACTTTTCTAAGGCCGAGTGAATAGATTGATTCTATCAATATTGCTGGATTCGTAGGCATATAGATTAGTTGTATTTCATTGCATTGCATTGCATTATGTTGTGTTCCTTGGGGACAAGCAACGGTTTAAGTTTGGGGGTATTTGATAAGTAGGTTTTATACCTACTTATCCGGTATCTTTTACTTGAATTAGTTACTTATATTCATCTGTCTTAGTTACTTTTCATGCATTTTGTGTTCATTTTGTAGGTTATACGTTTGGAAGTGGTGTGAGCGACTATTGGTAAGGATAAACATGGAAAACGCAAAGAAAAGCAATCCGGACATCGTTTGGACTTTTATGTTTATTTCATGTTCTTGGTTTGGAACTTGGATTAAATTTTAGAGCTTCTTCTTAGCTTTCCAGAACATCTTGAATCATTCCGATCGAAGTTCGGATGCAAGAGTTATGACATTTGTACCAACGGACGTCGAACGTCACTGTTTTGGATGACCATTTGCATAGTAGTCACTTCCAGCCCAATTTTGACCTTCATCCGTTTGTTATTTCTCAATTCTCAAAGAATTAAAGATGTGGATCTCGTCGATATCTTCGATTTGATAGGTGTTAGGCCTCGTAACTCTTCCCGGATCAAAAGTTATGGCCGTTTTCCCAAGGGACGTCAAATTAGAAAATTTTCAATCATAAAACCGCCGCCGGGGTGGGCGTACCAGCCAAAAGTCAGAACCCTAGCCAGCCGGGCCGGGCCCAAATCAAGCATAAACCCCCGCCGGGGCGGGGGTAGCCCAGAAAATGCACAAAAAGTGCGAATTTTGGTCCAATTTGAGTCGGGGAAGGATTGTTTCGATCCGATTTACACAAGGACTTCCAATAGAACATCCAAGAAGACTTAAAGACATATGAAGAGACTTATATAAGGAGGAGAATCACAAGGATTAGAGGATTTTTTAGAGACTAGAGAAAAGATTCCATTAGATTAGATTAGAGTAAATTAGATCAAAACACTAGTTCTAATTAGATTTGGAGATTGAAGCAACTTGAAGACCATTGAAGATCAAGAGCATGAGCTTGCGGGAGATGGAGATTTGCTGACAACAGATGTATTCTTTACTCTACCCTTATTTTTATCTTTTAATGTTATTTCAAGTGTGGATTCTTAGTTTTAACTCAATGAACTAATTCTTTGTTTGAGATTACAATGGATCTTATTGTGTAGTTTATTTTAATATGCTTCGCTATCAATTATTATGTTCTATCAGAGGATTGTCTATTGTGATTTGGACTTAATTGTTTAATTGATTGGCCATCAATTACCGTGATAATCTATATGAACTCGAGAGATGAAGTATTGATTTAGATCTTATTATGATAAAGCATGTGTCGCTTAATTTTGTCAATAGCAGATTTTTTGATCATCATAAGGTAGAGATATGCTTAACATCATATGTAATCGGATAGAGAACTTATTCTTCAACCTTCTTCAATTGTAATTCACATAGAGATATAGTGGGTTAGTTGATTAAGGTCTTTAACAGATTTCTATCTTAATTGTGGATTGACGTTAATATTGGTATTATGCATCGAGAGGTGGTTTTATCTGCTTTAGTGTTCTTGATTAACAATTCAGGATAGAGAATAATTGATGAGAAGTGTGTTAACTTAAATGAAGCAATAAGTGAAGTTGTGATCTTAAATCTGCGTTATCTTAATTTAACTAGTGGTAATTAGAATTAGTTTACTTATAAATTGAAATTCATTCGTTTAAATAAGATTGAGTTGGTTACGGGTTAGTACTTGGTGATTTTCTATTAAACAATTCCTCGTGGGAACGATACTCTACTTTCACGTTATTACTTGTTGACCACGTATACTTGCGTGTTGTGCGTAATTAGATTTTACCCAACAGTAATGTATGATAAATGCAAATATATTTATTACCTATAAACAATTTTAGAATTATTAATCACTACAAATTATATTCCTATAGTAATTAATTTTTGTAAGCAGAAATGTTTTTATTAATTATTTTCCATGAAAACATGATTTTATATTTTTTAAATAATATATGAACTGATTATTAGAAGTATAATAATAAATGTTTTATTATATGAATTTGTTCGAATATTTAAGTTAATTATTTTAGTTTAATTATTGATGTTGTATATGAAAGATAAATCGATATGGAATCCAAACCTTAAATTTGGGTATCGATCAATGGATGAGAATAATAATATAATATTAATTATGTTTTAAATTTTCAAAGTTACTATAAATATGTCTTCAGAAATGCGTAGATCGATAATCTGGGCCAAATATGGTAAATTATGGCATGAACCCTCATATCGTGTTATTAAACCCAATTGTTAAACTTCGGTTATGAGTTCGGGCATTGTAGTACTTGTGTTATATGAATTTTCTCATGTATTTTATAATTTACGTAATTAGAGAACCCTAATTTGCTAAAATTAGAAACCCTAATTACTGTTTTAGTAAATTATAATGATAATTAAGAAACCCTAATTGTTAATTTAGGAACCCTAATGATGTTAAGGAACCCTAATTATTAAACCCTAATTTTCTAGTAAAACCCCCAATTTCTATTAAAAACCCTAATTTAATTAGTGTGTTTAAAATTAAAATTTTATTATACTTTAATTTTTAATTGTCCAAACCCTAGTAATTAATTGGGAAACTTTAAGATGTAAAATCTAGTGAATAAATCCTAGATTAAAGCACCTTGGACAAGAATGCCCTTAAATTAAAATAAAATTACCAAAATACCCTTTTGTCCCATATGTTGAATTATTGCTAGCCAAATCTTTGCATGATCTGGCCAGCCACCCTACCCTATCAACCTAGCAGCTACATGATCAGTACATCATCCATTACAAATTCATTGTATCAATTCATTGCATAATTTAAGAGAGAGAAAGTGCTCATTTTTGGCCTAAATTGTTCACAAATACATAGCCATATTCTCTCAAGACCAAACCCACGAAATTGTAGTGTTAGCTCAGTCACAAAGAAAGCCCCACGAAATCCACAAACAGATCAGAAGCTAAGAATCAAAATTTTTTAAAGAGAGGTACAAAACCCTAATTTACAATCTGATCTCGAAGGCCATGTTAGATGTTATGATTTAATGTTAAAACATGTTGTTTATAGTGTATATAGTTGATCTGGGTTGGTATTTGTGAGATCTATAACATCAAAGTGCTCAAAATTGAGTTTTTGAAAAATTTGGAAAAAGTTGGTTTTGTGGTCTGACAACGAATGTCAGTGGCCACAGATCTTCTCTCGATTATGTTTTTAGTTGTTTTTAAGTTGTTATTTATAGCTTGTAACGTGGTCTTTAATCTACAAAAGAAATTAGGGTCATTTGATATCTAGATTGGTAGTTATTAACGGTCAAAATTCGTTGACCGGAATTGACCGGGCCTTTTCTGGGCAGCCCAGAAAGCCAAGAACAGTATCTGACAAGTTTGTTCATGGCATTGATCTGTCAGTCCTGATGTGTTTTTAGTTATTTGTTCTATTAACCTTGTATCCTGTTATGTGTTCTATGTTTCCATGGCTTTAGATCGTGTAAATAAACAACAGGTAGATCATAGCAAGTGGTCAAAGTAGGCCACTCGCACAGACTTAGCATTTCTAGGAAATTTCCAGAAACAATAAATGTGTTAGTTTTTAAGTTTTCTGTTTTTGTGAATAGACTAAATAGAATTAGCTGGAGAGATAACTAAAGGACTAAACAATAACACAGGATAGATTTCAGTTTCTGATTCTCTATATTTAGCATATATTTATAAATTATGGCACATAATATAGCTCCAGTAAATAGAATATGTAGCATATATATAAATTATAGAATTTTTTATATGGAAAAGGACAAAATTGACTAGTGCTAATGAATTACAATGATTAATATAAGAAGTTTAATGGAACAAATATTCAACTGAAGTTTAATGGCCACATTAGTTATTCAACTGAAGTTTCCTTCAGTAGATGAAACATATATCAGACTACATATTGAAAATAGTGGCACATTAGCAGAACTAAAAAATGACATCATGTTCTCAATTCCTATCTTGTAATACTGTGTTCTAAATCATAACATTAAGCAGGACTGCAGGAACATATAAAATAGGATTGTATTAACAATGAAAAGAAGGGAAGAAACAAAGAAAGAAAGAAGAAAAAAAATGATAATATGAACTTACCATTGCTGCATCAAACACGTAACGAGCTGAGACAAGTCGCTTGAAACATGTCAGGCTGGCAGAATCATAGAGTAACTAGCTGCGACAAGTAGCTTCAAATAGGCCATAATATATCCAATTTCACTCTACATCACTAAGCTTAACAATTGGTTGGTGAGTAGATAGTTATGCTAAAGATGCAATTGAAAGAAAGTCCTACTACTTCATCATTTCACCCACTTTGATTGATGAGGAGATAGCTATTCATTCTAATGACAGTGAGATTAGTTTTGAATATATCAGTAAAAGAGCAATTATGTTACCTACATCTTTACATCTTTTTCAATTTTAATATTACTCTGATTTGTCTTCGACCACTAGCTTTACCAAAGTCCTATGTCTTAGGAGATTGAGTAGCACTGACACTAGAGCAGTTGCTTACCTTGAAAGTTGGCTTGTGATGTTTCACCAGGGGGACCAGTGACTGCACAACATCTGCCATTAGTGGCCTATAATCTGCCTCTGGTTGTACCCACATTGCAGCAATGGAGATAACCTGGATAACCTCCTTCATAGAGTACTGACCCTCCAGTGCTGGATCCATAAATGGTACAATCTTCTCTCTGTCAGTTAGCCGGGGCAAAGCCTATTAAAAACCAATAGCAAGAGACGAGAAGATATGTCACAATTCAAGAGGAAAAGGAACAGGAAAGGAAATTCATGGGAGAAAGAAAGAGAGTATGACAATACGGATGATGAAATTTGCAAAACCAGGAGCTCTCTTCATATCACAAGGGAAACTAAATGAATAACCTACCCACGATACAAGAACACCTTCCCCAGGAGCACTCTTCATATCAACTGGAACTCTACCAGTGAACAACTCAAGAAGGACAACCCAATAGCTATAAACATTTGATTTTGTTGTCAAATGGCCAGTTAATGCATACCTGCATAACACCAACCAAAATTCATTGTCAAATTATAACTTTAAGAAAAAATAAATAAACTAAGAAAAAATATCCAACAAATAGTAAAAAGTATGTCCTTACTCCGGGGCAAAATATCCTTGGGTGCCCAACACTCGAGTGGACATATGTCCACCAACTTTTTCTGATCCAAGCTTGGCCAATCCAAAATCATACACTCTGGCATGTAAATTTTTGTCCAAAAGGATGTTGCTGCTCTTAAAATCCCTGTGAATAATTGAGGGACTGATATGCCCATGAAGATATTCCAAACCTTTTGCTGTTTCCAAAGCTATTCTCAATCGGGTCTCCCAGTTCAACGAAGAAACAGCCTTAGAACCTGTAGATTTAAGAGAAATTTATTAACAAAATATATATTATCGCTACTACAGTGGTTAGCCTCCCACTTGGCAGGATAGTTATAACTCCACTCAAAGTCAGCTCGTCAATCCCATATCAAAAACACAACAAATGAAAACCTATGCTTGTGCATCCATTTAGCACTCGCTTCACTCTATTGTTACCCATAAACCATAACTCAGGTCAGCTCGAACCCTATCTAAGGACGGGAAAGGTAAAACAAGTGCTAAAGATTAGTGAAATTGGGAACTGCGTCACCATTAACTTACTTACAATTGCATCCAGAAAAGCAGAGGGACGACGACAGTGGAAGAGAGGGACGGCGACGGGGAAGAGAGGCCACGACGCCGGCGATATCCTTGCTGGCGACGACGAGGAAGAAAGCAACAAAATCGAGATTTCAGATCTGGTCTGGAGACTGGGAGCGGGCTAGGACAAAATATTGATATGAGTGATACTTTTTACTCCTTCTGTCCCAGGATAAAAGTCCTGGTGGACTTTTCACATATATTAAGAAGAGGAATAAAATGACAAAATTACCGATAATAATGTCATTAAATATGGAGAGAGAATTAGAATAAGAAAAGTATGAGATATTTAATGCTACGGGCATAATAGGAAAAAAATATGTAAAAGTTTGGTTCTTAAAAGAAAGTGGACATTTAACATGGGACAACCAAAAATAGTAATAAGGACTTTTATCCTGGGACGGAGGGAGTATTTAAGTTTTCACTTCAGCGATATTTTTTAAAGCTCCGTGTTTTTTTGGATAGACAATGTTTTTAAAAACAAAACGTTATATAGTTAAAACCAAAAAAAATGCCCTTTTAAATAGATAACGTTTTTGCATATATATCTACAACATTTTTTTAAAAACGTTATGGAAAAAATACCACAACGTTTTTATAAAAAACGTTGTGGTTTAAGTGTTGTCTATTTAGTACTTTGTACTGGTGAGATTATCTCTTTAGAGAGAACAATATATGATTCAAGTAGAAATTATATATTGTATTTTAATTATATTCAAAGTAGGGTATATGAAAAGGTGCATTGTTGTTTGCAAAAACTATTTTCTGCCACATTGGTAAAGAGTAAAACTATTTAATGTTTTATAAGCATAAAAGGAATAGTTTAATTTACTTGTGGTTCTAAAGAGAATCTGGTCACAATGACTTGGTGTAAAGCATCACCCGTCCGAGACCCGGGTGCGAGTTCGCGTCGTAAAGTCGAATTGGTGCTTTAGGCGCACTTTGCATTTATGCATCGTCGTTAAGAGTCTCGCCCGAGCCATGAACCTATCTTTTTAGATAAAGCTTGAACCATATTAAACTGCAAGCAAAGTTAGTTCATCAGTTATCGTAATTAATATGCACATGAACTATTTTTGTATTGATTGACATTTTAATTACATAATTATTTTTGTAACTGATACTTTAATTATCAGTAGATCGAATTCAATTTTGATTGGTAAGAAAGCCAACCATTTTTCTCTCTACGTCTTCTTATATATACTCACTTATATATTTAAAAGTAGCAGATACAAAGTTTTTCATTGGTGAGTTGCTATCATTGTTAATATATATAGGCTTGACATATATCCTGAAGGTATATTGTTAGCAGTCTTTAGCAAACCTTTGTGATAAGGGACAATAAACACCTTAAAGACATGAACTACCCATGTCAACCCATTTTGTTCCAAATTTTTTGAGTGTGTAAACTTTTTCAATCTTAAGGTGTTTATTGGATATGGATACAGAATCATTCAAAATCATGAACCATGATTTTTTTTCAAGCTCAATCGCTTTAACAGAAACAATTTCAATCGTTGGCAAGACAAACTGAAATTTCTATTGACAGTTTTAAAGATTGCGTATATACCAGACCCTAATCTTTGTTATGAAAATTGAATGGACATGCTATATATATATATATATATATATATATAAACACATCTTTTGTGAACCAAATTTGAAATGCAGAAAATTAATATGTCAATGCTAGTACTTGGTACTATGTCCTTAAGACAATTAAGCCTTTCTTACGGTACTCAGAGTTGATAGCACTTGTCTCCCAAGATACAATGACAATGTATGTTATAGCAGCACTATAAATAACATACACAACGAACAAAAGAAAATGCTTTGGACTTCTCTCTCAAATAAACAATGAGTAATGAAGAGTAGAAGACTAGAAGTGCTTGATATTATGCTGGATTAAATGAAAAGGCAATCCTTCGTCATGTAGTTATAGGGTGAACTTAATAACCCTTCATATTGGTTATGTCTCTTTAAAAAGGTATGGAATGACATCCATTGGCAAAAATAACGTAGTTTTGGGTTTTTGCAAAATGGGCGCGCCCATTCAGACCAAAAACGACGTAGTTTTGGGCCTATTAGAATGGGCACTTCTTGTTCAGGCAGATAGCGTTTCCCAAAATGACACAATTTTGATAATAAATAACGTTTCTCAAAACGACACAATTTTGATAATATAACTAAATAAACCAAAATTTATTTAAATAAATTTTATCCAAAAAATATATACAATGACCCAGACCCACGGCCCATGAGTCACGAGCCCGACATGCCGGTTGGTGGCGGCGTGTGCGTGTGGGTTCACAAACCAAGTATTTGCTAGGTCATCTCCCCTCCACAAAAGTAAGGTGTCCCTTGGGGCCCAAACCCAAGAGAAATTTTATTATATATAAACTCATTAAAATTTTAGTTCTTAACAGATGTGGGACTTAGCTTCCTACAACTATTTATTATCATTTCCATGGGTGATTTTTGGGTGTTAATTTCTCATTCATTACTCCATGGATTTAAGCTTTCAAATACTTAATTTTACTTAACTCATGGAGTAGAACACATTGATATTTGGATTCATTTCAAATTTGCTCAAATTCTAACAATCCCCCACATGAATGAAATTGACTGTCAGCCTTATGAAAATGTTATGCAGACTCTGAGAGAGAGACAAGATTGGAAATCATCTGTATAGAGAGAGGTGACTTTTGGCTTTGAACCGTCCTTTGTAAGAGACTATCCGGTTTACTAATTGTCAAATGAAAGTGATTTCTTAAACTGTCTAGCTGTTTGTTACACCGAGACAATAAAAATTCACATAGAATCTTTCTAGACATTATTTGGTTTTCATAATTTTATTCATTTTGGCCCCAAATAATCCCGGATTTATGAGTGCTTTAGAGAAGTATAGCCTTATCCTTCTCATAGAATTGACCCAGTTTACACTCACATAAGTGATTATTAATAAGTGTATCCTGTCATACTCCATTTGTTTATCAAAATTTTAAGAATAATTAAAATCATAACTTATCCTAAAATTGTTGTAGGTATCACTATCTCGTATCATAGGAATGAGTAGAAGAAATTAATTTCTTCATAGTCATTTGGTTGAATCGTTCATAGTTTAGTTGTTCCTTTGAACCTAGATCTTGGGATCTCCAGTCAATTAGGTTTTGTTTCCATCAAGACGATCCTTATTTATAGGCTTTAAACACATTCCCCTCGATGTTATTTTCACTTGCTCTCTAGTCAAACCTTTAATTAATGGATTCACTATATTCTCTTTCAACTTTATGTACTCAATCGACATAATTCCAATATAGAGCAGTTATTTTGTGGTATTGTATCTACGACGAATATGTGTAGACTTACCATTATATATACATGTGACTCTATGCCCCTCCAATAGCTGATTAACTACCACAATGGATACAAAAATAGACTTTAAAATTTTTCATACAAACCATCACCATGATCATACATTATGCATAATTATCAATCAATAGAAAGGAGAAGGAGATCAGATTCATACCCTTGCAGAAATTAGCTTACCCAGGTACGAGTTCACCTCAAATTCCTTTTCACGTTCAACTTGAATCCACCGAGTTTGATTCTTTCTTTTGATCAATGTTAGCCACCCAAGTGTTTGGCCTCTAGAGGTGATCCACCAAGGAATAACAAATATTCAAGAAGATGGGTGTTTGGCAAAACCCTAATTCTATCTCTATAGAATATTTTGTACTCTCCCAACTCTTGAAATTGTCATTTTGTGTGTGTAACCCTTACCTATAATAAGACTCCTCTTATTTATAGATGTAAGGAACCCTCCTATTTCTACCCAAGAAGTTTTTAACTCCAAACATCACAATTACTATGAAATAACTTACCTGTCACACTCCTAACTTAACCCTATTACATAAAGAAGTCATAGCTCCCAACAAAACTCAATATCATGCAAAAATAACCAGCTCAACATCCGTCCCGTCCGATCGACGCGCCACCACAATGTCCTCCTTCAAGAATGCAACACCCCTCGCGCCATGTCGTTAGTAGTACTACTTCCATGTCATCTGCGCCATACCGCTACATCTTCTATATAGTCACTACCCCGCTACCGGTGATGCAGAATGTCCAAAATTACTTGAGATTCTTTCCAATGCCAACACTTTGATGTATTCACCTTATTATCTTGTAACAAGAGCAAAAACTAATTAAAAGCGACATGAAATACTCAAAAACTAGCAACATACCAAGCTAAATAAGATTAAATTGTAGGTTAAAAACCTACTCATCAAATTCCCCCAAACTTGAAACATTTCTTGTCCTCAAGCAAAATGATATGCCATGCAAATATAACTCCTATATACCTACGAATCCAACAGTAAGATAGAACATAGTCTAATCATACAACCTCAGAGAAATCAAGCAAACACAATAGTATATCATATCTAGACCAATCAATAACTTCCCAATCAATATCAAATCTTAAACTGTTCTTACTAATATAGTGCGTGTGTGCTCAACAACCATACTAACTGATATAATGTTAAATACATCACATAATAGGCTTCTTAAAATGCATCATACAGTGCAAACTCACAAAATCTAAGAACAAGCTAGATCCAACTAAAGACAAACATTCACCAAGTTCAAGTGTCCAAACAGGATATTTATGCTTTATTTTTCATTACGGGGGCTTTTTGCTCTTTTCCCATTTTATTCATCATTTTTTTATAATAAACTTTTCTCATAGCTGTGCAATGTCTTATTATTCCCTTAGGCTTTTCAATGCTACCTTAACGAGCTTTCGACCAACTACTCCCAAACCATTACGACCATAGGGCGCTAGGTGTAAAGACAATCCCATCGGGCTTACTTACTCAAGTAACAAAGGCCACAAAACTAGACTAGCCACGGTGTTTATTCATATATATATTTTTCTCTTTTTTTAAACTTATAGCTTATATACCCCAAATTTTTCTCCCAAACTTAGGTTCTTGCCTAACTTTAGCCATCACTGCCTATTCTCATCATTCTTTCACTTAAACTAGTATTGTCTTTAAGAATTCCATTATGTGTCAATTTAAACTTAATCAGTCAACACGGTTGTTTATTATGTGCTAACCTGATTATACTAGTTTCAAACAGAAAAAGATTCAATTCATAAAAGAAAAGCACATCAAAGTCTTAATAATCAATACTACACTTGTCTACATAATTCCAATCTCATCATTGGCCAAAATAGAATTTTACTATCTAATAGCTGGATTCATGCAAGATGAACTAAATGCAAATGCAAAACATGCAAGATGACTTTTTTATATATTTTTTTAATTGTTATGCATGAATGAATTAATCTAAATGCCATTATAAACAAAATAATTATAATAATTTATCAAAAACTAACTAATAATGAATATGAAATCGCCACATAATTATTAATCAAACAAAAGCAAAAACCCCCAAACTTAATTCAAGTAATGTCCCCATTACGACAATATAAAGCAAATAAAAGCATGAGGACTTCCCTGAAAGACGAGTCACTGCTCGTCGTCATCTGAAGGAGGATATGCTAGGAGAACAGGAGGAACAAGCATGGACACCGAACCTGCACTTGGATTGTAGCAAGAAAATGCTTAAGCAAGAGTATTGAAAGCGTTGGCGTTGTACTGAAGCATCAAATCCTGATGTTGAGCCAGCCATAAGAATCTATTCCGTGAACCTCGAGGGTTGTCGAATCATGATATAACCTTCTCCTCTTGGATGCGATCTCGCCCCCTCCCAAGCCTTGTACTTCTCAATGGTGGCATTATCGATTATAACAATTGGTTGTTGTATCGGTTCGGAGGAATGCAATTGCACTCCATCTTTACGGCACAAATCGGTTATGAGAAATCCATGAAGAAGGCCCCCCATAGTACTTCCCCGTAGCAGCGTATCGATCGACTCTTGAATGCATTCACCCACATCCACATTGTAGAACGCAACTGAATTATTCACCCGATAATGGTGATGTATAATCCCATATAAAAGTCGTGCCCTTTCCTTAGTAACATCATTCTGATGGCATGTAGGCATCAATCGGGCACAAATGAAGGCGTAACATGATTTTCCATAATGACTTAAAGCTGAGTGGGGAAAACTAATCTTTTCATTCATTCCAGCTCAGGTAACCCATTGTGTTCCTAGTTTGCACAATCTTGCAATCAGTTCATCCAAATTAGGCAAGCCATCTTCATAGCGTCCATCTGTCGGTGTTTCCAGCCCAAAGTACTCATTGATGGCATTGGCATGGAACGACACCAGTTTACCTCGTACCATGACTGTGTGATCAACATGCTCCATTACGTTCGCATAAAACTCTTTTACAATGTTGATTACCGCGGGTAATGGCTGCTCCACTAGTTGAAACCAGTTGCGCTCCACAATCATTAATGCCATATCTCTGTCAAGATTGGCATCCGGCTTCAATCCCCGTTCTAATACCAAAGTCTTCTTATCAATGGTCAATTTGAACCTCGCCTCGGCCCCCTCACTGACAAATTTTGTGTTATCAAATTGAGCTCGAGCAGTAGAAGTGGATGGACATGGTCTCTTATACGAAGACATGGTGTTTTTAGTGTAAGAGAGGGTGAAAACTTGGTCCAAGAAATTCGTCGAATAGTTGGCGGGCGTGAAGGCTAACACCCCCAAACTTGACTTCTTTACACAAATCTAGGCCAAAATATGAAATACTCCAATATACTCATTGGGCAACAGTATCCCAAGGATTTCTAACCAATTTTGTGAACAAGAAAGGATTTCCAACAATTTTGAATTACCTTAAAAAAGCAATTATGTCTCCACCTTAGAGTGATGCCCCAATTTATAAGAAGTTGTGAGGAAGAGGAATTTGACTTGGAATGTGCATGTGGTGATTATCTCTTAGAATGGTTGTGGCTAATTGAGGGAAGTAGAGTTGATATAGAAGAGGGATACGGGTTGAACGTGTATGGAGAGGAGTTATGGTGATTGTGGGTTAGCGGGATGAAGAGATGGGAAGAAGTAGAAGAGGTGGTGTAGTTTAATTAGACGTTATGGAAGTTATGGGGGAATGCAAGAGTTTGAGTTGGGCATGAAGTCGGGAAGGAGTGGTGCTGTGTGGAGTTATGTTGGAAAAGGAGACATCAAACACATTTTGTAAAACTGGACTTTCCGAACGGTGCGCCTCGCGTCGTTGATAACCCTTGGATGGCGCGACCCGCGCTTGTGATGTAGTGTCTATGCCCAGGATGGCATGCCCCGCGCTAGGTAGGCAGAAAGTTGGTGCTTTCTGGAGCACCCCACGCCTTGTGGTTGTGTAACATAATGCGCCCCACACTGGTATAGCATAAAGTTACTATTGAGGCAACGCTCCCCGCGCCGGGTGAATGCTTAAGGTGGCGCGGCCCGTGCCATTGGGGCAGTGTCTAAGTGATGTCCTTTTTCCATGGTTCCCTGTAATCATACCACAATGAAGTCATTACTATTTGAAAAATAACTATCTAAACTATACTATGAACTAAAATTTACTGAATAAATGAAATATTAAAGGTTTAAAGCTTGGGTTGCCTCCCAAGTAGCGCTAGTTTTAACGTCGTCAACCCGATGGTGCCTCTTGTTTCACGGTGCATCGGCAAGTGTAATTGCAATGGCTTCGTTGTCGATGTCACCACCCCAGTAATGCTTTAACCTTTTCCCGTTGAATTTGAAGGTTTCAAGCGGATTTCTGCTGTATAGCTGAACGGTGCCATGTGGGAAAACCTTCTTGATCGTGAATGGCCCCGACCATAGGGATTGAAGCTTTTCGGGAAACAATCTCAGTCATGAGTTGAACAATAATACCGATTGTCCCAGTTCAAACTTTCTCTGCAAAATTTTTTGGTCATGCCACTTCTTGACTTTTTCTTTATACAGCTTCGAGTTCTCATATGATTGCAGTCTAAATTCATTGAGTTAGTTCAATTGGAGTAACCTCTTCTCTCCTGCAGCTGTTTGATCAAAGTTGAGTTTCTGAATTACCAAGTATGCCTTATGTTGTAATTCCACTAAGAGGTGACATGTTTTCCCGTAGACCAACTGATACGAAGACATCCCAATTGGCATCTTGTATGTTGTCCTATAAGCCCATAGTGCGTCATCTAACTTTAGAGACTAATCTTTTCTGCTCATATTTACTACCTTCTCTAAAATTTTCTTCACCTCTCTATTGGAAACCTCAGCTTGACCACTCGTCTGGGGGTGATATGTTGTTGTAACCCTATGATTGACCCCGTACTTTGCCAAGAGAGTTGTAAATGACTTATTACAGAAGTGACTTCCCTCGTCACTTATGATTGCTCTTGGTGTGCCAAATCTTGTGAAGATGTTCTTTTGTAGAAACTTAAGAACCACATTGGCATCGTTTGTAGGGAGTGCTACAGCTTCCACCCATTTTGATACATAGTCCACAGCAAGCAAAATGTACAAGTTGTTGAATGAGGGAGGAAAAGGTCCCATGAAGTCCATTCCCCACAAATCAAAAACCTTGACTTCCATGATCGTGTTGAGCGACATTTCATTCCTTTTTGAGATGTTGCTGACCCTTTGGCATCTGTCAGAATTTTTCACGAACTAGCGGGCATCCTTGAACATAGTAGGCTAGTAGAACCCTGTTTGAAGTACCTTGGATGTGACACCCCCAAAATAGGTCCAATCCATCCAACCTATTTCGAGTCACCAAATACATGGTACAGAAAATAACTACAACTTTATTACTACAATTGTCGTGCAAAATACGATGACTCCTATACTGTGAGTTTCAAAACAAATATTGTTATGTATATAATACAAAAATATTCATATTTAAATTATTACAATGCCATATAAAGTACAACAGCAAATATATCAAGTCCCCGAAGGGACACGAGAAGATTTATGTTCTCCTTATTCTAATGGAGGGCACATTTGACGCTTCCAAATTTTGATTCGCCTCACCCTATTATAGTTCACCAAAATTAAATATCAAATGATGTATAAAACATGTCACACACATTTTAAGTTCCCAGTACAATTATTATGCCACACCGTTTCATAATTTGATTAGGCTTGTGACTAATTACTTTAATTACTTGAAAGGGGTGGTGAAGTAAAAGGGTGAGCACAAATAGCCCAGTATAGAATATCATGAATTAAGATAATTAAATTATCAAAAGAATTCAGATATTTAAAACATATGGTAGAAGATAAAAGTTTTCAACCATAAAAGCAGCGGAATCAACAATCCATTAGAAGAGTCAAGTAGAACATAATGTCTACTATCTCCTCTAGATTAAAAGTCCATCGTTAATATTTCATTCCTGTAATACTCATAAACAGTTCTTTGTTATACCCAAGACAAAGAGAACTCTCATCACCTGTCTTCACATGAACCACCACAGATTATAATTAAATCAAAATTCATATTTATAATCAAGTAAATCAACAATCCAACTTTGCACTACACGCCAAAGATATACAACTCAGAAAAACTAATAACCAATGGTCCATCTTTGCACTACGTGCCAAAGATATACAACTCAGAAACCAATAATGCCGAGACTCACTTTAATAGTATCACGACCACGAATTATCCATGCACTACGGGCCAAGGATATTCGTGTTTTCAATCTACGATCATGATTATACCGAATAATCCTCATCATAATCATACCAAGTCCATCTATGAACTACGGGCCAAAGATGACTTTTACCATATCATTTGTAACATTACGATCATGATTATCTTAGAATAATCCTCAATCATAATCATACCAAGTCCATCTACGCACTACGGGCCAAAGATGACTTTTACCACATCATTTGTAACATTATGGTCATGATTATACCGAATAATCCATGGTCATAATCATACCAAGTCCATCTATGCACTACTGGCTATAGATGACTTTCAACACAATATAAGCTTGAGAATGATGACAATGATATATATAATGAATAAACATAAATCATCAGAAAAATAAAATAACATAGGTATTAGTGATTTTCAACTTAATTATCCATAGTCCAAATTGATAACATAATAATAGATGAATCACAAACTATTAAGGATATTCTAATCCTTTCAGGACTTTTCCCCATTTAATGATAAACTGAATAAACGAATAATAATATCTTACCATAATATGGAGTATGAAAGAAAATGATATTCTTTTTACCATAAAAATGATACCCCCTTAACACAATAATGATATCCCTTACCTTAGCATGTGACTTGATTCTGCTTTCTGTGAAATTGATCAACTTAAACAATGCTTGCATTCCTTATCTACACTTGGAGTAACATTACACTCAATATAGATACTCATAATATTATACTCATAATACTGTAGTAAAAAAATTCTCTATCTTTAGTGTAGTGATGGTGTGTGTTTAGTTACTCAACCGAGCAACCTATTTATACTGAAAATTTAGTAAACAACTAGCACACATGCTTTGACAAAATAACCAAATGAGGTATATAATAATGGTAGTGGAATTTATGGTCCCACAGAGAAAACCAACTTGTACACGTTTTAACAAAATTTGTTCAATAATAGAGTTGTGGTCCATACTACTTTAGAAAAAAGTAGAGTGCTCAAGTAAGTCTTGCCAAGCTCACTTTTGTAAAAAGAAAATAATTAAACAAACGTCTGTATATCGTACTTAACTTTAATCATCACCTTTTATTCATCAATTAATTACACATTTTCAATCTTTCAATAATTATTCACAATTATTAACATAGATCCACAATACTTCCAACTGGTATAATTATATCATATCAAATAATATGAGTCACTGTGCAATAACTACTGTGACAATTATTGAATAAAAGACTGAGTTACTTCTTACGTAATTAAGAATCAATACCTTTAAATTTTAGTAAAAGTAAGGATCAACATCAAATCATATTTATCTCGAATAACATATAAATCAACTAATAATTCATTATTCATTTAAGTTGTCTTTATTTATCGCATAATATCATTATATTTAATAATGTTCATGTTTTACAACTTAGAACAACATCCTTTATCGTCGAAAACATTACACGTTGCATACGTGCATGCCCGACGTATTCCGATTGCCTCTAAATGCACATTAGTCCCTAAAATAGCCATTTTAGGCTTTGATAACGATCTCAAATTTCAAAATATATAGAATGAAAGTTTTAGGTCTACTCGTTATCTTTCCGAATCATCCCGAATCACCTTAATCGTAGTTCGTATGAAAACGTTATGCCCAATTTACTAAAGGACGTCTGAACTGATTTTGGCTTAACACTTGACCAGCGCCTAGGCGCCCAAATTTGGCCTTGGGAAAGCGCCTAGGTGCCCAAGAACAGATTCTAAACGCTGGGCCAAGTGCCTAGGCGCTCGAACTTTGACACTTAACTACATTTTTTCAGATTTTGTAACTTTTGACACACATACTTCAAATCTTCTTAATTTCCTCATTCGTTATCAGAATTAGTCCGTTTTTGAGGCTATGGAAAGCATGTAACATGCTCTACAAAACCCCCATGATTTCATAATTTTTCAGATTTATTAATTATTCCAAAATTTGGCTCCAAAGTCCCCCAAGACTAAGTTTTTCATCGCTTAACATGTTTTACAAAAACTTTCATCACAACTTCAATTTAAATCATTTTATGTTCTTTCAAATTAGAATATTTCCATAACTTATTAATCTATAGATCGTCCTCCTCAGATTTTACACATAAATCAACCATCAACATTTTTACAAGTTTGATTTAAGTCATCAACATAACTTTTGTTCCTCCTCAAACATATGCTCAACTTTTTAATCTTAAATTTTATTATGACATGGATTAAACATAAAATCTTTATCATATACTTCCTTATTACTTTGGATCCATCATGATCCCCTTTAACCCAACTTTCAACAAATCAAACTCTTAGAAAAATTAAAGATATAAAAAGTTTTGGTTTTACCTTTTGATTTCTTATTCATCCTTCATGCTTCCATGGTTTCATCTTCTTCTTTATTCCTTTCTTTCTCTTTCCTTTCTCTCTTCTCTCTTTCTTCTTCTGAACATGGCTACGGGAGGGAGCATGAGAGAATGAGAAAGTGTGCTGAAAATGAAAATGATGGTGTTTTTCTTTTTCTTCCTTTCTTATTCTTCTTCTTTCTCCTTTTATCTCTCTGTCTCTATCTTATCAATATTTTGGGCTGCGGAAGGAAGAGGTTGTGAGAAAAATGAGAAAGAAATCTCCTGATTTTTGCCTTAGCAGGCTCAATCAATTGCCTAACTCCCTTGTCCCACCAAAATGAAATTAAACAATCAAACAAAAGGTTGGTGAGGAATGTGTGGAAAGTTTAAAGTATTAGGAAAATAAGCCTCAAGATTATTCCACCACTATCAGCATTAACCGCCCCTCTCATAGACCACAATATTCTAGAAGGTTTAATACTCCTCTATTATTAGCTTATTTATCCGATTAATTGTTCATTTGACCATTTATCAATTTAACATTTTATAAAAATTATAAATTAAATTAGACTTTTATTTCATAAAATTCGAGGTCTTACAATCACCGCACCTTATGAAATTTCGCCCTCGAAATTTACGTACGTACCTGAAATTCTGAAGAAATAAGAATTTCAAATTCTAGCTCCCAGGCTACTTCCTCTGTCTCATAGTTCATCCATTGCTCAATTTATGTATTTCAGATATCATTCTAGAATACAGTTTCAAAACAAGGGTTAATTGTCATGCCACATATTATAACTATACTCTGATCGACCAATTAAATACAAAATAAACTTAGGTAGGTCATATTAGCGAAGGAATTCCCCGTCTCTCCCCTCCTAGTTCTTGTCTCACATCTCAGCCAGGGATCATATCCCTAAGCTTTGATACCAACTATGACGCCCCCAAAATAGGTCTAATCCATCCAACCTATTCTGAGTCGCCAAATACATGGTACAGAAAATAACTACAACTTTATTACTACAATTGTCGTGCAAAATACGACGACTCATATACTGCGAGTTTCAATACAAATATTGTTATATATATAATACGACAATATTCATATTTAAATTATTACAATGACAGATAAAGTACAACAACAAATATATCAAGTCCCCGAAAGGACACGAGAAGATTTATGTTCTCCTCATTCTAATGGAGTGCACCTTTGACGCTTCCAAATTCTGATTCGCCCTACCCTATTATAGTTCACCAAAATTAAATATCAAATGATGTATAAAACATGTCACACACATTTTAAGTTCCCAGTACAATTATTATGCCACACCGTTTCATAATTTGATTACGCTTGCGACTAATTTGTATCACCACTTTATACCCATGTTCTCTCTGCTAGTCCCAGCTACACTTTTATTACCTAAAAGGGGTGGTGAAGTAAAAGGGTGAGCATAAATAGCCCAGTATAGAATATCATGATTTAAGATAATTAAATTATCATAAGAATTCAGATATTTAAAACATATGGTAGAATATAAAAGTTTTTAATCATAATAGCAGCGGAATCAACAATCCATTAGAAGAGTCAAGTAGAACATAATGTCTACTATCTCCTCTACATTAAAAGTCCATCGTTAATATTTCATTCCTGTAATACTCATCAACAGTTCTTTGTTATACCCAAGACAAAGAGAACTCTCATCACCTGTCTTCACCTGAACCACCACAGATTATAATTAAATCAAAATTCATATTTATAATCAAGTAAATCAACAATCCAACTTTGCACTACATGCCAAAGATATACAACTGTAAAACCAATAACCAACAATCCATCTTTGCACTACAGGCCAAAGATATATAACTTTAAAACAAATAATGCTGAGACTCAACTTAATAGTATCACGACCACGAATTATCCATGCACTACGGGCCAAGGATATTCGTGTTTTCAATTACGGTCATGATTATACCGAATAATCCCTGGTCATAATCATACCAAGTCCATCTATTCACTACGGGCCAAAGATGACTTTTACCACATCATTTGTATTATTACGTTCATGATTATACCGAATAATCCCTGGTCATAATCATACCAAGTTTATCTATACACTACGGGCCAAAGATGACTTTTACCACATTATTTGTAACATTACGGTCATGATTATACCGAATAATCCCTTATCATAATCATACCAAATCCATTTATGCACTACTGGCCAAAGATGACTTTCAACACAATATAAGCATGAGAATGATGACAATGATATATATATAATGAATAAACATAAATCATCAGAAAAATAACATAACATAGATTTTAGTGTTTTTCAACTTAATTATCCAAAGTCCAAATTGATAACATAATAATAGATGAATCACAAACTATTAAGGATATTCTAATCCTTCCAGGACTTTTCACTATTTAATGATAAACTGAATAAACGAATAATAATATCTTACCATAATATGGAGTATGAAAGAAAATGATATTCTTTTTACCATTAAAATGATACCCCCTTAACACAATAATGATATCCCTTACCTTAGCATGTGACTTGATTCTGCTTTCTGTGAAATTGATCAACTTAAACAATGCTTGCATTCCTTATCTACACTTGGAGTAACATTACACTCAATAGAGATACTCATAATATTATACTTATCATATTGTAGTAAAAAAATTCTATATCTTTAGTGTAGTGATGATGTGTGTTTAGTTACTCAACCGAGCAACCTATTTATACTGAAAATTTAGTAAACAACTAGCACACATGCTTTGACAAAATACCCAATTGAGGTATATAATAATGGTAGTGGAATTTATGGTCCCACAGAGAAAACCAACTTGTACACGTTTTAACAAAATTTGTTCAATAATAGAGTTGTGGTCCATACTACTTTAGAAAAAGTAGAGTGTCGGCAAGTCTTGCCAAACTTACTTTTGTAAAAAGAAAATAATTAAACAAACGTCTGTATATTGTACTTAACTTTAATCATCACCTTTTATTCATCAATTAATTACACATTTTCAATCTTTCAATAATTATTCACAATTATTAACATAGATCCACAATACTTCCAACTGGTATAATTATATCATATCAAATAATATGAGTCACTGTGCAATAACTACTGTGACAATTATTGAATAAAAGACTGAGTTACTTCTTACGTAATTAAGAATCAATACCTTTAAATTTTAGTAAAAGTAAGGATCAACATCAAATCATATTTATCTCGAATAACATATAAAATAACTAATAATTCATTATTCATTTAAGTTGTCTTTATTTATCGCATAATATCATTATATTTAATAATGTTCATGTTTTACAACTTAGAACAACATCCTTAATCGTCGAAAACATTACACGTTGCATACGTGCATGCCCGACGTCCTCCGATTGCCTCTAAATGCACATCAGTCCCTAAAATTGCCATTTTTGTCCTTGATAACTATCTCAAATTTAATAATATATAGATTGAAAGTTTTAGGTCTACTCATTATCTTTTCGAATCATCCTGAATCACCTCAATCGTAGTTCGTATGAAAATGTTATGCCCAATTTACTAAAGGACGTGCGAACAGATTTTGGCTTAACACTTGACCAGCGCCTAGGCGCCCAAATTTGGCCTTGGGCAAGCGCCTAGGCGCCCACGAACAGATTCTAAGTGCCCAAGAACATATTCTAAGCGCCGAGCCTAGTGCCTAGGTGCTCAACCTTTGGCACTTAACTCCAATTTTCTAGATTTTGCAACTTTTGACACACATACTTCAAATCTTCATAACTTCTTCATCCGTTATCGGAATTAGTCCATTTTTGAGGCTATGGAAAGCTTGTAACATGCTCTACAAAACCCCCATGATTGTATAATTTTTCAGATTCATTAATTATTCCGAAATTTGGCTCCAAAGTCCCCCAAGACTAAGTTTTTCATCGCTTAACATGTTTTACAAAAACTTTCATCACAACTTCAATTTAAATCATTTTTTGTTCTTTCAAATTAGAATATTTCCATAACTTCTTAATCTATAGATCCTCCTCCTCAGAGTTTACACATAAATCAACCATCAACACTTTTACAAGTTTGATTTAAGTCCTCAACATAACATTTGTTCATCCTCAAACATATGCCTAACTTTTTGATCTTAAATTCTATTATGACATGAATTAAACATAAAGTCTTTATCATATACTTCCTTATTACTTTGGATCCAACATGATCCCCTATAACCCAACTTTCAACAAATCAAACTCTTAGAAAAATTAAAGATATAAAAAGTTTTGGTTTTACCTTTTGATTTCTTATTCATCCTTCATGCTTCCATGGTTTCATCTTCTTATTTCTTCCTTTCTTTCTCTTTCATTTCTCTCTTCTCTCTTTCTTCTTCTGAACATGGCTACGGGAGGGAGCATGAGAGAATGAGAAAGTGTGCTGAAAATGAAAATGATGGTGTTTTTCTTTTTCTTCCTTTCTTATTCTTCTTCTTTCTCCTTTTATCTCTCTGTCTCTATCTTATCAATATTTTGGGCTGCGGAAGGAAGAGGTTGTGAGAAAAATGAGAAAGACATCTCCTGATTTTTGCCTTATTAGGCTCAATCAATTGCCTAACTCCCTTGTCCCACCAAAATGAAATTAAACAATCAAACAAAAGGTTGGTGAGGAATGTGTGGAAAGTTTGAAGTATTAGGAAAATAAGCCTCAAGATTATTCCACCTCTATCAGCATTAACTGCCCCTCTCATAGACCACAATATTCTAGAAGGTTTAATATTCCTCTATTATTAGCTCATTTATCCGATTAATTATTCATTTGACCATTTATCAATTAAACATTTTATAAAAATCATAAATTAAATTAGACTTTTATTTCATAAAATTCGAGGTCTTACATTGGCCGTTGTCCGCTCACTCCCATAATGTCCCCCATACGTAGATGAATGGCATTCATGCAAGATATTCTTTACTTTGTTGTATGGTACATATCTACAAATCATTTTTTCTACACACTGTTTGAATAAATAGGGCTCGTCCCACATGTATCACTTGACGACATGTAGGAACTCCTTTTTCTATTGTCGTGTCAGATCATAGGGAAGGATTTTTCTCACCAAGTAATTAGCAAAATCCGCATACCATGGAAATTCTGAGTTGACTCCAAAAAGCTGTTCATCCGAAAACGACTCGTTGATTAAACACTTATGGCGCATCATTGTCCGGATTTTCTAATCTTGAAAGATGATTTACCACTTGATTTTATGTCCCCTTCCTATCCTTTATTTCCAAATCAAATTCTTGAAGGAGTAGAATCCATCTGATTAGTCTAGGCTTAGCATCCTTCTTTGAAATTAGATAACAAAGCGCCAAGTGATCCGTGTATACCACCACCTTTGTTCCTATTAAGTAAGCTCTAAATTTGTCAAAGGCGTATACTACTGCAAGTAATTATTTCTCAGTGGTTATATAGTTTAATTGGGCATCCGTGAGGGTTTTACTTGCTTAGTATATTGCGTAGAATATCTTCTCTCGGCGTTGACCCAAAACAACCCTTACTGCGTAGTCGCTAGCATCGCACATTCACTCGAAATGCATTGTTCAATCTGGTGCTACGATCACGGGAGTTGTAGTCAACTTCTTCTTCAATTGTTCAAATGTTGACTTACATTCCTCATCAAACTTGAAGACTGCATCTTTCTCTACAGTGGTTTTGCAATCTTAGAGAAATCTTTAATAAACCTTCGGTAGAATCCGGCATGTTGAAGAAAACTGCGGATTCCCTTAACTGTAGTTGGCGGTGGAAGATTATTAATTGTGTCCAGCTTTGCTCTATCAACCTCTAAGCCCTTCGTAGAGACTTTGTGCCCCAATATTATTCCTTCTTCAACCATAAAGTGGCACTTCTCCCTGTTAAGCACCAAATTCATTTTCACACATCGCTTCAAGACCATGACCAAGTTCTCTAGACATATATCAAAATTATCTCCATAGACTTAGAAGTCGTCATACATCTTTAAAACGTTGTCGATGCGTTACACAAACCAAAAGACATCCTCTTGAATGCAAAGGTGCCGTATGGGCACGTGAAAGTGGTCATCTCTTGATCTTCAGGAGCTATGACTATTTGGTTGTACCTTGAATATCCATCCAAATAAACAGTACATGCCCCGCCAACCGGTCCAACATCTGATCGATAAAGGGTAGAGGAAAGTGGTCCTTGCGGGTTGCCTTATTCAGCTTCCTGTAGTCCATGCAAACCCTCCAACCGGTCACTTTCCTCGTCGAAATCAATTCATTATCATCATTCTTCACTACGGCCATTCCACCCTTTTTCGAAACACATTGAACTAGACTGACCCATGCACTGTCTGAAATCAAGTAAATAATTCCCGCATCCAACCACTTCAGTATTTCTTTCTTTACCACTTCTTTCATGATTGGATTTAGTCGTCTCTATTGTTCCACTGTTGGCTTTGCGTCCTCTTCCATAAGAATCTTATGCATGTAAAAGGATGAACTTATCCGCTTTATGTGACAACCCGAGAATATTGAATTTTTTTTGAATTTTTATTAATTGATTTAAGGTTCAACATTAGAACCTAGACAGAAAATAAGTGTATGCGTTTGATATTTTTAAGAAGGAATTTTGAGGATTTCAAAATTCTGTAAAGGATTTAGGTGAATTATCCAGGATTAAGGAATAAGTGTTTATGTTCTGTGTATATGAGTGTATATGTGTAAAGTATGTGGTTAAGGGTCAAGGGTTGACCAGATAAACGATATATGTAACAAACCCAAAGTATATATTAAGAATGACAACGTTCGGTTAGAAAACCCTAGCAAATTATAGGAAACCCTAAAAATCGATTCTGGAAACCCTAATTTTAGTTCCGGGAATCCGAAACCCTAATTTAGAAAGTTAAAACCCTAATCTGGGAACTTAACGGAGAATTATATTTCTTAAGTGCTATTAATTATAATATTAATTAGGGTAAAGCTTAATTATTTAGCAAACCCTAATTTCAAATTTAGAAAACCCTAACTTCGGGATTTGAAACCCTAATTTATAATTAGGGAAAACCAAAGTGTTAATTTTATAATTTTGATGTTAATTAGGAAATATTAATCCTAATTTTCAAGTTATAAGTAATTAGAAAACCCTAATCTAATTAGGAAATCTAATTTCTAATTTGGGAAAATTATTTTCTATTAGAAACCCTAATTCGTGGGTTATAAACCCTAATCCATGATTTTGATCCTAATTGCAAAATTAGCAATTTTAATTAGGAAATACTAATCCTAATTAGCAAAAATTAAATTATGATTAAGAAATTTTAATATAATTAGAAAATTCTAATTATAATTTAGAAATGTTAATTTTCTATTTTTGAAAACCTAATTTGGAAATCCTAAAATCAAATTTTTCAAAAGCTAAGGGTTGAACCCTAAACCCTAAGGGTTTGATCAAATGACAATTCTAGAATTAAAATTGAAACAAAATGACATTTATGCCCTTATTGCATTATTGTACATAACTTGCAAATCTAGCAATAATTGAGTTGGTTAGCAAACCCTACCAACCCCATGTGACATAAAATCCAGCCAACCAGCTGAAAATGACCAGATCTTAGTAACATGATATCATTTATATAGATTAAAGAGAGAGAAAAACACTTTCATTTTTTCATTTTCTACCAAGCCCTTCTCTCTCTAGAAATTCAGGAGTTAGAGTGAGAGAGTGATATATACTAAACCAATATCAGTCCCTAACTTTACAAGATCAGAATCAAAAGGAAGAAATTAAAAATCAAAGCCTAAGAGGTATGAACCCTAAAAATTTTGAAATCAGTAATTTGATGTTATATGTTGTAATTTGTTGGCTAGATATGTGTAATAGGATGTCTATAAGTGATCTGGGTTGTAAAATCCCAGATCCATAACATCAAAGTCCTCGAATCTAGCATTTTGTCAAATCTGGAAAACTGGAAAAATATCGACTGACAGCTTAATGTCAGACGCCTCAAATCCTTATATGTTTTTGATATTTCTGGTTTTATGTTATAATTATGTTCTTTGTCATGAAGACTATGATCTAAAACAATAAACAAGGCCAGATCATTTGTATATTGAGAGATACGAGCGGTCAAAACTCGTTGACCGTTCATAGAAACTGCTTTCTGGGCAGCCTAGAAATCTAAGTAACATCTGACAAGCTTTTGCAGGCACTAGATCTTGCTATGTGTTAGTTTTTCGTTCAGGTTATTAATTTGATCTTGTAGACTGGTATAATTACTACAAGATCATGCCTTTATATTGCTCATATCATAAACAGAAACTAAAATAAGAATGGTCAAACATAGGTTGACCAACTGCCTGAAGAACAATCTGGAAAACCCAGATTTGTTCATGAACACGTTTTTGACCTCTACGTTGACCGACCTAAATCGTACTGTTATGATGTTTATAAGTTGATATGTTGATTGGTTGTTGTTACTTGACACAAGAACTACATTTAAGAACTAAGAAGTCGGCCAGTTAATGACCAGAGCCATAAGATTTGTGAGCCACAAAGTGGTCACACGAATCTGACTGGATTTCTGGGAAACCCAGAAATCCTAGTAAGCCTCTGACAGCAACTTTGCAAGCTTGGATCTTGCAACTGTGATGCTTAATGACTTAAATGATGGTATATAATTGTAGTAGTACATAACTACTATAAGT